>CM062291.1:37475127-37754707 GCA_031216915.1 Pictodentalium vernedei | reverse complement strand
TGTCTTTCTTCTAGCTCTCAAGTCAGTTAACAATAACAACTGGTGTGGGGATGGGATGGAAAACAGTGTGTGGTTGCATTATGCATAGGCCTATTTTGTATCTCCTCAGTCGAGATGTTGATTTGGCGTCAGCCTCGTATTTATTGTCAATTAATTTTGTGTATGACTGATCATTTGATATACATGTAGTTGTAATGCGAGACTTCCAAGTTCCAAGTGGCATTACAGATGGACACCACTATTCGATTTATTTGCGGAACTATGGAACTTATGTATTCACTCATTTCGCGAGTAACAATACACGAGCAGATTTTTATGAATGAAGCTTTCGTACTACAACACGTAGTAAGAATGTGCGATGACGCAAGAGGAATTCCACAGTAACTGTTGTAAACAACCAGGTTGCCGCAGGACATTCAAAATAATCCTTTGGGGTATGGGGTTGTTGTAATACACACAAAACGAAACACAAAAACAAAAATTGTCATTCAACAAAAATCGTTGAAAGATAAGAGAAAACGAGAAAAGTCCAGCCGTTCCACTTTCTTGCACGGCTGTTTTCTCGCGAGTACAAATTATACTTGACGTCACAGTGGCCTGATGTTGGAAATGATTATTCATGAGCCACACCATGCTTTTTCCAAATGAGGCTGAAATAATCGAACGATCAACTGCCCTTTTATTATTGTCAGTCACTGCTGTTTCGGTCGGACGGGAATCGTTTGTGTTTTGAAGAGAACTGAACTGAGTTCTCTAAATATTTGAAAACTTTAAAACAACTTCTTACAATTTCATCGTTCAACAAGTTCACGAAACATTTATAGCAGTTTCAAGATCCCCAAACCTTGGCGCCAATCAAAAGAGAGGATTTGAGGTCGTTGCAAGAGTGTCTGTCTTGTGAATGTGTATTCACGACGGTCGGGACGTGAAAGAATCCAGCGACACTTCTGGGGTAGATTGTGAAAACAAAAATAATTTGAGACGTACTAATCGGATATAAATAATGAAGAGTGTGCGTACGATATGTTGTTTTGTGTTTTTTATATTAGTGTGGATAGATCCAGTATTATTAAGCGGAACGCCAACAATCATAGGCCGTAAGTTTTAACTTTCACATAGAGTAATTATTATTATTATTGAAATAATCAGTAATTAATATTATTCTCTTATAATTAATTAACGATATTTATATATATATATTGTATTCGGCAAGTTTCAGCGTGTTTTTAATTACGATTAAATTTATGCTTTTTTAGCAGCATTGCTATGAGAAGACTGCAAACTGTCATTATTAGTAGTATCTGTCTGTGGCCGCAATGTGTCGAAACGACGAATGCTAGAGTTTGGTCGTAATAAATACTAATATATGTTTTACGTAGTATCCATTTTCTCTTATTTGATAATTTCACATCACTTTCAGACTGTGCATCGGGGGAATTTTTGTGCCAGAATGGTAACTGCATTCCAATGAGATGGTTGTGTGACGGAGAGGATGACTGTAAAGACTCGTCTGATGAACAAGCTTCTGGAACAAACGTTGGGGGGCATTCCTGCTGTGAGTAAATATTTTTAATTCAATCTCGACTAATGCATATTTTCATTTTCACCTTACAGAACGTGATGTACTTCAAGTTTAAGGGTTTTCCCTCATAAATCACAGGAAATAATGCTGTCACCAGAATCTGGGAGCACGTTACATGTAGGCTACTCGTCATTGCGAACAGTGCCACATGTGAATCATGATGATGAAACACTCTGATATTAGAATTTGATCAGTTCGGATCTGTTTTTAAGAATTGTGTGGGAGCACGACTAATATGTATGGATGTGTTTGTTCGTATTGGTCGGAAACGAAATCGCATTATATCCGCAAGACGTATTTCATTGATGGACAATATGTACTCACTGTCATCTGAGTAATAACGATAAAAATTGATAAATTTCACCACTTGAATTTTCTATCCAGTAGACCTGAACTTATTGACATTCATTAAACTGTATTGACAGTGGCAAATCCACGAAGAGCTTTGTTACGTGGTTTTCTGTTATCGGTCAAATTAATATTTCAGCAAACATCCGCTTTGTCCACAATCACATATCGCCACACCACACACTTCTCGCATAAACACCCTCCACGATACACTCTTCTGCATACACACTAAAAACTAAAGTGTTAAAACTGACACTTTCAAGGTGTTAAACCCATTCTATCTCTTAGGGTTTGATTTTAACACTCAAAGTGCAATGCTTTAAGCACTTAGACATTACAATCGTCAGACATCTGAAACTTGAATGGATGGCACTTCCCATGTGTCTAGCATTGGTAGTTCTTCCAGAATCGTTCATAATTTGTTTTGCGCTTGGTGGGCACATAATTAAAAGGACACAACGCAGATGACGCGGATCAGGCTCGAGAGTTCGAGCCTGATCCGCGTCATCTGCGTTGTTCCTTTTAAGTGTCGCGACATTACACTTGTCAAGTGGTATTATTGTAACACCTGCCAAGTTCTGGAATGTCTACACTTGAACAAAGTGCTAGTTCAGCACTTAGTAAGTGTTAAATACAGCACTTCAAGTGTAGTTTTTAACATTTTAGTTTTTAGCGTGTATGTACACACATGCGTCACCCCACTCAAAAGCACTCACTCTAAAACATGCATGCGCGCGCGCGTGCACACACACACATCTCTGCGGGTGTGTGGGGCCCACTGAGGCAGCTGCCGCTGTTGCCATGTTCTCCTGGGTGCCGTTGGTGTCCCAAGGAATAGGCCTCTTTAACACGTGTTAGAAAGACAGGAATTATTGATTTGCTTGTTGGTGTTTAATGTTGTTTCAGCATCTGTGGTTACACCTTGGCGGCAACAACAAGAGTTTTTACAAATTATGTTATAGGCGATCCCTCATTTGGTCGAAGAGACAAGATGCAAAAAAAAACTAAACCTATCATTGAAGGTAATTAAAACCCACAATCCTTGCTTTCGAAAATGCGCTCTTGAATGTTGAGCGGCGCTTCCGGGCGCATTCTGTAAAGTCAAGATTGTGGGTTTTAATTACTTTCAGTGATAGTTTTAGTTCTTAAGCGGACATGTGCCGATTTCAAAATTTTCAAACTCCGAAATTTTGACCCACTTATCTCCCGTTTAACTTTCATTTAATATACATTTTTGTATGAAATTTCGAAGCGCTGAGCTTCGGAATTTCATACAAAAATGTATATTAAATCCAAGTTATAAGGTGGCGACAAGTTGGTGAAAATTTCGGAGCTTGAAAATTTTGAAATATGCACATGTCCACTTGGAAGAGGCCATGTATGAAAAGTTTCATCACAATCAAATGATCTATTTGGTGTGAGTTGCACCCAGAAGAATTTCACCCAGAATAAGTATTTTTTCTATCTTCCAGAGGAGATAACCTGGTTAAAATTATTGCAGATTAAAAATTAATAAAAGCAGGAGTTGCGCACAAAAGAATATAATTTCATTTTGAAATCTACATTAACTGTTCATATTTCAAGAGGAGATAACTTGGTTAAAATAGCCAGAGTGGAAATTTGAAAATGCACGCATCATGTTTGTTAGTGGTCATGTTTGAGAAGTTTCATCGAAATCGGTTCATTCGCCCTTTGAACTCAAGAGGCCGTTTTTCCGACCTGGTCACAAACTACGTCATAATGTCATTAAGGGGGATGACTGCAAGGTAAATGTGTGGTGTAGACCAATCAATATTTTCAACGTGCAGCCCTAAGGCTGCACGTTGAAAATATTAATTGGTTTACCCCCAAATACTAAATATGGACTCTTCCTATTGTTACCCTGGAACTGACATGGAAGATACCACCAGAGTTCAAAGGGTTAATGTAGGAGAAGCGCACATAGAATCTCATTATATATATAGGGGCCTGCAAAGATTCGAAATCGTCTCGTCGATTCGGTTCTATTCGTGTTGCGCTAAAGTCTTTCCTATTGTCTTGTTAA
Organism: Pictodentalium vernedei; assembly: GCA_031216915.1. Lineage (NCBI taxonomy): Eukaryota > Metazoa > Mollusca > Scaphopoda > Dentaliida > Dentaliidae > Pictodentalium > Pictodentalium vernedei. Next base: position 37,750,733 of record CM062291.1, on the reverse strand, counting down.
TATTACGTCTTCATCACACTTATATCAAAACACAAAAATTACAAACCGCAATTTGTTTCCAGACCAACTAGGAATTTAACCAATTCAATCTTCATTGACCGAGCACCACTCTGTCAGACAAGGCTGAATCTGTCAATTAGGATTGAACTGCTTCATATCCCAGTTGCATTATAGGAAAAAAACTTGCAGCTTGACATTTTGAGATTTGGACATCAGTGTGCAGAGGTTTAAGGCGTGGGCAAGAAAATCGTCCATTATATCTTTACTTATCGCACCATCGCATAAAGCGGTATGCAACGGCAAAAGTTTTAAGCCCCCAACCCTATGGCCCTGCGAAAATTCAAGATTCGATTCGATTCGAATCTTAAGTTGGTATTCGGCTCGATTCGAATCGGCTGCATGATCTCTTTCCATTCGAATCTTTTCACCGCAAAATATCTTTGCATCAGTCTTTTTCGTCGTTTCACTATACGCATAGTTCAAGTGGAAATTGTACATAAATAATATTGAAAATAAACAGTGAAGTTTCCGCTATCTAAAAAGAAACAACATCTGTACCCATGTCACCAGGCTGCTAATTCCAGTCACACTACCACTGTTGATATTTTTTTAAAAGCTTCCAAGCAATATCAGCGATGAGCTGCTGCTAGCGGCTAGCCCCATGCAGTGCCAAGTACCGACGATTCTCACACCAATTTATGTTTTTGAACTATAATTCTTATTGGGTAATATTCCAACTACATCACCAAGGCATGCCTTCGACGAAGGCATGCCTTGGTGATGTAGTTGGAATATTTTATCAGTCGGGACTTTAGACATCACTGTTGGAACAAATCAGGTTTACATCATCCACCCCCCCCCTTCTCCCAGTCTTAAAGACGCCCCTGATTCGATTCGAGACTAGATTCTAATTCGAATAAAAAAAAATGGGTGATTCGCTGGGCCCTACGACCCCCATCGCCCCGTGTGGTAAACAGATTCTGTATTACTGCTAAAAACAGTACCTGGTCACTAATGCTTAGGATGAAGTCTTCTAAACTCATCAGCATAGGTATAAAAGATGGGTTATAACTGATTTTACGTTTGTGTTACGGTCATAATATATCCATAGATGCGGAAAGTGACTCTAAACCTAAACAAGAGGCCCCAAGGGACCCGAGAGAGCTCACCTGACAATGAGGGTCCTGATTTGAACGAAGTTGCATCTGCCCCATTAAGAAAACCATATACCAAATATCAAAACATTCTGAAGGGTGGATCTGAAGAAAAATGATTTTCAAAAAATATTCCTCATATTGAACTAAGTTATAATTCGGGCTCCCACTGGAAGCTGAAATATGAACCCAGGAACTTGGCTTGAACAAACTTGAATCTCACCTCCCCAAGGATGCGGTACACCAAATATCAAAAGATTCTGACTACTGGATCTAAAGAAAAATATTTTAAAAAAATATTCCTCATGTTGAACTAAGTTATAATTCGGGCTCCCGCAGAGCCTCCAAATATGAATCCAGGGACTTGGCTTTAACAAATTTGAATCTCACCTCCCTAACGATACAGTATACCAAATATCAAAAGATTCTTACTGGTGGATGTGAAGAAGATTTTTAAAAAATGTTCCTCATATTGAACAAAGTAACAATTCGGTCTCCCACAGGGAGCCCAAATGTGGATTCAGAGACTTGACTTGAAGAAACTTGAATCACGCCTCTCTAAGGATGCTGTATACCAAATATTAAAACATTCCGGCTGCTGGATCTGAACAAGAAGATTTTTAAAGAAAATTCCTCATATTGAACTAAGTTATAATTCGGGCTCAAAAGATTCTGATTGGTGGATCTGAAGAAGAGTTTTAAAGAATATTACTCATACTACACTGATTTAAACATTTGGGCTTCCATAGAAAGCCCAAATATGGACCCAGGGATTTGATTTCAACAAACATGTGAAACAATCTTCCAATTATTATAATGTTATATTCGAAATTTGAAAGCTTTTGGGGCAGTGGTTTGGGAGAAGAGACTTAAATGTTTTCCCCATTACTCACAGTGTTAAAAAATGCTGACTCAGCATTTTTTCAAAGTCCCGAAAAAGTACCGTTTGATAAAACCGATAGCAATTTTTTGGGACCATTCCATTCTATTGGTCCTAAGGAAGCCTCACACCAAATAAGAATTCCCAGTGCCGTGTAGTTTTGGAGTTTTGGAGATATGGGCGTTTGAATTTTTTCTATTTTTAGTTCCTGTGGTTCCCAAGGGGCATTTTTAAAAAAAAAAACATTTTTGCATCAATCAAGTACTTATGACCCATTAATACTTCATATCAAATTTGGTTCAAATCGGCCTCTCGGTTTGGAAAATAGAAAATTTGGGTGAGGCGAAAATTCTTGACCCTCCCGTAACGATGACAAATATTGCCCCTCGAACTTCTCTTGCACAAACTTGAGTCTACACCTCAAAAGGAAGCCCTATACCAAACATCTCTGCTACAGTTGGTTCATGAGAAAATTTTAAAAAGAAATTGGGGCATTTTGGCCTCACCCCCTCCTCAGTATGAGCAGAAACCTAAATTGAAAGAAAAACCCAAATGCTCCTATATAACCACTACTCATGTGAAATTTCATTAAAATATGGTCAGTGGTTTGGGAAAAAAAAGACAAGCACCACCTTCACGATGAAGTTGACCAGGATGGCTCACCCTGACTTTCAGTCAGGTGAGCTAATAAGCAAATAAACAAGAGCTATTGTTGAAGGCCATTATACCCCCACGGCAGTGCTCCGGGGTGAAGTATAAATGAAATAAAAACAAAGTAAGGACCGAAACACTGTTTAAAAATTGACAAAGTAAGGACCGTAACTCTGGTGAGAAATACGCGGGGAAACAACGTTGAGGAGCGGCTTATCACAAGAATCTCTCAGACCAAATTTCACTGAAATCCCTCCATCCACCACTGAGATATCGCTGTGGACGGGGAAAAAATCATGAAAAATTGACAAAGTGATGATCGTAACGCTGGTGAAAATACGCGGGCAACCTTTTAAGAACAGCTGCAGGAGTGGCTTTTCACAAGGGTTCCTCATACCAAATTTCAATGAAATCCATTAACTCGCTGCTGAGATATCGCTGCGGACAGACAAATTATGAAAAATTGACAAAGTAAGGACTGTAACTCTGGTGAAAAATATGCTGGCGACTTTCTATAACAGCTGCAGAAGCAGCTTCTCACAGGGATCCCTCGTAACAAATTTCATTGAAATCCACCCACTCACAGTAACTCACTGCGGAGATATCGCTGCGAACGGAAAGAAATCATGAAAAATTTACAAAGTAAGGAACGTAACTTGAGTGAAAAAATACGCCGGCAGCCTTTTATAACAAGTGCAAGAGCGACTTGTAACAAGGATCCCTCATACCAAATTTCATTGAAATCCATTCACTCACTGCTGAGATATCGCAGTGGACGGACGAACGCATGTAATCCAGTATACCACCATTCTCCTCGAGAGTGAGTTATAATAAATAAATGTTTACACCTTTGCTTTGACCCTTTAACTAACTTGAATAGAAAATGACACTTGTAAAAATATTCTTAAATTACTAAATATTCATCTTTGCCCATCGAAAAATCTCTTGGTTAAATCTGATGTTTATTCATTTATTGGTTTTTAAAGACACATATTTTTGCACAATGGCTAATCGTGACCACAACATGGATATAAAGTCAAGGCCAGCCAGTCGTTTAAACCAATGTTGGCCTTTTTATAGGACTTCCAGCACAGGCATTAATGATCGGATCCTATGTTACCAGTAAAAAGAGGTTTATCACAGTAAACAAGCGCTGCATCACTTCCCGGGATTCCCACGGGAAAGCAAAAAATTTATTTACGGAGAATTATTACAATACTTGAGTTGAAAACAGCAGGAATGGAATATGGCTGATACTTAAAAATCTTGAATGTGTCACCTGAATGATATTGTACGTAACACAAATATTAACTTTATCATTATCCGCTTTACGTTTATGGTTAGGGCCAGCATCACAATGATCCCTCTTCAACTGGCACGATTCCCGCAAATAAGAACTGTATGTTAGCATAAGCTGAAATAATTCCCTTGTGATTAAGTGGGGTCAAATACAATGTTAATTCTCTGCAAAATGATCTCGAAATTTCTAAATTTTTCCCATAACGCAACTGTGAATTTAACCAATTCAGTCATATTTGACAGAGGCCAATGGGCACGGTCAAACACGATTGAATTCGTTAAATTCCAAGTTACATGATGGGAAAACATTGTTGCTTGAAATTTCTGTATTTTGACATCAGAGAGAAGAGTTTGAATAAGATTAAATTGCTGTTTAAGGTCAAATATTTCTGCACAGTGGCTAATAGTGACCGCAACATGGATATAAAGTCAAGTCCAGCCAAATATTTATACGCATGTTGCCTATTTTAGAATGCTTCCACCCCAAGCATTGGCGACTCGGTCCTATTTTACCAGTAAAACAGAGCTTGTTTACGACAGTAAACAAGCACAGGTTCACTTCCCGGGGTTTACTAAAAAAATGTGCATGCATTTATTTATTGGTGTTTTAGGTCACATATTTCTGCACAAAGGCAAATCGTGAACGCAGCATGGAGATAAAGTCAAATTTAGTCAGTCGTTTGTACCCATGTTGCCCATTTTAGACGACTGACATGCATTGGTGACCGGGTCCTATTTTACCAGTAATAGAAGAACTGTTTCACTTCCCGAGGGGTTCCCACGGAATCATCAAGTAAATTGATTTTTCAACATTAATGGTGTAGCAGAATGCATTCATTTGTACCCATTTAACTCCCGGTTCAGGATTTTGGCCGCGCTATGCAACATCTATCGACCGGAAGCCTACCTCAACACTAACACAACCAGCTTCTGCAAAGTGATATTTAAACCACACTCGACCGCGCTCGTTCATATCGTTGGTCTGGTTTAAAACTCTCATACATTAAATATGAAATGAAAAGCCTTGAACTGAACGATGAGAGCACTATCTAACAAAAAAAAATCCAATGTTAAATTATCAGCACAGCCGTTCGAGTCTTCAGATGGCACATGATAAGAAATGGATTGTAACACCTTTATAACTCATTTACTGTTAGATCATAATCGTGTAGCTTTCTTCGAAGGCTTTATCCAGAGGCCACTTGATAAAGGCCTCACATAAGCTGAAAGGTTGTGTTCTAGCAGTAAATGGGTTTATAAGTGCTAAATTATTTTTGATCACCAAAATTTGTTCGCATGTCTGTGCCTAATTATATTTCTGGGAGAGTGCCTCTTAACCCTTTACCTAACGTAACGGCCAAAACCGACCAGCGCTATTCTCAAAAATCGCCAGTTAATTTTCATTATTTTTTCATTTTTTGTCTCTAAAACATAGGTTATGACCCCTCATTGGAACGAGCTCGTCGAGCTCGTTCCAGTGAGTGGTCATAACCTATGTTTTTGAGACAAAACATGAAAATAATAGTTATTCAAGAATTTTTTTTGCAGGTGTCGTCTGCTTTTCATGTTAGGTAAAGGGTTGATATTTATATTTATTGGTGTTTAAGGTCATATACTTATGCACAATGGCTAATCATGACCGTGACAATTTTACGGGTGGAGGAAGCCGGAGTACCCGGAGAGAACCACCGAGCAACGACGAGCAGCTGCCAGCTCCCCAACATCGTAACTTCGCACTGCAGCACAGGCAGGGTTAGATTGGTTGAAGACATGCGTACCATCGACGTGCAGTACGCCTTATAGTACGCGGCGTCATCGCGCTCCCATGTGGACAATCGGGGTTAAGTGCCTTGCCCAAGGACACAACGCGGTTGCCGCAGGTGGGATTCGAACCGAGGACCTCTCGGCTTGCAGCCTGCACCTCTACCTACTGAGCCACCGCGCCCCCAACGGGTTGATAAAATTATAACAAGGCAAATCCACACAGACTAAATAATTTCACTTCTAATATGAAGCGTATCCGCTGAGTATGAAACCTTTGAGTTGTGTTACCTGCACTCTACAGTAAAAGCCCAAATATGGGCTTTCAGCACTCTACCGGTTAATCCTTCACAATTCTCTGGAATGACTGGTTTTGTGATACGGATGTAGTATCTGTAGAAGAAACGGACGACAACACTCAAGCATGGGTGATAGTGCGGAGAAAACCTGATTACTGATAAAACTGAACTTTTTGTGTAAACTCTCGGAGAGTACAAGAAGGTCGTTCTTTCCGGTCAATCCGCGAGAGATTTGATCGATCTTCATCGGGGTTCGGTATTTTTCTTCACAGGAACAAGCACATTTCAATGCGGATGGGGTAATGTTTTGTTACGAAATGGTTGGGATGAAAATGAAAAGAACATTTTTTAATTTTCGTATTATTAAGAAAATGTATCGGTGTCGTTGTTTGCAACTTGTGCAATATCCCATGTTAGGCCTAATGACACAAAAAAAAAGACTAACAAGTTCTGGCCACGATGTACAGACTGTGTGAGTAGGAGTTGTTGCCTGAAAACTAGCGGAATAGATACAGGAGAGGGGCAGCCGCCCTCACTCTCCCACCCCAACATTGTGTCCCAAATTCAGAGTTCTCTCAGACCGTCATAGCATCACAGTATCAGTGGGGTATACCGCCTTGAAACCAGTGGAACAGATACAGGCGCTCGGGGGAGATCGCTCCCCAGCAAGATCTTTCTGCTGCGAATTTAGAGAAGCTGAAGATTAAGGACTCTTGAGATTTATTTTTTTTTAAATATCTGGTCTCAATTCTTTTCCATCTTTCACTACTCGGTCATATTTTCAAATTATTTAGTGAAAAAAACTGGTTGTAACCCTTTTTGTCATTTTTATATGCCCATTTCGAGGGCAATATCTCAATGATACACACTTATTCATTTATTTAATTATTGGTGTTTAAGGTCACATATTTCTGCACAATGGCTAATCATGACCGCAACATGGATATGAAGTTAAGTCCAGCCAATCATTTATACCCATGTTTCCCATTATAGAGGACTTCTAACGCAAGTACTGGTGACCGTGTCCTATTTTACCAGTAAAACAGTTTGTTTACCACAATAAACAAGCACTGCTTCACTTCCCGGGGTTTAATAAAAAAAAAAATGCATGCATTTATTTATTGATTGGTGTTTCAATATTTCTGCACAAAAGCATTTTCCTTCTTCGTTCTGCTTGCATTTTAAACCGCCATCTGGAGCTAGAAAGAAATGGTAAAACTTATGAGAAATCACTAGGGTCAGTATAGCATGCCACTGTGAACCTTCACCTTTACTATACCGACCCCAAATCGTTACGGATATCTCCCATTTTAGACCACTTCAAGATGCAGAGTCTTTTCTCAGTTTGTTAAATGTGCAGAACGAAAAATCTTAAAATAAGTACTTGATATATTGTTGGACCTGAATAGTTATTATTTGTTGAGAACATTATATGGAATGAAAAAAAACAGAAAAAATGGAGACGGGGAAATAAATTGAAGAGTCCCTTATTCTTCAGCTTCAGCCAAATTTAGTGTTCTATTGAATTGCTGTAGTATCACACTGCAATTCATGCTAAAAATAATTACCAACAGTCAATTACAATCAAGGGAATTATGCCTTCAAGGCGGTTATTTTTGAATGACTTCTCGTAAACAAGATCCCAACACAAGAACACTAAAAAAGAGACCAAAGGCCAAAACTAAACAGAAGAAAAGAGAGAACAAAAAAAACAAAAAACAAAAACAAACATAAAAAACAAGAAAAAGGTTATCTACACCACTGTTTGAAGCTTCAACGTTTTTGACAGTTGATTGTTTCGACGCCTCGGTACGTCACTGCTTGGCGAGATGGCCAAAGATACAAAATATACAGTCTTGTAAAGTATTCTAAAGGGCGTTACTGCCCAAAATTTACAATAACTAGTTTCCTACCTTCTGAACTGGTCGCTGAAAACAAACAACCAACAATCAGAATTAAAACCAATAGAGGTAACAACTCGCCAGTCCGACATGAAAACATGATTATGACATGCACAGAAACAATCAGTTACACTCCCAGTGGAATTTAAACATTTTATTTAACGATATGCTGCCGAGTTTTTTGCACCATTACTCGCAAAATTGTTCAATTAGATAGAGTTGGTTAAACACTGCCAAGAAAGGGGTTTATTAGCTTGTGTTCCTGTGATGGTTACCATCGGGATACTGTTATCCTAATTCTCCAAACTGGTTCTGGTCGCTAAATGGAATGGTAAGCAGAGTTTTAGCCTTTACAGGGTGAACATCAAAAACACACAAAACCACAGAAAACTCCGTCATTTCATTGTTTGAGAAAGATGTTTACATTGGGAGGATGGATACATGTGTTTGATTTCGTGGTACAGAAACATCCCCCATTCGTTGTTCAATGTTGACATGTCTTCGCGCAGTGGTATGATGTATATGATCACTACACACAAACTGAATAAAATAAATTTAATTTATTCATCTATTTATTGGCGTTTAACCCTTTACCCAACGAATTGGCCACATCCGCAAGCGTAATATGCAAATTCAGCAGCAGACAAAATACTATTTTTTCAAAAAACTTCAACAAAACCATATCATGTGACCTCTCTGAGGAACGAGCTCGTCGAGCTCGTTCCAATGAGGGGTCACATGATAGGTTTTGTTGCAATTTTTTGAAAAATTTAAAAAAAAATATTTAAAATAAATTTTGATATCGTCTGCGTTAGGTAAAGGGTTAAGGCCACTTTAGCATCTATGACTACATTATGACCACAGTATTGCTATGAAGACAAGTTTAACCTATGTATTGGTAAAAAATAAATTAAAAAGCGTCCAGTTAACTTGGAAGCATTCATTTAGTGTGCTGCTAATTGCAATTTCATTCAATCTTTTTTCAATAGTAATTGCCAGGGGGCGTGGTGACGTTGCGGTAACAGGTTCTCGTCAGATCACCGAAGTTAAGCAACGTCGAGCCCGGTTAGTCCTTGGATGGGTAACCGTCTGAGCGATAGATTCGGACTCCCGAGTTGTGTCCTTGGGCAAGGCACTTCATCCCGATTGTTCACATGGGTGGCACGATGACGCCGTGTACTAAGGCGTACTGCACGTCGATGGTGCGCATGTCTTCAACCAATCTAACCCTATCAGTGCTGCAGTGCGGAGTTACGATGTTGTGGAGCTGGTAGCTGCTCGTCGTTGCTCAGTGGTTCTCTCCAGGTACGCCGGCTTCCTCCACCCAGACAAGAAACTATACATAGTATGGGTACACATAAAAATACAGTGGAACCCTGTTAATTGAATAACCACTTTGCCAATGAAAATTATTCAATTAACTGAAGTATTCTATTAAGGGAGTGTGTCACTTTCCTGTATTCTAAAGATAAATGTAGCATTTATTCTATTATATCTTATTTGACAGAGCTCCATGAGCTCTGTCAAACAAGATGCAATAGATTAATAACAACCCGTCACCGACGCGCTGTTATCCTGGCTGTTAAAGTGTTGTTAAACCTCGATAAATAAATAAACAAATAAATAAATAGTAGCTGCCGCTGTTAGTGGTGGGTTACGCCACTCTGAACAAATCGAGAGGCATCATGTCAAATATCTTCACGGGTGCAGGAACTCGGTGACCTGCCCCGAGAAAACAACCAAACGGTGGCAAATAACCGCCATCTCCAAAGTGAGACATAAACTCACGATGTAGTGGTTGAGGCCATGTTTATGACCAGACAAGAAAACAACTCGCTTGTAGTTTGAGGGGACTAACCGCAAATTCTGACAACTTGTTTATTTATTGGTATTTATGGTCACATATTTCTGCACAATGGCCAATAGGATCCGCGACATGGATTTTAAACAAAGTCCAGCCAATCGTTTATACCCATGTAGCCCATTTTAGAGAATTTCCACCCCATGTATTGGTGACCAGGTCATATTTTTATTAGAAAAACAGAACTTGTTTCCCACAATAAACAAGCAGTGCTTCACTTCCCGGGGTTCCCACGAGAAAAGAAAATCATAAATTCAAAATAGCGAAATCTGTGAAGTTATGACTAAAAAGATAATTGATGAAGATTATGGTGAGTCAGATATTGACAATCGCATCAGTGGTGGCTGCTTCATTTCGGAGCCGCCACCATTGCTTACAGTTGTCAATATCAAGTTTCCGGTTCTCGTGAACAAACAAAAGACACATCCGATGATACCGGTCTCAATTTTTGAAGTATTTTACAGAAGGCTACCGACGTTCTAGCATGAGTAAATGAAACTTCACGTAGGAGTAAAAGGGTCCATATTCCATTACTGGAAATCCGCTTACACAAGGCAGATATGCATATCGATATGTATCTAATAATCTCGACCTCCCGTGGTGTGGTAATTAACTAATGACTAAAATACATTTTCACTATCCATCCGTCGATACAGGATGGAGATTAACATATTTTTCACCCATGAAGGTAAATTTACAAATGAAAATGCATGTAGTGAGTTATGTGTGGTTTCGTATAACTCACCAGGCAGAAATCATGTTGCAGGTGATTCGATCAATCGATTAATGCTGTAATTGATTGGTATTTCAAAACTTCAAAATAACAAAAACTCATCGGCTGCTGACGTCCACAAGTCCTAAAGCTGTTACTCAATGTACAGGATATGAGCGTTGCGATTTTGCTATATTTAACCATTTCGACGTCTCAATTTGACAAATTACGAGGTCTGCAATTTCAATGCCGGATTCGGATATAAAGGGGTTGTGTGGGGTGGGGGGTCACACGCCCCACCCCAATAGCTGACATTTTTGGTCAGGATTGCAGTCTCAGATACTGATTCGCTCTTGCTAGTATACAGTACGTGGAGAGTGGACTGTAACTAAATCCCCCGCGGAGTGGGGTTATCACCCAAGCTATAACTTTCAAATTGTGTACACATCGAGTACAAACACAAGCAATGTTTCAGCCAATGGACCTCCGGGTTTAACCCGGAGATCCATTGGTTGAAACTTTGCTTGTGCTGGTTATGCTTAGCAGCAAATTTGCAATTATTGCTTGGGGGAATCTCCACTCTGCGGGTGATTTAGTGATAATACACTCTCCACGTACTGTATATATATATCGTGTAATAAGTTCTTTCGAAACTAGATGTCATAATTGGACTTTCGTCACACACAGGCGGTCATACAAATCGAGGTCTGTTATACCCGGTAGTGAAAGTCATGCATATATATTTATTTACTGCTGTTTATGGTCACATATTTCTACACAAGGGCTAATCATGACCACAACATGGAGATAAAATCAAGTTTAGACAATCTTTTATACTCGTATTGCCCAAGCCTGCAAAAAAAGCAATCTGTCATTTCTAGAATGAGGTCCCCGGAGGGTGAATTTGCTTTACCTACCCCATACAGTGGGCTAATTTATCCTTCGGGTATCTCTTTCTGTTTAGGCCCGAGAACTTGATTCAGATTGAGGTTCACAGAGGATAAATTCACCAAATTTACCCTCTGGGGACCTCATTCTGCAGATGACAGTCTACTTATTTCCAAATTTGAAGTTGCCCATTTTAGAGGACTTCCACCCCAAGCATTTGTGACTGGGTCCTATTTTACAAGAAAAATAAAGTTTGTTTACCACAGTAAACAGGCACTGCTTCACTTCCCGTGGTTCCTACGGGGAAAGTGAGCCATGCATAACTAATTTGGAGTATGGTACATATGTCAATCCTTTACCTAACGAATCGACCGCATCCGCCCGCGTGAAATGCAAAGTCAGCAGTTGAATAATATTATTTTTCAAAAAGTTCAACAAAACCGTATCATATGACTCACTCATTTGTACGTGCTCATTCCAATGAGGGGTCACATGATATGGTTTTGTTGACATTTTTTGAAATATTTAAAATAAATTTTGATATCGACTGCGTTGGGTAAAGGGTTAAATAAGAATTTGCGTCATATCAACTATTATACATTATTATTACTTTCCATGTATATGTTTGTTTTAGGGGCGATCATCGCCAACTTCACATCTCAGAATGTTCAATTAAACAATTTAAGACGGTTCTGGAAACGGTGCTTTTGAAACTGTTTGGTCATACATTTTCATTTTTAAGTCAAGGGGGTGACGGTAATGGTCGCCAACAATCCACTGCCCCTGAATCACTTCATCAAAAAGACAATTAAATTTTTTAAAATTCTATCATCGTGTTTGACTGAAGATACGTATGTGAGAAAGGCAGCAACTTAGTTTGAACAATCTTGAATGGCAGTCACACAAGGATGGCGTGTGCCAAGTTAGATTTTAGTAGGCGAGGCTGTTCTTTCAAAGACACTTGTATCATCTATAGAGAGAGTGGTTGCCGGGTGGTTAAGTGCGCTGGGCACTCATGCCAGAGGTCCCGGCATCGATCCTCGGCCGGGGAAAGTTCTCGAGGTGCCCAAACACTCTCTGTCAGCATCAATTGTGGGGTTGATGCTGTCACAGTGTACCGTCCTATCGGATGGGGACGTAAAACGGCTGTCCTCTGTGCGGAGAGAGACACACTAAATAACCCTTCGTAGTAGTCAAGAAGTGAGAGCCACGAAGTTGCAGTCACGAAGGTCACCCCACACTGGGCCAACAAATAAGATAGAATAAATCACCTAAAATCAAGTTTAGTCAATCGTTTATAGTTATGCAGTCCACTTTACTATTAATATGAACAAGTATAACACTCAAAAGTCTCCAAATGTACTTAACATTCAGTTCAAAGTTATTTATTTATTGGTTTTAAGGTCACTTTCGGCATCTTTGGCTATATCATGACCGCAACATGGGTAAGAAGTCCAGTTTAGCCAATCGTTTACGTCTATGCTGCCCTCTTTAGATGACTTCCATCATAGGCATTGGTTCCGGGTCCTATTAGTATTTACCAACAAAGCAGAACATGTTTACCACAGTAAACAAGCAATGCTCCATTTCCGAGGTTTCAACGGATGTCAGTTCTAAGAAAACACAATTTTACTGAAATGGCGTTGTTTTGATTATAATTTGTTGGAGAGAGCCAAAAGGAACTACACAACAGATTGTAAACAACACACCAAGCAACAAATTATGTTTAATAAAAAAAGTCTTGCATTCTAGCAGATAAAGGCCTGGGTGTTTTTCTGTGTTTTTTTTTTTTAAAAACTTCCACTCCACTACAATTTGCAGAACGAGAAGCTTGAGGTCAAGTCCAGTTTGCCTGTACATGCTGGCAAGAAATGACTAAAACCACTGTCAAGGTAATCTGTCCTAGACTCTCGGGACGTGTGCGTATGTCATAAAGAATGCCAAAATCATAATTAGGTATTTGAAGAGTGAATTTGGCCCTCATTCAAATGATTGCACCCCTGGAGATATTTACGATAATTGTGGTTCATGGTCCTATTATGCCAGTAAAATAGAATGTCTACCAGAGTTAACAAGCACTACTCCACTGTCTACAGTTCCCATGCAGAACACCCCTGAGTCAGCCGAATACCATTTTACCACTTCAATAAGGCGGCCATCACAACAGGTAACAGAGTATCTCTCCATCTGCAAAACTGATATTCTCAACTCCCAATAAATGACTTGTAAATTCTAGGATGTTCCCAAACTCAAAGGCCACATATCAAATTCCCAAAACGAATCTGATGCTGTTGTGGCCTGGAACTACTCTAGCCCTTACATAGTCCATTGACGATTAGATTCAATCGGGAGTAATATTTCAGTTGGTCGGAAAAGAGAGCTGAACGGTCCGCTTTTCCGACCAACTGAAACATTCTATCAGATTGAATTTAAAAATAGGCAATGAACAGTTCAGGTTCAGGAGCGCGGTGGCTCAGTAGGTAGAGATGCAGGCTGCAAGACGAGAGGTCCTCGAATCGAATCCTGCCTGTGGAAACGCGATGTGTGCTTGGGCAAGACACTTAATCCCTCTTGCCCGTAAGGTGGCTTTGTGTACTAAGTCTCCTGAAATGACAATAGATCCTTGCTTTCAGTCCTTCACACCACTCTCAGCGGGCGAGGTAATTCGCCTTGTTCATAAATCCCCATCTAAACAATGCTGTTTGGACATAATTCCTACATGGCTGCTGACATTGCGCCATGGATTGCTTTGATTGTTAACTCATCTCTTCAGTCGGGGGTTTTCCCGTCAAAAATGAAACATGCACTTGTAAAACCCCCACTGAAAAAGCCTGGTTTGGACTCTGAAATATTGAAGAACTACCGCCCAGTCTCCAACCTTTCATTCATCTCTAAGGTTGTGGATTGAGCTGTAGCTCTTCAGTTAAATCAACATCTAGCTCAGAATGGTCTCTCCAACGTTTTCCAGTCTGCATACAGACCTTACTGCAGCACAGAAACAGCTCTCCTCGGAGTACAAAATGACATTTTGATGTCGATGGACAGACATCAGGTCTCTTGCCTAGTTCTTCTGGATCTGAGTGCTGCCTTCGATACCAAAGATCACGACATGCTTATCAACAGATTGAAATGCAGAATTGGCATATCAGACATTGCTCTCAAGTGGCTCGCATCATATCTCAACTAACGAATACAAAGTGTTAACCCTTTACCCAACATGAAAAGCAGACGACACTTGCAAAAAAAATTCTTGAATAACTAATTTTTTTCATTTTTTGTTCCAACGAGGGGTCATAACCTATGTTTTTGAGATGAAAATATTTTGAAAATTAATTGGCGATTTTTGAGAATAGCGCTGGCCGGTTTTGGCCGTTACGTTGGGTAAAGGGTTAACATAAATACCTCTTCCTCCTCTAAATTCACATTAATGTTTGGCGTCCTTGGGGGGCTCTGAACTAGGGCCGTTGATTTACGTTATATATGTCCTTCCTCTGGGTGATATAATTCATAAACATGGTTTAGAGTATCACTTCTACGCTGATGACACTCAGCTGTACATTCACTTTAAATCTCAGCTTGAAAGATGTGTTGCTGATATTAGCAGTGGACGAACGACAACAATCTGAAGTTAAATGCTGAAAAACAGAGGTCATATATATAGGCCTACCTCATCAACTCTCTACATCAATGAAAGCATCCTTAATAATAGCAGACAATGCAATCACCCCCAATAATGTAGTTCGGAACTTGGGCTATTTCCTGGATGAGAATCTTACTTGCGACAGACATGTCAATCATATCTGCCGCACGTCTTTTTTCCACCTGAGAAATATCAGTAAGATAAGGGCAACTATTGATAAGAAAACAGCAGAACTCATCCATGCATTTGTCACCAGTCGTCTTGACTACTGTAATTCTTTGCTATATGGGTGCAAAAAATCACTTATTGACAAACTCCAATATATTCAGAATTGTGCTGCCAGGATCCTCACTCAAAATCGTAAGTTCTGCCGAATCAGTCCGGTCCTCAAAACCCTTCATTGGCTCCCCATCCAGCAAAGGATAAAATATAAAATAGTACTTATTACATACAAATGTATTAACGGCCTGGCTCCGGAATATTTATCTATACTTGTTAAGGCCTATACCCCAGTCAGGAATTTCCGCTCCTCTGAATCCTATAATTTGGTGATACCAAAGTCTAAAACAGCAGGTGACAGAGCATTCATATGCACCGCACCGACTCTTTGGAACTCCATCCCAGCGTATCTAAAACCTCCATTGACCATAAATCAATTTAAGTTCGGTCTCAATACCTATCTGCACAAACAGGCCTTTATCTGTTGATTTTGTAATTCCTGATCATTACACATAGTTTTATGAGCATATGCGCAGGTGTGTGTGTGTGTGTTTGAGGTTAAAAAATCGCACTGGCACAGACATTTCCTACTGAAACATTTTTTTCTTTTAATATGCCGCCGAAAAATTGTTTTCATTTACTGAACCCTGATTGGTTTCAAACATGTGTGTGTGTGTGTGTGTGTGTGTGTGTGTGTCAGTCTTTTGTAAAGCCATAGAGCACAATGTGGATTTAAGGCTTAAACATTATTATTATTAACATTACTGCATGTCGATGGTGCACTTGTCTTCAACTAATGCTAATCCTGCTTGTGTGGAGTTAGTACGTTGGGGAGTCTGACAGTTGCTCTCCGTAGCACGGTGGTTCTCTCCGGGTACTCCAGCTTCCTCCGCCCGTAAAACTGTCCGTCACGGGGTGACCCTGGCTGTTTCGAAAGTGTCGTTAAACCCCAATAAATAAATAGATAAATTAATAAATAGTTCAGGCCGATGAACTTGAATATCCCCTTAGAATGAATCTGAAAATACCATAAACATTCATTTTCTTTGAATCAACGCACGAATATTTCTTAACCCTTTACCTAACGTGAAAGGCAGACGACACTTGCAAAAGAAATTCTTGAATAACTCTTTTCATTTTTTGTCTCAAAAACATAGGTTATGACCCCTCATTGGAACGAGTTCGTTTCAACGAGGGGTCATAAATATGTTTTTGAGACAAAAAATGAAAAAAATAATGAAAATGAATTGGAGTTTTTTGAGAATAGCGCTGGCCGGTTTTGGTCGTTACGTTGGGTAAAGGATTAATCGACAAACGAAATTTGATTCGACCGAATCTTTGATAGCATTACAATTAGACAAAAAATATTATGATTGAAGACATACCACAACTGTAGTTTTATGATTACAACACGCAGTTTCACCAATTTTGTTAACGTCTTGGATGTTTTCAAGGTGAATTAAATACTTTGTCATTGGAATATAATCTGTAACTGGAGAATCCAGGAATCTACTCCCTGGATATCTGCCTTTCCGACAAAATTAAGAATACCGGACACCTGCTCCCGCCACCTGTTGATGTTTATATCCCGGATATCTGCTCCCTGCTGATTTTCATAACTACGACGTCTCGTCTCACCCCACCCACCCTGGTAATTTTTGTACACATACACCAGGACTCCCATCCCTGAACCCTAACAGTGTGTAAAAATTTCCGTTGATAAAGACTAAAACTGTAAAGTCAACGAACCGAACATTACAAATTTACAGCTCTAAAATGGTCAAGAATAACAACCAAAGCATATTCGCTGAAGAAGTTTAGCACTCTACGAAGGGGCACCTGCATGAATACCAAACTAGGAAAGGGGGAGGGGGAGGAGTTAGGATGTCCTACGTATAAAAATCAGCAGGTTGAGGGGAAGAACAGACGTCCTCGGCATAAAAATCACACTTCACCCCCATTGCCCACGTAGGGGCTCGGTGGCGCTGTGTACCAAGGCATACTGCACGTCGATGGTGCACTTGTCTTCAACCAATGCTAGCCCTGCTTGTATGTAGTTAGTATGTTGTGGAGCCTGACAGTTGCTCGCCGTTGATCGGTGGTTCTCTCCGGGTACTCCGCCTTCCTCCACTCGCAAAACTCTCCGACACGAGATGAATTCAGAAATACAAATGTTCAGATACTCCAGTATCAATGCTCATTTCAATAAATTCCAATACTCTCAGATGACAGCAGACAAGTTTTATCTCATCTTTTGGTAATTTGAGAAAACAAATGTACTATAAATGATTTTATCATTCAAACGTGAACACCCCCACTGTCTAGCTGATACAATAAGCTGTAAAAAAGAGATTAACCTCTGAAAAACCTCTTGGTCGACTAATAACTTTTTGACAAGAAAGTACAGAAGAGAAGTGTGTAAAAAAATGTACATATTAGCTCCCTTGATATGCATAAAAGGGTGAGTTTTAAAATTGGATGTGCAGAGAAAATTCAAATGCTCTTTTGCCCAAAGATCTTTTCTCAACATGGGACAAAATGCTGGTGAGTCAGGCAGATCAAAATAATCAAATGACCCATTCACTTACCACAAGTCTGCCACTAAAATGCAACAAACACAGCAAATCCACACGTTTTTAACCCATTACGTACCATAACCACAAATCAAAACTCAAACTTCAACATTTTTGGGGGATTTTTGCCTCAAAAGCATAGCTTATACCAAAACACTGGAACAAGCTTGTAAGCTCATCCCAGTGAGAGTTCATAAGCGACATTTGTCAGGCTAAAAAAACCGAAAAAACTTAATTACAGCTGTTAGCAAGCATTGCTCCACTCGACAGGGTTCCCATGGATAAAGGGCTGATAAGAGATTTGTAGCAAACTATTTGAGAGGCACTTTCCGCTAAATTATATAGACAATAGAATAGTGCTAAGGATGGCTATATCCTCGTACCTCCTTGTCATAGATGTCCCATGCCCCCACCAACTGATCCACCAGCACAGCAGCCCACACTACGCTTTACTATGAACTTCATAAAAGAAAAATTAAATATAAGAAATCATCCAAAGCACAAATTCACAAAAATTCAACCCGAGGTCCAGCTGGGTGAATTGTGTTTATCTTCAAATAAAATCACCCGAAATCCTCCCAAACTATTTGAAAGCAAAAAAGCAAAACAAAAAATACACCTTATGGACTTTGCCCTCCCCCTCCCAAATGGATGAAATTTACTTTTGCACAATCGCGCAGAATTCTTCAAAACTAAATGTAAATTTGCATTCTCCAAAATTCATTTCAAAGCAAAGAAAAAAATTCATCCAATGGACCTTCTATCCACCGCCAATTGGGAGAAAGTTGTATTATTTCATAAAAACACTTGAAATCCTAAAAAAAATTCATTTTAAAGACATAATGGTTTTCAAAAGAAAATTCTCAAGGCATGCTCAAGTTTTCATATGGAAATAATAAAATATATTGTTTTTCACTGAGTCAAGGGATATAACTCTAGAACAGAGAATCTGACTGAATGCTTACTCAAGTTATCATCCGAAAACCATAAAATGTATCAGTTTTCACTAAATGAAGGGGAATAACTCAAGAACAGAGAATGTGAATGCAGCCAAATGTGAACTTGGCCTGTATTTTGACATTGAAGACAATTTATTGACATTCAAGACAATTTGTTTTAAGAAATGACTCCCAAGTTATCATCCAGAAATCAAAACTCAGACGGAGGGATACACCGATGGACTGAAGAAGGAAAACACTTATTAATACCCTTCAGGCTTAATGCGGGGGCATAAAAAAAATTATTGATGGACAACTTTCAAAAGCCAAAAATAGTGAAGCACTTCACTAGATGATCGGAAGTAAAGTCAAGGATGTGTTGATTGGGGTTTTTTTTAATACAAGAAATGTAAAAATGGAGTCGAGTGGACATGATGGGCATTCACTGCATCTGCTAACCCTTTACCCAAATCTGACCAGTGCTATTCACAAAAATCACCATTCAAATTTTATTATTAATTCATTTTTGTCTGAAAAATATTGCTCACTTCCCTTCATTGTTGTTGAGTCACAAGCTATGTTTTTGAGACTAAAAATTAAATGTTCAGTTGTTCAAAAATTTTGTTGTTCAACTGTTGTCTGCTATTCAGTTCAGGTAAAGCGTTACACATTTGGATCAGTTAGTAGCTTACAAATATCAAAATATATGGGAGAACAAATTCTAACGAGAAGTACTTCCTGACAGCTGGATCTGACAGGCATTTCAAGTTTATTCTTTATATATTTATTGGCGTTTAAGGTCACATACTTTATTATAAATTATATATTTAAGCATCACGGATCTTCCATTAATTAAGATTCCTGTTTTTAAAAGCTGGGACCATAGACCATTATGACAGTAATCTGTTTCAGTTGCAGTGGATGCTAAGGCAAACGATCCACAGGTAAATAATACTTGTAGACAATTACGAATCATCAGAGAAAACAATTTCAACAATTCATTAATTGTCAATTCTCGAATATCGGCCTCAGGGCGAGTTGTAAATGTAAAGTATTTATTTATTTATTTATTTATTGGGGTTTATGGTCACATACTTATGAACAATGGCTAATCGTGACCGTGACAGTTTTACGGGTGGGGGAAGCTGGAGTACCCAGAGAGAACCACCGAGCATCGACGAGCAATTGTCAGTTCCTCAACATTCTAACTCTGTTCAAGCTCTGCACAAGCAGGGTTACAGCGGTTGAAGACATGTGCACCATCAACGTGCAGTACGCCTTAGTACACGGCATCATCGTTCCCCCATGCAGGTAACACCGGGATAAAGTGCCTTGCCCAGACGGACGGGGATCGAACTCGGGACTTCTCGCATAGAAGTCCAACAGTCTACCACTGAGCCATCGTGCTCTTCAAGTTTATTGAGCTAGGTGACAAAATAATTCAGCAACAGGTATCGGAATTTAAAACTTTTTAGCCCAGTCATAATCATAGCACAGGGTTAGTTGACTTCAATGAGTAGCCAATTCCAGGAGTTTTCAGGATCTTTTTGGTATATTTTAACCCTTTACCCAATGCACGATATCAAAATTATTAATTTGTTTTTTAAAATTAAAAAAAAAAAAATCACCAAATCCTTATCATGTGACCCCTCATTGAAACTGAGAGTGTGCGTTGGCGCACTGGTTACAGAATTGGACTTCAAACTGAGAGGTCCTCGGTTTGAATCCCGCCTACGGCAAACACGTTGTGTCCTTGGGGAAGGCCCTTCATCTCGATTGCCCACATGGTAGCACGGTGGCACTATGTTCTAAGGTGTACTGCACGTCAATGGTGCACTTGTCTTCTCCTGATGCTAACCCTGATGTGTGAAGTTAGTATGTTGAAGAGTCTGGCAGTTGCTCGCCACTGCTCAGTGGTTCTCTCCGGGTACTCCAGCTACCTCCACCCGTAAAACTGTCTGACACGAAGTGACCCTGGCTGTCAAAAGTATCGTTAAATAAATAAATAAATAAATCTGAACATTAAGGGGTGGATGAGGCCAATTCTTTAGGTCAAGGGTTAAATGATTCTCAAGGAGCAAGAGTAGGATCCAGCTAAGCTTAGCTTCAATTCTGAATTTATTTATTAAGAGTTTAAGGGGAAAAACCGGCGTAAACTGTGTACAAATTTTTTATATAAATTTTATGATGCACTCTTGGTGCAACTGCATTCTATGTCATGCACAAGATTTGCTGATGTCTCCTAAAAATTGTTTTAAAATTTAAATATTTAATAAACTCACTTTTAAAGAATATTTTTACTGGGCACTTATTATCACTATTGTGAGGTACAACCTGTACAGAAACCAATGTCAACAGATCTCTCTTTTTGTGGTATATGACCTCAGGCTCAAGATATTTGAGATATTGTACCATAAAAGAAATACGAGTGAAAGTTTGGCAAATATGTTAATGAAGCTGATGTAAACAGAAGCAGCCATCTTTGATGCATGTTGGGATGAAGGATTTTCTCAAAAAGTATGGTAGGTAGTACCAATTACAGATGTAATCACGAGTGTGTTTGGACAGATACCGCAAGAAAAGCACTGCAGAAACACATTAAGTTCATGGATGGTTGGGTATCTATTGTTTGAGATGCTGCAGTGATGCTTTCAGGCAACTCTCTTTTTGTTTGGATGTGATGCAACTCAATACAGTTGTGATCACATTAAAACGAAGTGTCATCTAGAGAGCATAGTGTTTGACTCTGATGAGTTGAAAATACAAAAATAGGCCGATGAAATCGTCAGATGTGTACCCATACGCGCTACTAGTAGAAAGCTGTATGACGGAGGGCCACCACAGATGCCGACATTATGTATGCCATACATGGTATGGGTACATATAGAAATGGATTGGAGGAGTGTCTAATTTGATGGATAAAGGGTTAATATCTCCGGATCAAATTATCAGATTTACATAAAAAACTACACAGCACAGCACATCAGTAACCTGAATACATATATAAAGTAACATGACAATCGGATTAATATTTTTTGAGTTACCAAAGGGATTGGAGAAATTTTCAATTTGAAGGATAAAGGGTTAAAATCTCAGGATCAAATTATCAGAATTACACCAAAAACTATACAGCTCGGCACATCAGCAACCTGAACACAAATATGAAGTAACTTGACAATCCAAGCAATATTTTTCAAGTTATCGAATGCCGAAGGGATTGGAAGAATTTTCAATTTGAAGGAAAAAGGGATAATATCTCAGGATCAAAATATCAGATTTACACCAAAAACTATACAGCTTGGTACATCAGTAACCTGAACACAAATATAAAGTAACTTTGACAATCCAAGTAATATTTTTCAAGTTATCGAATGCCAAAGGGATTGGAGGAATTTTCAATTTGAAGGATAAAGGGTTAAAATCTCAGGATCAAATTATCAGAATTACACCAAAAACTATACAGCTCGGCACATCAGTAACCTGAACACAAATATAAAGTAACTTGACAATCCAACCAATATTTTTCAGGTTATCGAATGCCAAAGAAATGGATACGGACGCTGGACGTTCAATTTGAAGGATAAAGGGTTAATATCTCAGGATCAATATAACAGATTTACACCAAAAACTATACGGCTCGGCACATCAGTAACCTGAACACAAATATAAAGTAACTTGACAATCCAACCAATATTTTTCAAGTTATCGAATGCCAAAGGGATTGGAGGAATTTTCAATTTGAAGGATAAAGGGTTAATATCTCGGGATCAAAACATCAGATTTACATCAAAAACTATACAGCTCGGCAAATCAGTAACCTGAACACAAATATAAAGTAACTAGACAATCCAAGCAATATTTTTCAAGTTATCGAATGCCAAAGAGATTGGAGGAATTTTCAATTTGAAGGATAAAGGGTTAAAATCTCAGGATCAAATTATCAGATTTACACCAAAAACTATACAGCTCGGCACATCAGTAACCTGAACAAAATATAAAGTAACTTGACAATCCAAGCAATATTTTTCAAGTTATCGAATGCCAAAGAAATGGATACGGATGCCGGACGTTCAAGTTGAAGGATAAAGGGTTAATATCTCAGGATAAAAATAACAGATTTACACCAAGAACTATACAGCTCGGCACATCAGTAACCTGAAGACAAATATAAAGTAACTAGAGAATCCAAGCAATATTTTTCAAGTTATCGAATGCCAAAGGGATTGGAGGAATTTTCAATTTGAAGGTTAAAGGGTTAAAATCTCAGGATCAAATTATCAGATTTACACCAAAAACTATACAGCTCGGCACATCAGTAACCTGAACACAAATATAAAGTAACTTGACAATCCAAGCAATATTTTTCAAGTTATAGAATGCCAAAGAAATAGATACGGATGCCGAACGTTCAATTTGAAGGATAAAGGGTTAATATCTCAGGATCAATATAACAGATTTACACCAAAAACTATACAGCACGGCACATCAGTAACCTGAACACAAATATAAAGTAACTTGACAATCCAACCAATATTTTTCAAGTTATCGAATGCCAAAGGGATTGGAGGAATTTGCAATTTGAAGGATAAAGGGTTAATATCTCGGGATCAAATCATCAGATTTACATCAAAAACTATACAGCTCAGCAAATCAGTAACCTGAACACAAATATAAAGTAACTAGACAATCCAAGCAATATTTTTCAAGTTATCGAATGCCAAAGGGATTGGAGGAATTTTCAATTTGAAGGATAAAGGGTTAAAATCTCAGTATCAAATTATCAGATTTACACCAAAAACTATACAGCTTGGCACAACAGTAACCTGAACACAAATATAAAGTAACTTGACAATCAAAGCAATATTTTTCAAGTTATTGAATGCCAAAGAAATGGATACGGATGCAGGACGGACAGATGGACAGACAGACGAATGGACAGACAGACGGATGGACAAAGGACGGACGAACAGCAGATGGCCATCCCAGATGCCAGCATTATGTGTACCATACATAGTATGGGTACACATAAAAATACAGTGGAACCCTGTTAATTGAGTAACCACTTTGCCAATGAAAATTATTCAATTAACTGAAGTATTCTATTAAGGGAGTGTGTCACTTTCCTGTATTCTAAAGATAAATGTAGCATTTATTCTATTATATCTTATTTGACAGAGCTCCATGAGCTCTGTCAAACAAGATGCAATAGATTAATAAATATGCATGTATTGGATGTACTGTGGCCAAATAGGTCTATAAACAAAGGAAAACAGAGGAGAGTCAGGGTAATTTCTTCACAGGTTACAAGATTTTTTATTCAATTAACAGAAGATTACTCTATAAACTATATACAATTAACAGGTCAGATTTGTACTGGAGGTATGGTAAATGGTTTTATGTTGGAAAATTATATTCAGTTAACAGGATTATTCAGTTAGGAGATATCCAATTAAGTGGGCTCCACTGTATTAGGTAACATTTCTCTTTCAATGCAAGTGATGTACTTAAATGGTATTTATGAGTCATCTTAAACCAGAAAATAAAGTTTATTCAGATCACAGTCCTGGATCATATCTGAGTGTTCCTTGCATTGAGTCATTTTCGACATAATAGTACTTGTACGGAGTTAAACGCTGTCATAGAAAACATTATTGAATATAATCTGTTCACCTCACCAGCATGGAAGATTTTGTTTACATCTGCTTTGTGAACACATTTTCAAAACTTACAGACTTTATTTCTTTGTGGCACAATATGTCAAAGTTTTCAGGCTTCAGCACATGTACACCACAAAAAGACAGATCTGTTGCTGTTGTTTTGTCAATGTTGGACCTCACAATGATGAGAATGAGTTCCACGAAAAAAAAATTTTTAACGTGAATTTATTAAATTTTTAAATTGTTAAAAACAAAACTTAAGCTCTCAGGATATATTATTTATTGAATAGAATGTAAATGAAAATACATCACAAACTGGAATTAATAACCCTTTTTGCCCAGTGTGCTATTTGGTGAATCTCCCCATATTGTTTCTGTTTACATTCCCCTTAATCTTTAGGTCCTCTTACAGTCACAAACTGCCAGTTTTGTATTGCTTTGAAACTTAACTGGTTCAGTACTAGAAGCCACTATCATGGTTTTCAAAAAAAATGAGGGTATTGATGCAAATGCCAACATTTTCCTTGCTCATGTTTCATATTCAGTTAAACGCAAATAATTTTTTATTTATATAAACTCTTCAATTATTTGTAAAACAGATTTTGGTTAACAAATTCAGACCACCCCAAAAAATTTAGCCCTCAACCAGTTAAGTTGCTCCTGGGTCTACTGTTCCTTGAGAACTGAACTGGAAAAACAAACGCATTTAACTTGGCAGTGTTTTTACATAATTGTTGGCTGCCTGCAGTAGTGGCGTCTGGGAATGGTAGGGGTACGACAGCTCCCCCCCCCCTCCCCTGTTGTGGATGTCTACCCCTCCCCCCATCCCATTGGGGAAACTGTATCCTTCACTGCAAGCTTGTCAGGGAATAAGGCCCCCACCCTCTTCAGTGAAACCTTGTCACCACCACTTGCAGCCAACAATGATGTAGAAAGACTATCAGGTCATCTGCAGCAGTGTACATGTATATAAGGTAACAATTATCATAACAAGAAGAATGTTACTAAGGTAACACATGCTCCCACTCTTGTAACTTTCACCTTGCAGATGTGGCAGAAACTATTATACGCGACACACCTTCTGACTGTCCTTAACATTTGTAAAAAGTTTAACAATTGTACTATGATTCATTTCTGAGTTATGGCTGAGACACGAATATTGACCGATTTTTAGTGTGACCTTGAAATGTGACCTTGACCTTGAAGGTACGAACCTGGATATGGTGTGTGACACATCTTCCCATGGTCCTTTATAATTGTGTTAAGTTTGATGACTGTGGCCCTAACCGAGTTCAGTGTGACCCTCAAATGTGACCTTGACCTTACAGACCTGGCTGTGGTGCGTGACACATCCACCTGTTGTCCTTTATAATTGAGTGATGTTAGATGTTTGTAGCCCTAATAGTTTTGGAGTTATGCTTAAGGCACGATTTGTGACCCTGAACATATGAAGGTCAATTGTGACCTCCACCTTGCAGATGCGGTGGAAACTATTATACGCGACACACCTTCTGACTGTCCTTAACATTTGTAAAAAATTTAACAATTGTACTATGATTCGTTTCTGAGTTATGGCTGAGACATGAATATTGACCAATTTTTAGTGTGACCTTGAAATGTAACCTTGATCTTGAAGGTACGAACCCGGCTATGGTGTGTGACACATCCTCCCATGATCCTTTATAATTGTGTGAAGTTTGATGACTGTGGCCCTAACCGTTTCCGAGTTATTGGTTTGGACACACACACACACATGGACGGACAGACAGACGGACGGACACATGCACACTTCAATCACTATATGCCACCCGACCTAAGTCGGGGGGGGGGGGGGGGGGGCATAAAAATTAATCAGAGGCTTTAAGGATTAACCCTTTGAGACTTTAATTACCCTGACATTCAAACATCACTGGGAATTCAGTTTCTTCAATGTTTTTCAAAATGTGACATCAAATGTCAGAAAGTACAAAGAACAAGATATTTTTCACATTAGTCATTATCTGGTTGAGGGCTAGATTATTTTTTGGTGGTGTGAATTTGTTGTTCAAAAGTTGATTTATTACAAATTATTGCCCACACGCACTCCCCAATTATTTGTAATAAAACAAATTTATATAAACAAAATATTATTTGTGTTTGACTGAATATGAAATATAAGCAAGGAAGGTGTTGGCTTTTGCGATGGTATCCTCAATTTTTGAAAGCCCTGATAGTGGTTTCCAGCACTCAACCAGTTAAGAAGTCTTGACAGCAGGATTATATTAGTATTTTAAGCTGCAATAACATTTGGCTCAATGGTTGTCACTGAGCACTATTCGGGAGAAAATATGAATTGAGGTTAAAACATTAAAAAAAAATAACAAAACAAATGACCACAAAGTATCAACGTGCTGTTTGATTTCGTACATCAAAAGACGTACAAAAGTATCAAAGGGTTAAGGTCAACTTTCAACATCTGTAGCTATATTATAACCACAACACAAGCATGAAATAAAAGTGTAGCAAACTGTTTGTACCTGTGCTTCTCACTTCAGAGGACCTCCACTCCAAGCATATATGACCAGGAGCTGATACTATAAAACTTTTACAACTGAATTTTCTAGAATTGTATTTTCTACTGATTAATACAACTGACTGAAATGGAATCATTAACATTTTAACCCTTTACCCAACGCAGACGATATCAAAATTTATTATTTTAAATATCATTTTTTCAAATTTTTCAAAAAATTTCAACAAAACCATATCATGTGACCCCTCGTTCCAACGAGGGGTCACATAATATGGTTTTGTTGAAATTTTTTGAAAAATAATATTTTTTCAACTGCTGAATTTGCATATTACGCGGGCGGATGCGGACGATTCGTTAGGTAAAGGGTTAAAAGATATGGCAATTTGAGAACTGGCAAATTGCCAGACCTTTGAAAATGATTATGGTTCATTTTAACCCATTTAAAGTCATAATTTGAAAATACAATTCTAGAAAATACAATTGTAAACGTTTTATAGTATTCACCACAGGTTCTATTTTACCAGTAAAGCAGAACTTTTTTACCACAGTAAACAAGCACATCTCCACTTTCCGTGATTCGTATGAGGGAAAACGTGTAAGGATCCAATATAATGATCCAATTCCTCTTTACACAAGTATCTCCCATGAGTATACATAACAATCACAAACAGTGCAGAGTTGTGGCTGTGAACAGTTATTGTTCTCCCAGATTTCAAGCATTCACATCTGCATTATGCAATTTAAAATCTCAGGGGTGAAAACTATGTAACATTAACAGTTAAAATTCAGGTGTGAGAAAGACTGAAAATGATGTTTTAAAAATTTAAGGTACTATAAAAATATTTAACTGCTTGTGACTAACAGAAATGTTTGGAATAAAAAATATTCATACAGAAACTTGTCTAGTAATCTCCTTGACAGCATTCACTGAATATAAAATAAGAACAAGTGCACCGCCAGCGGTGGATCAATATACAGCCACCTAAGAAGAAATTGCATTTGTGAAGAAATTTTTAGTTGAACAAAAGGTAAATAATTCCTTCAAAAACAATTGTACATTCCTGGCTTACGACCCATAAAACATGATTATTTTGTTTTCAAGTTATTGGGTGGTAAATCAAAAGTCAACAAAACTGCCAGATGGTTGCCATGGCGGCCATATTGGACATGCCAGAATGCTGGTTATCGAAAGGAACCATCCTCTAGTCATGACTTATCAACCATAAAAAACAGTATCTGTTGGATGTATTGTTTTCAAGTTATAGCATGGACAAATAAAAGTTAATGGATGGACAGACAGATGGACGGACTGACACGGACGGACACTGATGCTGGTTATTGAAAGGAACCATCCTCTAGTCATCACTAATCAACCATAAAAAGCAGTATCTGTTGGATGTATTGTTTTCAAGTTATTGCATGGGCAAACAAAAGTTAAAGGACAGATGGACAGACAGCGACAGACAGATGGATGGATTGACAGATGGACATTGATGCTGGTTATCAAATGGAACCATCCTCTAGTCATGACTAATCAACCATAAAAAACAGTGTCTGTTGGATTATCAAATGGACAAACAAAAGTCCCTGAAAATCCAAGATGGCTGCCATGGCGGCCATATTGGACATGCCAGAATGGTTTTTAACAATGTCAAAGGCATTGTTAATAAGAGAAGACCAACAAAGTATTTCTTAAAATGTTCTCATTAGATTGAGTCTGTCTTCTTGAAATATTAAAAAAAACTTTATGTCATGATCGATGATATATACAGAACATGAAAACATTTTGAGCAGATATTATTTCACAAGTCAGAATGAAACAGCATTTTCATGATCAGTAAATATTTTACAATTAATGAATCTAAAAAACTAATATTGACCGAGGCATTAGCAGAGATCAAAATAAGTTTTTTAGGTTCATATCACATCATATTGTGTTCCAAGGGGGTTAAATGTAATAAGGCTATGATATAAATCACACATATAAGGATGGATAACAAAAGGCCCCAGGGGGCCTTAGGACGCTCACCTGACATGGTAGTCTAAATATTAAACCAGGGACTTGACTTGAATAAGCTGCATACGCCCCTCCTAAGAAAAGCATATACCAAATAGATGAAGCGATTGTGCCCACACAATACACAGGATTTTCCTTCTATTTTCAGTTCCTGCACTTTTACGTCCCAAAATTGAGATAAACGCATAAAAAACAGATTTTTTTTTATTTTTGTTCGGAAATTTTCGAAGTCCCAAACAAAATATTTTCAGACTAAAATTTTTTTTTTTCTTCTTAAAATTTACCAAAACACATAAAAAAAACAAAAAACTAATTTCCAGATTTTGGTCCAAAATTTTCTAAGTCCCCCCAAAATTGTTTTTGTCTTAAAATTGACCAAAACGCATAAAAAAACAAAAAACTAATTTCCGGATTTTGATCCAAAATTTCTAAGTCTGGACCGGGACCCCAAATTTTCAGCCTAAATATGAACCCAGGGATTTGGCTTGAACAAACTTGAATCTCACCTCCCTAAGCATGCTGCATACCAAATATCAAAAGATTCCTATTGGTAGATCTGAAGAAGAAGATTTTTAAAGAATATTCCTCATTCTGCACTAATTTAAACATTTGGGCTCCCATAGAGAGCCCAAATATGGACCCAGGGAATTGATTTCAATAAACATGTGGAACAATCTTCCAAAGATGTTACATGTGAAATTTGAAAGCTTTTGGAGCAGTGGTTTGGGAGAAAAGTAATAAATGTTTTTCCCATTACCCACAGTGTTAAAAAATGCTGAATCAGCACTTTTTCAATGTCCCCAAAAAGTACCCCATGATAAAACCTGATAGCAATTTTTTTTTTGGCCATTCCATTATGTTGGTCCTAAGGAAGCTTCACACTAAATAAGAATTCTCAGTGCCGTGTAGTTTTGGAGATATGGGCATTTTAATTTTTTTCTATTTTTAGCTCCTGCGGTTCCCATGGGGCTACGGGAAAAAAATTTGGGCATAAATTAAGTACTTATGACCCAATAAGCCCTCATATCAAATTTGGTTCAAATCTGCCTCTCAGTTTGGAAAATAGAAATTTTGGGCTTGGTGAAAATTCTTGCCCCTCCCAGAACAAAGGCAAATATTGCCCGTCAAACTTCTCTTGAACAAACTTGAGTCTACACCTCAAATGGAAGCTGCATACCAAATATCAAGTCTCTGCTATGGTTGGTTCTTGAGATGAAGATTTTTAAAAATTTTGTGCATTTTGGCCCCATCCCTCTCCTCAAGATGAGCAGAAACCCAATTTGAAGAAAAACCCAAATGCCCCTATATAACCGCTACTCATGTGAATTTTCATTGAACTGTAGCCAGTGGCTTGGGAGAAAATGACCCAAATACCACCTTCATGTCGTACGAAGGGCGACAGACAGCAGACGACGGACAAAAAGTGATCAGAAAAGCTCACCCTGACGTTCAGTCAGGTGAGCTAAAAATGGCAGGCCTTCATAGCACCAATCGCATGTGTCAATGTAAGATGGTCAGCAGAAATTGTCATTTTTCTGCACAGTGAAAGTGTATTGGTATTATCCGGTATTACCCAGCACAGAAAAGGGAGACAACTGTAATATTTTGTCATTTACCTTAGAAATAAATTAACTCAAATTGTTAATAATGCTCAAATAAAGAAGGATATCAAAAACATTTTCAACTTCGCTTTTCAATTCAATAATGGCATTCAGAAACCATGACTGATCCAGCTTCTTGTGTGAACTTGTAATTTATTTTAAATACTTAAAAAAATATTTTTTATAAAAGAATATACCTTCTCTAAAAGAGAACACTTTCACATTGGGTAATCCTAAATTCCAAATCCACTGCATTGAGAGGCAAATACAAAATCAACTGCATGGTAACCAAAGTCATCATTGGTAGGGGAGGGGGGATCCGACGTGGTATACTTCTCACCAAATGTCCAATATCAGCTTGACTGATGTTATTCCATTCTTCCTGCAGAAGAATGGAATAACATCAGTCAAGCTGATATTGGACCATCTGCTCAATCCCCTCCCTCTGTTGGTACTCCCCGACAGCATGGGCAACATGAGGATAGGCATTATCGTCCATCAGAATGATTCTATCACCCACTGCACCTGCATACAATCCGACGTGGACATCCAGGATCTCATCAATATACCGTTGTGCAGTCAATGTATCGTATTCAAGGACACAGAGCTCTGTACGTCCATCCCTGCTGCTGCCGCCCCAGACCATGATTGACCATCCACCACTGCAGTCATGCTCAGCAATGTTGGCTACATGGAATCGCTCTCCTGGTCTTCTCCATACACTAGAACGCCTATCTATGTGATCTAGGCAGCACCTTGACTCATCTGTAAAAAGAACAGTCGCCTATCTTCTCTGGTCCATCCAACATGGCCCATGGCCCATTCATATCGTGCCTGGTGGTGGTTCTGGGACAGCAGAATGCGAATACATGGTCTTTTCGGAGACCATCTTCGTGCAACCTTGCCCGGATAGTCTGCGTCAAAACATTTACCTCAGATGCATTCTGAAGGTCACTGCGAAGCTGGGTTGCTGTGGCAAAGCGGTTCCTACGGGCCTGAATGATCAAAAACCGGTCTTCAGCTGTAGATGTTGCCCTATCTCTACCACTACCATGCTGTCTTACTGGTGTGCCATACAGCTGAAATCTTTCCCAGGCTCTGGTGATCACTGTATGGTACACACCAAGGGCTTCACCAGCCTGACGATGGGTAGCGCCTTGCTCCACCATCCCTACAGCCCACCACATTTCTGCTTCAGATAAATGTCTTCTTACATTTACATTTGCCATATTCACTCATTAAATCACAATGGTTTGTGTTGAAATGAAGATTGAATACCCTACACATGTCATGTACATGTAGACAGTACACGAAAACATCATGAAAATCAAGGGGTACATGCTTTCCATGACTGTCACAAAAAGTCTGCCTGTCAATAGAGCTAATGTAAACACTGGGTACCATCTCAATACATTCCTCAATCATATCCACCAAAAATATCGCAAATATGTCAGAAGCAAATTTCACAATGATGTGTCAAATATTTGGTGCTTAGCAAACTTGAAATTTATTTTTAATACTTATTAAATATTTTTTTTAAAAGAATATACCTTCTCTAAAAAAGAACACTTTCACAATGGGTAATCCTAAATTCCAAATCCACTGCACTGAGAGGCAAATACAAAATCAACTGCATGGTAACCATAGTCATTGCTGGGAAGGGGGGGGGGGGGGGGGGGAGGGGGTCCGACATGGTATACTTCTCACCAAATGTCCAATATCAGCTTGACTGATGTTATTCCATTCTTCCTGCAGAAGAATGGAATAACATCAGTCAAGCTGATATTGGACCATACGCTCAATTCCCTCCCTCTGTTGGTACTCCCCGACAGCATGGGCAACATGAGGATGGGCATTATCATCCATCAGAATGAATCTATCACCCACTGCACCTGCATACAATCCGACATGGACATCCAGGATCTCATCAATATACCATTGTGCAGTCAATGTATCATATTCAAGGACACAGAGCTCTGTACGTCCATCCCTGCTGATGCCGTCCCAGACCATGATTGAGCCTCCACCATGGTGGTCATGCTCAGCAATGTTGGCTGCATGGAATCGCTCTCCTGGTCTTCTCCATACACTAGAATGCCTATCTATGTGGTCTAGGCAGCACCTTGACTCATCTGTAAAAAGGACAGTCGCCTATCTCTCTGGTCGACCCAACAGGGCCCATGGCCCATTCATATCGTGCCTGGTGCTGGTTATGGGACAGCAGAATGCGAATACATGGTCTTCTCGGAGACCACCTTCGTACAACCTTGCCCAGATAGTCTGCATTAAAATATTTACCCCGGATGCATTCTGAAGGTCACTGCAAAGCTGGGTTGCTGTGGCAAAGCGGTTCCTACAGGCCTGAATGATCAAAAAACGGTCTTTAGCTGTAAATGTTGCCCTGTCTCTGCCACCACCATGCTGTCTTACTGGTGTGCCATACTGCTGAAATCTTGCCCAGGCTCTGGTGATCACCGTATGGTAAACACCAAGGGCTTCACCAGCCTGACAATGGGTAGCCCCTTGCTCCACGATCCCTACAGCCCACCACATTTCTGCTTCAGACAAACGTCTTCTTACATTTACATTTGCCATATTCAATCATTAAATCACAAAGGTTTGTGTTGAAATGAAGACTGAATACCCTACACATGTCATGTACATGTAGACAGTACACGAAAGCATCATGAAAATCAAGGGGTACATGCTTTCCATGACTGTCACAAAAAGTCTGCCTGTCAAGAGAGGTAAAGTAAATACTGGGTACCATCTCAATACATTCCTCAATCATATCCACCAAAAATATCGCAAATATGTCACAAGCAAATTTCACAATGATGAGTCAAATATTTGGTGCTTAGCAAACTTTGAGTAGTATATTAACCAAGGTTCTTGATTTGGACAAACTTGAATCTAATCTCCATAATCAAAAGATTCTGACTGGTGGATCTGAAGAAGATTTCTAAAGATTATTCCTCATATTTTACTTAGTTAAAAGTAACGATGATGTATACCACATATCAAACGATTCTGACCAGAGGTTATGGAGAAGAGGATTTTTTAAGGAGTACTTCTCATATTGCACCAAGTTAAAATTCAGGCTCCTGTATTGAGCCCAAATATGAACTGCAAGACTTAATTTCAACAAACCTGTATTTGACCCCTCTATGAAAACTGTACACCAAATAGCTAAAGATTCTGATCGGTGGTCCTGCAGAAGAAATTTTTTTTAATTTTTGCAAATACGCTGACTCAGCATTTAAGCATTCAGAATTTGAGGTAAACTAGTAATGTTTTGTTGTACACAGATGCAATAAACTATTATACTGTAGTTTAAAATAGCAAAAACAATTTTATTTTAGAGTTTACCATAAATAAGCAGTTTTCACTGTTCAATGCACAGGCAGTGCTCGACTCTGGAAGGAGTTTTTAATGAAGGAAAATGCCAAGGATAAATCTGACATCTGATGACCTTTGTAACTGTCTTCCTCCTGGGAACTGGAAAAGACACATATCCCACTTCAAGAGAGCCAGTCACAGCCTCCTGACACAGAGAATTTATGAAGGTGCAGAGAATCCTGGGGTCATGGCATCCTGTGCCACCTGTCCCGGAAAGAACTCGAAGGCATCCCAAAATGGTTGGCCTGATGTGCGAAGACCCTGGTGACTGAGAGGCTTCTCATCAGACCTGCTTATGTGGTGACAGGTAGTCACCCTCAAGAAGTGATGACAGACTTTATTTAATAAAGACTGGCATCCTGACAGTAATGGCTAGAAACCAGGGTCAACTCCCATCCAGCATCCAGAAAGTGGTGCCAGTAGTTTTGTCAGAGATGACAATACCATTGGCCCCAGGCTACCGGATGGCACAAACCCTGACGACTGGTACTGGAATCAGGGAGGGAAGTTAGTGCTTGAGAATTATGATCTGTTCACTGATCAGACAACTTAAAAATCAAAGAAATTTTCATCACAGCGGGAGTATTAATATCAGGTAAGAACCAAAATGCATGCGCGATCTGCCAGGATAGAAATCAAATTGAGGAATGTGTAAGGAGCAGATGGAATAACCAAGCCCAACCCCATCCAAACCGGCACAAGCCCATCACTATCAGGGAAGGACCTACAAGAGTACAACAGGGCAGTTGTGAAAGATAGAACTGGATGTTCCTTGAATCCAAGGTACCATGGGAACCCTGCAAATACACATATTGTATTACTTCTTTGTTTTCTGCCAGCAAGTTAATACTTGAAAAATGTCCCGATACTTGATTAATCTTGCATTCATTCTTCATCTTGTAAGGGGGCAAGGTGGGTGCAAACAGACAAAACTGAAGATGTTAAGTTAAAATTCATAATTAGGCAACAGATATTTGATGTTCGACATTGTTCAGGCTGATATGGTAAAACTATTCCATTTACATCCAAAAGATGTTCAAAGTGGAGAAAGATGGTTGAAAAAGGGGGGGCCCAACAATTATTTTTTATGATTTGCATGGCCTTGTCACATTCACCTCTCTGTTTCTTTTCACAAAATCGGTAATGAAGGGTTTATCTTTTTCACAGATCCGGTGATGCGAAGAATTAGAATTGGAAGACATATTGTTTACACCTGTTTGTGAACATAGTGATTTGCCGACCTGTTTATGTTCACAGAAACAATTGGAAGAGAATACTGGAAACAGATGAAACAAATCAAACATGAAATAATGGCTTTGGGTCATGGAGGTCAAAAAGGAGGTGGGTCAAACACTGCAAATCCCACAAGGCTGTGCTTGCGGATAGCTATTTAACGAAACGAAACACAATGGGAATGGGTTTCAACAATATGCTTTGGCAAAAAACAATTGGTACAAATAATGGTATATGGCATGGTTGTGGGCAAACAAATTTGTAGTGCACAATAACTACTCACAAGGCAAAGTCAGAGTTTTGAAGGCTGAAACCACTCCAAAACTAGAGCACTGGTTCCGAACACTGAAATTATTGCTTATTCTGAGATAAACATTCAAATAAGTGACAGTGGGAAGAAAAAATCCCACCAACACACATCTCTTGGAAAGAAAAATCAATGAAAACACTGAATATGTTAATATAAGTGGTAACTTTACTGCATCAACATCATGCTTCCAGAGTCATGGAAAAAGGAGAGCAATAGCGATTCCTGCCACTTGCAAAAAAATCAACGTATATGACCTGAAGAACAATGACGCAATGAGTAAGAGCAAGGTCTGATCTATAAATGGTATGGTTGCATAATAATAAAATAAAACCCAACTAATATTGCAATCAATAACACAGAAGCTGGCAAATTCATGACCATACATGTGAGCGGAAGAAAAAGAATTCACTTGAGGCAGCTGCTGATGCATGTGAAGAGAGTCATGGATGTGGGATGGGAAGACAACAACAGCTAGGCAAACACCTGCTGTGCTTTTGCTCCTTTTCAGTTTCCCAAAAGGCTTTTCTTTGGGGTAACTTTCTAATAACTCCAAATTAGGATCATATCACTTCTGGCCAGTAAAGTAAACAATTGTGAGTAGGTTGAGAAAAAATTGACTGTTTCATTTCCACCATTCTGACTTTTGCTTGTTTACTGATTACATCTTGTGCTTGCATTCTCGTAGGATTATAGCGTAGATTGTAAAAGTACAGACTCCAGTTTTGCATGGAAGCTTTACTTGTGCATGCACTTGTCTCACATGTGGTTGCAGCATAGATTGGCTCTGCCATTTTCATATAGAGCTGGGTGGTTGTGGAAAATATATAAGGAAAGAAGACAAAAAACACATGGTATCATAAATTTTATTCATTTTTGGCATATTTAACAAAAAAACGAGACTTGTGGTTTCAACAAATTTCTCAGAATTGGTAAGTTTATGGTCTCTCAATCAGATGTGTTCCACATGCCAAAGGCTAAAATGTTGGACAGAGGTAAATGCTGTGTCGTTTATGTTTACTTCAAGAGGACTGACAGCAAATCACCCCAAAATAGTGGTAGCAAATTTCTTATATCTTTAACGATATCTACAGAACCACCACCAGAAGGAATATGAAAAATTAAAACGCCTTGTGTAAGAATCCACACATGCAATTCAAGAACCATTAAGTAAATTTAATGAACCGGACACAGCCTCAGGCTCACTCATATTCAACCAAAATAGGTATTGAAAGTTACCTGACAATATATGGTGTAAAAGTAATATAAATTATTTTTGACCCAAAATCATCTGCGTATGCCATGTAGTCAATTAGATTGGAGGTAAACATAAAATTTATTAAGTTTTGAAACCTCAATGTTCACATGGGAAAATTATGTTAATTAGCCAACTTCTGGCACGTTCTCTGAAACTGTCACATGCTCAGAGAAAACGCGACGCATTTGCAGTTCTGTTTTTTGCATCAACAATAAAATGGTTAAATTAAAACAGAATATATCCTGTAAAATGGATGGCAGGTAACTACTGAATGTTTTTTAAACTTATTGTGAATTGTCTGTACACTATTTGAACTTACTTTAAGGAATCGCACAGTACTGGAGGTCTGTCGGGTATAAACTGTGAAGTGTCAAATTAACGCTGCATACCCAATACGCAGTTGTTATTATCAACACGTGTTTTCCCATGTGTATTTTGTGTACACAACAAATCCCAAGATGCAATATTGCAAACTTTCAAATCCCATTATGCAGCCGTCTCCCTTCAAAAACATCAGTCGCCTGTCTTGACTTGATATGAAATCAAGACAGGGATCAGCCAAGAGGGCGAAGTGAAGTTGGCAATATCTTTGCCTTGGCACTGCTCACTTCACCCAATTTCTATGTTGGGGCAAAAACAAAAGTAAAAAATGAACCTCTACAGTCAAAATTAGGAGAAATATTATGAAAACATTGGAGTGAGTGAGTTACCAATAAAAGTGATTCGTATAATACGACTTACTTCAATAATAGTTATCAAAATCACAGGAAATATGATTTGTGTTCCTTTTATTCCACTGTCATTTGAAGCAGGAACCATTAGAAACCGGACAGACTATTTTGAAGCGGTGTGATAATTACCGAAATACGCACAACCATTGCATATTATATACCAAAACCAGGTTGAGAAGTTAGGGACTCCTTAAAAATTAAGGAAATGTTGATTTTTGCTAAAATGTAGCTTTTCTTGTAAATCTTTGCATCTTGACAAGGCTACAAATCTCACTGACAGAACAAGGCAGATCCCACCAGTGGTGGAGCCATGGTTTGACATCCTGGGGGGACCATGTGGGTGAAGAGTTTGGGGGGGGGGATCTCAGGACTGAGAGTACTGTACTTGTACTGAGAGCAAGAAATCAAAAAAATATTTTCAAACTTGGACATGGGAGGAGCGAGTGGGATTAGGGGGGGGGGGGGGGGGGGGGGGGGGGGCTTTGGCTCCCTAGATAGCCCGTGGCTCCATCACTGTAGCCCACCACAATATGTCCATTAGCTGAGAAGAGTAGTGAGCACTGAGTAAACCAGGTTACTCAAAATGCTCTAGGAGCCTCATGACTTGGATGACAAATACAGACACATTTTATGTGTACAGTACCCTGTAAAATGTGGATTCCTACAATATATTTTGAAAAACCGAAAACCAAACCAAAAACAGAGTTTTTGTTCAAAACCAAACCGAAATATAAATTTCAAAACCGCCCAGCCCTAGTTGTAAATGTCCTTTTAATTTGCTGGTGTTACTGTGGTCAGCACACACACTTTAAAACAAAGCTTGTATTTAACGGGTCTTGTGTCAACTCTTTCACAGTGAATGTACCAGATAGTTTTCGCCTTCAATTTGGCCATTCTGAGATCATGACTAGTTGAGTATAAAGTTCAGAATTTGTCTTCAAGGTATACAAACACCATTTTGGGGGGTAATTTTGCACTTGTCAGTTCATTTTTATCGGATTGTGACAAGAACCAAAACAAACCAAAAAATCACCTAACTCTATTTTCATGGTACATACCCCCAAATTCAATAGACTGAATGCGGATATGAGGTTTTGAGCCAAGACAAATCTTTGTAGTAGTATCGAATTGAAACTCAAATGTTTTGCAGGGCCCCTACTCAAGCTACATATACACAGTCGAACACAGGGACAAACATGAAGATACATGTACATATAGATGGCCATATAAACAGATGGACTGAGAAATTGACACATGGATGGAAAAGTGGATGTGTGAAAGTGTGGATGGATTGACATATATATGATATAAACCCCAATGCAATGACATAACAAATGTGAAAGTAAGATGTGAATAGTTAACCAGTTATTGAAGTTATGAAGAAAAACTAGAATATAATAAATTAGATGTCTTTTAAATATGAAACAAATTTCTGATGTAACAATGTTTATTACATATTTACAGATATTTTTCAGTTAAATAAGACCATGCATGAAAAAATATAATGAATTTTGGCTGAGGTGATAATAACTGTCTTGTTTAATATAAAATCACCTTTTCACACAAACCTTCAGCACTTAAGATTAGCCACTGCGCTTCTTGTTTAAAAATCAGACAAATGAACAGAACTCCAACTGCATACTTAGATTAAAACAGGTTGGGATTTTTTTTTTTTTTGATTAGCAAAAATGCACCGGAAATAATTGGGTGGAACACAAATATGAATTAAATTCTGAAAAATCAGATTAAAACTCTCTCACTTGGTTGAAACTGATTGTTTTCAAAAAGAATGCTTCCATTTCTTTAATTACAAGTGCTACAGTTCTATGAGTCAATAAGTCATAAAAAGGATATCTGAGAGATTTTCTACGAAATCCATCAAAAACTTTTTGATATAATTCTTCCTACTTGTTGTCTTATGCCCAGTACTATAGAATTAATCAAATATGTTATATTATCTAGCAAGATTTTATTTATTCTTTTGCCGATCTTTTGGAAACTGCTTGTCTGATCTCGTCATGCACCAGCCAATAAATCAAAGGTCAATAAGTATATACTGTGTACATACAGTTAGGGGATAAGAGCAGCCACACATTTGTTAATGCAAAATGAGCTTGATAATGTGTACCAACTAAAAGAAAAAACTTGTTGATCTGTGATGCTGAATAAACTTGTCCTCAACTACCGAATCTTCAGGATAACAATGTAATATTGTTGTGATATGGTTCAACAATATCTCTGACAACAGAAGCTTTCAATTTTTCAGATATTTAAATATTTACAAATCATAATTGCCCCAAATAATTTAACTGGTTTAGTTTCAAGCTCAATCTACTGCCCTTGGATAGCATGACTCACTGTCGAGAGCTTTAATCACCAATAAGCAGTAGCAGAAAAGAGACTCTCACCAAGAGTTTTAA
The DNA here is from genome assembly GCA_031216915.1 of Pictodentalium vernedei. Taxonomy (NCBI): domain Eukaryota; kingdom Metazoa; phylum Mollusca; class Scaphopoda; order Dentaliida; family Dentaliidae; genus Pictodentalium; species Pictodentalium vernedei. The sequence goes on along the minus strand of CM062291.1, from coordinate 37,710,822 downwards.
CTTTTAATCCTTTACCTCACAAATCAGCCATATTCGGCTACGTAATTTACAAATTAAGCAGTTAAAAAAAACAATTTCTTTAAAAAAATTCATCAAAACTATATATGTGGCATCCTCATTGGGAGGGTAACAGGGTATTTTTCTATTTGACAACACAACAGAGCATAAGGCAGTGAGTTAACCCTTTACCTAACGAAGCGCCCACATAATATGCAAATTGAGCAGTTGAAAAAATAAAATTTTTCTAAATATTTAAAAAAAACCATATCATGTGACCCCTCATTGGAACGAGCTCATTGAGCTCATTCCAATCAGGGGTCACATGATATGGTTTTAATGAATTTTTTGGAAAAAATTTAAAACACGATATTTAAAATAATAAATTTTGATATCGTCTGCGTTGGATAAAGGGTTAAATGCAATGCTAATGTCTATGGATAATGTGATAATCATTCGCCTTGATTTAAACTTTTGTGAAAATAGGTATGGAACACTGGCATCATTCTCGGCAAGGCGAAATATGTATTTACCAACTGATATATCAGTATACTTGTGTTTTAAATGGGTGAAAATATTATACAATATATCTCTTGTATTCTACTAGTTTAACCTCTTCACACTGATGTTGAAATACCCAAATTTCAAGTGGCAATTTCTCATATAATGCAACTAGATATTTAACCAATTCAATCTTGTTTGACAGAGCTCACTGAGCTCTGTCAAACAAGACTAAATTGGTTAATTTGTTAGTTGCATCATGGAAAAAAATGTTCATTGAAATGACAGTATTTTGACATCAGCGGCAGAGGGTTAATATATCACCTGCAGTCTACTGTTTATCACTCTTCAGCAATACTGTTAATCACCTAGTATTGAGGAGTTTTACAATTCATTTGACTGAGTGTTCTATCAAACAAGGTGTGATTGTTAAATTCTCAACAACTGCTGAATACTACTGCTTATTTTAACTCTTAAGGGCCTAATTTTGACTTTGATAACTTTTTAATGCAAAGGAACGGTGCCCCAACATGCATTGTTTGGGTAAACCCAAAACTTGTTTTCCCTGTAGGCAGCCAAGACATGACTAGAAACAACTGCAAAGCCACTGGAGGTAGACTTTCAAAGTATAGTGAAAAAGTACAAAAATCTCCGGGCCCTAAAGGGTTAAGAGGATAATAATTTTTGGGGCAACACAAGAAGAGGAAATACTTTTGAAAAATGGAAAACATTCATCCCTGTCTTGAGCATTGTTTCAGTAAACTCATGAATTACTTCTATGTATCACATCAGAAAGCCTTTTCTAACAGTATGCCACATAACAGCATTTAATTAGAAAAGACAAAGGTACATGGAATTTATTATGAAATTAAGAGTTGGCACTAAAACAGTTAATCATTAGATTTCCTAAATTACACAACTGTTAATTAGGTGCTGTTGGCATTGCAATTTCTTCTCCCAATGCTTCCAACAGTTCTTTTCGATATTCATCAAAACCTCCATCAATTTCATTGACTGTCTGGTCTTCCACTACCCACAATTGACATTCAGTGTCTCGTATCAATCGCTCATCGTGACTCACAATTATAACACCTGAAAAAATAAATACGAAAAACTCAGCACTGTAATCAAAGAGAAAGCTGTATTGTGGTATCTCTACCCACAACAAAACAAACCACAAATTTAGATCTATATCTATCTATATATATGTTTAGATCTATGTGAGTGTACCTTTGTCAGCTATGAATTCCAACATGTGCAATATTTAGCTCAAATTTTGCACCTGGGAGTAATTTCATTATAATCCATCAACTACTGGTGAAGTTGAGCAAAAATTAAGTCTGACATGCGTGTTTTCCAACAAACAAAAAAAGGAGAACTGCTGAATGAAAACGTCGGGAATATTAATTTTGCATTGTGAATATTTGACATACGATAGGGAAGATTTATACTCAAGTTAATAACAATCTGTCAATGTTTGAAATTAGGCCCCACAAAGTAGATCTTCTGTTTCTCAGACCATTTTGTTGTAAAACTGCATGCGGGTGGGTGGCTTTTTTTATTTTATTTCTTATTTTTGTAATTATTTATTTGCCATCAAAAGGTCATGTTCTTGGTTTGTTTTATGTTTTAGGTCTCAATCTACAGAATAACATGGGTGGTGGTGTATTTTGGCCCATGAGTGCAAGAAGGCTTTGCAATACTAAACTCAAGGGACAAATTTATCAGTTCTATTAACTTGGGTAACACATCAGACATAAACAATTTAATTTTTATTTTTTTTAAGTTTGCATTGGTTATAAAAAGAGAGCATGCGGCAGCCAAAAGGACCATGTGGGAGGGCTTGAGAAACAGAGTTTTTACTTTTTTAGGCCTTACTGATTTAGAATGGATGAACAGATAGGCACACAGATGGATGTAGGTAATCCATTATTACACGAGCAAGATTAACCAAGGAACGGTCATAACTAGTGACAAAGGACTAAGGAATACACTGACAAAAATGGTCAACGAGACCCAGTATTAATTCAATATACCAACACTAGGGGTATATTAATTGTCACTGTTAGCCATTTTGCTTTTATCACCAAAATTGAAGCCTGAATTCAGCTAATTGGCACTTTTGAAAGTTTGTTTTCAGTTCAAAGCATTGGAAAACAGGTAAAATTGTAAATGCACCCAAAAACATCAGAGGCAATAATCAATAATTTTTTTGAGGATCAATGAGATGTTGGATTATTCCCCTTGCAATGTATCACTACTCATCTACATTTGTAAACAAATGAATGTTGGTAGGAAAGTTTAATAAAAACATGAAACGGTTTGCAAACAAACCTTACATTTCAGAGAAAAAAATGCTGGCATAATAAATACATTATGGAACATTTAGTTGGTGGATAGAGTATCACATGAGGCTCAGTGAGAACAATAATAGGTTTGGCTAAAGCCTTTCCTAATACTGTTCTCATGTCACCTCATGTGACACTGTATCTGCAAAATTAAATGTCCCATAACTTATAGTATACCTCACAACAATCTCTTTTGAGTGTGTTGCATATCGAAAGCTAAAAATAATTAACATACCTCCTTTAAATGCACAAATGGCATCAGCTAAGGCATCTATAGATTCAATGTCGAGGTTATTTGTTGGTTCGTCCTGTGGATAGAAAATATACTGAGTTTTTACTTAATTCATTTCTATGAAGATCAGCTTATTGTTGAATTGAATCTTATTTTTTGTTTTTGTTTTTCTTCCTTCATTTTGAAAAGTTATGAAAACCATAATCTCACTTAAAATGACACTGAGCCATTCATTCCCATAGAGAGTCACAAAAACAGAAGGTAAATGTCAAATTTCCTCAAACTTTGTTGTTGGCAGAACAACTAAAGCTACACAATCTCCTCCAATTCAATTGAAAGTGTCAATGACACTGTAGCTCAACTTGTTAAGACATGTACATGTATAGTATGTGACACAGCAATGACAAAAATCTAGGTAATGACCTGATAACAAAGGTACATATAAAGTATTGTAACAGTCTGTACATAAATACTGACCGTAGCCTTAACATATGTATAGGTGAAGTATCATAAAGGTGGGTGACAGTTAGATGCTAAACTAGAAAAGAAATCTTTTGAGTCCCAGAGTGGGTCTGACTGAACCCCAAAAATATTTGTTCTCATAGCACAGTGATAACAAAGGCACCTCAAAACACTTGTTCCTGTCCCAAGATGATAACAAAGGACCCAAGAAGTTTTGTGAAGATCGGTTCATAAATACAAGCCATATAGAAGTTGGGTACAAAAAACTAATTGGACCTAATTTCGGTACAAAATGGCCACTGGAAGCCAACTTGAATTTTGGACCACACCCAGAAACACTCGTTCTCGTCCCAAGGTGATAACAAAGATACCCAAGAAGTTTTCGTGAAGATCGGTTCATAAATACAGCCTCTAGCCCAAGCCGTATTGACATGGCACTTACTGTGTATAAGTAGCACTGAATAAATCAAAGTTCATCTAATTTGCACAATTTCTGCATGAGAAAAAAAACGTATTATATGTGATGTATTCCATGTTACTAAACATTCATTTAAAAATTTATTCAAATCAGAAACTTCATATAGAAGTTCTGTACCAAAAACTAATTGTACCTAATTTTGGTTCAAAATGGCTGCCGGCAGTCATCTTGAATTTTAGACCGCACCCCAAAACACTTGTTCGGGTCCCAAGGTGATAACAAAGGTCCCCAAGAAGTTTCATGAAGATCAGTTCATAAATACAGCCTCCAGTCCTAGCCGTATTGACATGTGCACTTACACTGTATAAGTAGCACTGAATAAATCAAAGTTCATCTAATCTGCATAATTTCTACACGAGAAAAAAACCCGTAATATATGTGATATATTCCATGTTACTAAACATTCATGCAAAAATTTATTCAAATCAGAACTTTCATACAGCAGTTCTGTACAAAAAACTGATTGCACTAACTAAAGTACAAAATGGCTGCTGGTGGCCATCTTGAATTTTTGACTGCACCCAAAAACAATCGTTCTCGTCCCATGGTGATAACAAAGGTACTCAAGAAGTTTCGTAAAGATCGGTTCATAAATACGGCCTCTAGCCCGAGCCGTATTGAATTGTTGGCAGACAGACGGACGACTGGCCATGGCATAAGGTCAAATTTGACTTACGTCAAAGTCGAGCTAAAAATAAAATCAACATGTTTTCAGAACAGCTTGTTTTGAGGAGTTATATTTATTGGTGTTCAAGATCACTTTCAGTAACTATGGCTATATCATGATCACAACAAAGGCATGAAGTCAGTTTAGCCAATCATTTATAACTTTGCTGCCCACTTTAGAGGACTTCCACTCATCATCATCATCATCATTGCAATGGTTACCAGGCCTGATTTTACCAGTGGAGTAGAGGTTATTACTGAGTAACAGATACAAGAAATTTATTATACGCTAGCCTGTGAATTATCGCAAATGATCTAAAAGATATGTCTCAATATCCATTGACTCAATGGATGTTGAGGAATATCCCTCAGTAGCCTCCTAAATGACATCACGCTATGCCACATCACGTCGCCTTGAGGGAATGATCAGCTGATTTTTGTTATTGTTTTGAAACATACACATTTGGGGTTGAATTGGGCTGAATATTGTGCAATAAAATGTCTCGTAGAATATAATAAAAAGGAAAATCTACTCTATTTTAGTCAGTATCTGGAATTATCTCATGAGTGTGGACCTGAAAAATAATACTTTCAGGTCCACACGATGACTTTTTTCACAAGCTTCCTAAATGATGTTACGCTTCAGTGCCTGAAGTCGCCTTGAATGTTGCCTTGAAGGAACGATCAACAGATGTTTGTTATTGTCTTGAAACTTGGGTTGCTGCATATGGCACAATAAAATGTCACACAGCATATAATAAAAAGAAAATCCATGCTATTTTAGTGAATATCGGGAATTATCTCACTCCTGTGAACCGGAGTAAAGTAATATTTTTCACTCGCGCAAGCACTCACAAAAAATAAAACTTTCTGGTCCACACTCATGAGATAATTCCCAATATTCACTAAAACAGCGTAGATATCCTCTATATTCCACTTCCTTAGGTTCCCACAGGGGAGAAGGAAGGGGGTAAAGGAATCGTGTTGTAAGCTATATTTTTGTAAAACAAACATCACAGTGTCATAGTTTACTTTCATATCACTTTTGAGCCAATATTTGATAAACAGTTCAGTGTTATATCTTATATGGGAGATATTAATCCTTATAGGCCTGGAGATTTTTCACACACTGTTGTAACACTATGACAATTCATGTTGTCTCTGCAATTGTGTCTAGGAAAGTCTTGGCTACAAACAACTGCCAGTGTACTTGGCATGTACCTTGAAAATCAAGGTTTTCAACAAAGCCACTTAGAATTTAATGAAAAGGTAAGTGGTATTACTAAATTTGCATATGTAGACAGTGAAGTGTTTTTTTTCTGTCATGCTGGTCTGCATGGCATGTCATAAGGCAATGCCCCTTATTACACCCAACTAGAGGTATTTATGTAACTGAGCGGAGAGTATGACAGGTTGACAGGGCTGAAGAACTCAGAGAGATGCTGGATAACCCAATGAGAAGCTGGAGATACAGTGGAAAGCAACAGTCAGACTTCTCTTACTAATAATACATAAGTGAGATTTGAACTGATGTCACATTGATTTTAGGTAAACTGTACTGTCGCATATACATAAGAGCAAGAAGAGTCATGTACTTCACACTTCATTTGATGCATGAAAGATTTTTCAAAACAAATCTTTTGGACCTTAAATGTTATGAGATAAATGGGTTCGATCCAAATCAAGCCTGGAAATAGTGTGACAGTCATCTGCAGAAGGAGGTCTACAGAGGTGAATTTGGTGATGCTACCCTGCTCAGGGAACCTCAATGTGAATCAGGGTCTCTGGTCTAAAAAGAAAGAGGTACTCGGAGGATAAATTGGCCCACTGTATGTGATAGCATCAGCAAATTCGCCCTCTGGGGACCTCATTATGCAAATGAGACTGCTTATTTCCAGGCTTGATCCAAATATGGATAAGGTATGGTATGAAATAAAACACACTTTTAAGATAAGATAATGGTACCGTCAACACTGCATGGGTGAAGATTACATGACAAAACATAACTCACCAATATCAAAACATCAGGAGCTTTGCAAGAAAGATCAGCAAAAGCAACTCTCGACTTCTGTCCTCCTGATAAGTCATTTATTTGGATAGTATGAGCATGACTTGATAAACCAAACCGACCTAATGTCTTCCTAGAATCTTGATAGGGCATATTAAATACTCTCTGAAAGATACAAGATTATCAAAATATGATTGTGTAACAATATGGTGAAATCTTGAACAATTTATTCATTAACCCTTTATCCAACACAGCTTTTTTTAAAAATAAATTAAATTTCACATTTTTGGAAAAAAGTTTCACAATATTTTAATAAAACCATACAAATATGGTTTTATTGAGACATTTGTAGGGTATTTTAGGCTGTGGTAGGCTCATTTTGTTTAATTTCCTGGCCGTTTTTTACTGTTACGTAAGGTAAAGGGTTAACATGGTGCACAGAAGCCTAAGAAAAGGGCAATTATCTCAAAATCTAAGTCTGAGCAATATCTCTGTTAATCTACATTCAAACATTTTGTGAGTGATGATAGTCTAGTCTTTTCAGAAATCAATTTCAGAACAAATGCCAGAGCTTATGTTATATTAGACCTTTCAGAGAAATCTGTCCTATCGGCATACTACCATTTTTTCTCAATAACTAAATATTTTACTTGTTGTTTCCAAAACATACCTTAAGATACCTCATTGGAACAAGCTAAGCAAAAAGTGTTTTTTCCAATGCGTTATCATTGGCTAAACAAAAGTTAAAAAATTGCAGAAATTGTATTGTTTTTAGAGCCAGACAAACGTGGCCTGGGTTATTAATTAACCCTTAAAGAACTGGAGAGTTTTATACATTTTGGTTGTACTTGATGGCATTTGGGACACCTGTTTTTTGGCAGTAAAAAGGCATCAAAGTCGGAACTAGGCCTTTAGGGTTGAGAAATATTCAACTGAGTGGGCATTACTGTACTGGTCAAAGCATTAGATTTTGCCAAAATACTGATATTTTCTTTGAATTTATAACTGTGGCTTACTTTATTTGTATTTTTTAACCTTCAAGGGCCTGGACAATTGTCCTGAATTGTCACCTGACCACAGCCTGAACACGTCCAATGGCTTAGCAGCGATCTCTAGTCCAATCTTGATTACCTGTTAAGGCAGCCAAGGCTTGACTAGAACCCACGGCCTTGGTAATTTGTCTATTGTAAGCAGGACCTACTCATGATGGCATGTAAAGGGCACCTGTTCTGAGGTTATAAAAGTCAGAAATAAACCTTTTTTAAAAATAAATAAAAATGCTGCTGAACCCACACTTTTTTCAAGCATATATTGGAGCCTGGGAAACGAGCAATTATGTATGTCACCTTTTTGGCATTACATTGTACCAAATCATTTTCGACACTAATATGAATTGTAACTTGCCTGTAAATATTCAGTTGGTGTTTCTTCTAAATTCAGCTGATCTGAAGAATGCTGATCATATTTACCTATCCTCTGTAAAATGAAAAAAAAACGCAAAAATTATGTAAAGTTTGCAATGCAACAACTGGTATAAAACAATAACTTAAAATTTTCATAACTTATACCGTCATGTATAGAATTACCAACTCCAATGCCCCTTCACCCCCACCTCCCAACCCCCACACACAAAAACAAAGAAAAGAAAAATCTACAGTGTTTTCACACATTTTGTTTTGTTCAGAGCACAAAACCACTGGTACCAGGCACTTCCTCTCGTCTACAACTCTATTGTATTCTATGTATCAAAGATTTATTCAACTCTTTCAGTATAAAGTGGATTTGTGCATATTTAGACACTTCTGTTCATTATGATGATGTGCCGATGCCTCCACACCTACCCAACTCACCTCATCCGTGTTTCCACCACCACTGGTTGTGTACAATTAGTCATAACATGCAAGTCAGGTGAGAAAATATTTGGGTTATTAATAGAACAAACCATTTGTAATACTGACATCCAACATATTTTCTCAATAGATTGGTGTCATGACAATAATTGTACTTGACTGCATGTAGACTATCGCCATCAATACACCATATGGGGGACCCATTAGACATTTGGTTTTGAACTTATTATGTGATCAATTAACCCTTAAGCCCCCATATAGCCCCAAACCGCCACTTTTATATTGCATTGAAGCAGGTGCTCCCTTGTGTAATCTTTTTTATTACTCTTGTATGAAGACTGAATTTTCCCTGGCAGTGGTTCTACATCACTGCTGGCTGCCTGTATAGGCAGCCAGCAGTGATGTAGAACCACTGACAAGTCATCAATAACTATGTAAGCAGAAAAAGGCCATAAATACTTTAAAATTAATCTGAGGACTTAAGGGTTAAAAGCAAATGGACCAATGGACATAACCATACAACAATGAAAAAGACCTGTTTCTGAAAGGGTGCAGCTCCTAAAGTAAAGGATATACTGATGAAATTGATAGCATTCACAAGTATATTATACTCACTGCTCTATGGTTCTTTCTAAATTCCCCTTTAGACTGAAAAATAATAAATAAAGTTTTTAAATACCATGCTGAAGAGTCAAAAACATATGAATAATATTAAAGACAAAAACCTCCTTATATTTACATTTTACCTTCTTTAAAAAATGTCTCCTACATTTCGATTTTCCAAGATAACATTCATCATTTATTAAATTAAAATCATTCAATGACTTCAAAACTTTCAATCAAATGTTCAGCAAATGGATTTCTATCACGAAAGGAAAAATTTGCAGCTACATTACACATATTTTGTTGAAGGTGAACATAATGTGCCTGAAAAGCTACTTTAATCCTTGATAAAAATCAGAAGGACCAAACATTTACCCCTTCAAGGCCAATAAGCACCGCAACATGCAGACTTGGGATAAGCTTATGAGTTGCATTCCAAGCACCTGTTTCTGAAAGGGTGCAGCTCCTAAAGTTAGGTAGCCAGGACTTGCCTGGAAAAACTGCAAAGCCAGAGGATGTAGATTGTAAAAGAGTTACAGAAATGTATCAAATTCTGTACATCTTTAAGGGTTAAATGAAAATGAGACATATAGGTTATTAACATCATGTGGTTTTCTGAGGTGGTGTACTGAAGTCGAGACCCTGTCTCCAGGCATATATTTTGAGTCCATTAGAATGAGTCAAAATATGTCCTGGAGGAAAGGTTGAGACTTCAATACACCATCTTGGAAACTCACTTGGTTGTAATAACCAATTTATCTTTATAAATTATCTCCCTTTAGTGACTTGTTTACAAACATTTAAAGAATCACTCAGCATCTTGTTAGTTGATTTTTTATGAATGAAGATTATGACATCATGGTATTATGTTCAGACATAATTCCAATTCTTTATACTAATTGTAGTACAACCGTGGTAGTTTATAGTAGTGTTTCAGCTGTGCATTTCTTTGTTCTATTTTTCAGGTTTAATGCATGGTAAAAATATCATCATGGCAAAAAAAGGATCTAGCCTATTTATTTCATCGAGTTGGTGATTTATTTATCATTTAACTCCTAGCACTCTGGTAGTATTTCATAATTTTTGTCATTCACTCCGTATTGCCCATGCTGCATGAAAAATTTAACAAATCATATCTTGTTTGACAGAGCTCAGCGAGCTCTGTCAAACATGATATAATGTTTTAAATTCTCAGTTGCATTGTGGGAAAAATACGCTGTTGAAAACTTTGGTATTTTGACATCAGAGTGCAGAGAGTTAATTACAGTTATCAAAAATGGTGGCCTTGACATGTGTAGCATAATCAGTTTTTGATGAGTGCAGGTAAAAGTTGTTCACTTTGTGAATCAAATGATTGCAAGTGTGGTTGCTACCATCAATACAGATTTGAATTTTGTCTAGACGGTTTTACTTGTATTGTGGGAAATATGTTCTTGTTGTAAGATAAATTCTTTTATTTACTGTGAGTGAACTTCCCCAAAGAGGTCAGTAATTAAATCCCGCTTGAATGCTAAACAATTTATTAAATACTTTTGTTCATGCAACCAGCAAGGTCAGCCTTGAAACAAATATGTACCTTTCCCCTAAATGGTCTCCCAAGTGGATAGGGTTAGGCAGCAATTCCTTTTTTTCATAAAGTGATTTTGCAAATGCTCATCATAAGACTCACTTCAAAACACCTCTGTTCAAGATTTTGCAAAACAAGTATATTTTTCTTCAGATAACTGTAGATTAAGATGACTGTCCAAAATAAATTGAGCCCTGTCAAACAAAACTGAATCGGTTAGATTCCTAGTAGCTTATGGAAAACATTTCCTGCATGAAATTTTTGTAATTTGACATCAGTGGGCAGAGGATTAATCTTCTCATATTTAAACATCTACTTTACAAAGTTGTAGTATATTGAATGCTGCAGGCAAAGCTATAAACAAAACCCCTGTGCAATTTAATGTTTCTTTCCAAATGAGCAAAAACTTCTCTATAATCTTTCCTGATCAGATATGTTTATGGATGAGAAATTAATTGTGACATACAGTACGGTCGCCGTGGACTGGTCACTTTCCACGAGTGGGCAATATTTCTACGGATGCAATAATATTAGATTCCAAACACTAATTATAGGAATAATCATCAAAAATTTAATTAATGAAGCACCAAGTACAACTGGGTTCTTCATTAAAATTTTGCTGATGATTTTTATTACCTGGTAAATGCACGTGTGGACATCACTGCTCACGCGTGAATTACGATCAAACCACAGCGAATGTACTGTAAATACTTACAGGTTCCAATTCCCCTTTCAGTAGTTTTAAAAATGTACTTTTACCAACTCCATTTGGACCAACCACTGCAACTGAAAAAACGTATAAACTGTTATTGGTAAATGTTCTCTGCTTAATTGTTGTGGGCTAGTGATTACAATTAGCATTGGACTTTGTAACTATCAAAAGAAAATTGCACTGGGTAAGTGATTAACTCACGACTCAACAGAAGATCTATACACAGAATGACACACGCATGTGAATGGGTTAATCAATATGGCATGAGTACCAGCGCTATAGGATAAAATGAGAGGGCCCAGACCTAGAGTTTTTTTCTACCACGATGGCACAAGTGCCATATCGATTAAACCGTTCACATGTATGTGTTGTTCTGTGTTTATTACATGCCTTCACATCTATAAAAGAAATTATTACAAGGACACCAAGCAATTCATTTGAAAACTATCAACAACAAGAGGCCCCAAGAAGCCTTAATCGCTCACTGGCCAAAGTGGTTCAAAGAAGTATTTGGGGGTCACATTCAGTTAGACATGGTTCATCAACACTACAAAGGAATGTAGTCATCAGAGACAAATTTTATGGAACTAGGGCCATGGCTTGAATAAACTTGAATCTTACCCCCTAAGGATGTTGCATGCCAAATATCAAATGCATTCATCTGCCAGATCTGAAGAATAATATTTTTAAAGAAAATTCCTCACTTTGAACTAAGTTATCATTCAGGCTCTCACAGTGAGCCCAAATATGGACCCAGGGACTTGGCTTTAACAAATTTGAATCTCACCCTCCAAGGATGCTACACTCCACATATCAAAACATTCCGACTGCTGGATCTGAAGAAGATTTGACTTGAACAAACTTGAATCCCCCCCCCCCCCCCCAAGGATGCTGCATACCAATTATCAAAACATTCCGACTGCTGGATCTGAAGAAAAAGATTTTTAAAGAAAATTCCCCATTTTGAACTAAGTTATCATTTGGGCTCCCACAGTGAGCCCAAATATGGACCTAGGGACATGGCTTGAACAAATTTGAATCTCCCCCCCCCCCCCAACCACCCCTCCCCCCTAAGGATGCTGAATACCAAATATCTAAACATTCCGACTGCTGGATCTGAAGAAGAAGATTTTTTAAAGAAAATTCCTCATTTTGAACTAAGTTATAATTCGGGCTACCTCTGTGAGCCCAAATTTGAACCCGGGGACTTGGCTTGAACAAACCTGAATCTCATCCCCCTAAGCATGCTGCATACCCAATATCAAAAGATTCTGCCTGCTGGATCTGGAGAAGAAGATTTTTAAAGAAATTTGTCTGAAATTCACCAAGTTCAAATTGGGCTCCTATACTGAGCCCAAATATGAACCCAGGAAGACGATTTGAACAAACTTGAATCAGATCTACCCCACAATGTTGCATACCAAATATCAAAAGATTCTGCCTGCTGGATCTGGAGAAGAAGATTTTTTAAGAAATTTGCCTGAAATGCACTAAGTTTGAATTCGAGCTTTTATAGTGAGCCCAAATATGAATCCAGGGGGCCAATTTGAACAAACTTGAATGATCCACCCCCACAATGTTGCATACCAAATATCAAAAGATTCTGCCTGCTGGATCTGGAGAAGAAGATTTTTGAAGAAATTTGCCTGAAAGGCACTAAGTTCGAATTCGGGCTTCTATACTGAGCCCAAAGATGAATCCATGGGGCCGATTTGAACAAACTTGAATCAGATCCACTCCACAATGTTGCATACCAAATATCAAAAGATTCTGCCTGCTGAATCTGGAGAAGAAGATTTTTTAAGAAATTTGCCTGAAATGCACTAAGTTCGTATTTGGGCTTCTATACCGAGCCCAAATGTGAATCCAGGGGGCCGATTTGAACAAACTTGAATCAGATCCACCCCACAATGTTGCATACCAAATATCGAAAGATTCTGCCTGCTGGATCTGGAGAAGATTTTTTAAGAAATTTGCCTGAAATGCACTAAGTTCGAATTCGAGCTTCTATAGCGAGCCCAAATATGAATCTAGGGAGCCGATTTGAACAAACTTGAATCAGATCCACCCCACAATGTTGCATACCAAGTACCAAAAGATTCTGCCTGCTGGATCTGGAAAAGAAGATCTTTAAAGAAATTTGCCTGAAATGCACTAACTTCGAATTCTAGCTTCTTTAGTGAGCCCAAATATGAATCTAGAGAGCCGATTTGAACAAACTTGAATCAGATCCACCCCACAATGTTGCATACCAAATATCAAAAGATTCTGTCTGCTGGATCTATACCGAGCCCAAATGTGAATCCAGGGTGCCGATTTGAACAAACCTGAATCAGATCCACCCCACAATGTTGCAAACCAAATATCCAAAGATTCTGCCTTCTGGATCTGGAGAAGAAGATTTTTTAAGAAATTTGACAGATATGCACTAAGTTCGAATTTGGCACAGTGAGCCCAAATATGAATCCAGGAGGGGGGGGGGGGGGGGGGGGGGGGGCGGGCTCGATTTGAAAAAACTTGAATCAGACCCATACCAAAATGCTGCATACCAAGTATCAAAAGATTCTGCCCACTGGTTCTGGAGAAGAAGATTTTTTAATAATTTTTTCTATAATTCATACGGTGCTATCAGAGTTATGCCCCATACAGAGCCCTCAAGGCACGTGGCCATTTCCTTTGAACAAACGTGAATTGCCATATAATAATGAACATCCACATGAAGTTTCGTGAAAATCGGACCAGAGGTTTCAGAGGAGAAGTCGTTTGAAAAATGTTCACGACGACGGACAGCAAGTGACAAGTTGAGCTCCCTTCGGTGAGCACACATTTTGTCGCCAACCAAATTTGTGAAGAGAGCCCATGTTACTATTTTGTCTCCTGAGTTCCAATGTGTTCTATGTGCCATCAGGTGTTGAGTTTTAGCTATTGCTAGCGATTCAAACTGTAATTGCAGTGCACGATTTGCAGAAAATTCCAGTAAATTTTCACTTCTATTTAAAAATAGTCTGTCAATGATTTCCGTTCCTTACATGTATGTGTAATTTCCAGTAGTCAGAGAAAGTCTCAAAGTTAACACTATTCCTATTCAAACATTTCTGACATCCCCACTTGAACATCATAAAAAATTTGTTTAATTTTTATGCAATATGACTAGCACAGGACACTTCAAAATTTTTTCTTGTGTAACTGAACATTTTCAACTTTTAATTCCAAAAAATAACTTATGACCTGTCAATGGAATATGCTCAAGGTGTTTGTGCCATTGTGGAATCCTAGCTATTTTTGGAAGAATAAACTGAATAAAAAATACAACACTGAAAGGCATTTTTTTTTTAAAGTACTGTTTTGATATGGTAATTATGGTAGTTCAAGAATTAAAGTGACTACTTTTGTATTTTGTCTCATACAAACGAGGAGCTGAAGGTGCAGAATAATGAAATTACAGTTTATGCACAACTGAACTAACCTCTGGAATCCATATCAAGACCAAAATCCAATCCTTTGAATAGAAATGATTCACCTGGGTAAGCAAAATCAACACCTGAAAGGTAAACAACAACCAGTTATATTCTGAACAACAAATTAGTACTTTGGAGTCAACGAAATTGGATGTCTCTTAATTGAAAAACCCTGTTAATTGCATATACTTTACAAACACGAAATCATTCACCATACCTTCAGTACAAAGTTGACCTGTTATCTGCATATATGTTTTAGAGTAAACTCCTGTTATTTTAATTCTTATGTCAAAGAATTACTTTTATGATCACTGAATTCCATAATATTTGGCATCAGTAAATTCAATTTACACATTTAATCTATTATATCTTGGGCATTTATTCTATTATAACTTGTTTGACAGTGCTCATAGAGCTCTGTCATACAAGTTATAGAGGAATAAATGCTCAGTTTTTCACTATGAAAATGACCAAATTCCTGTTAATTGAATCCTATTAACTGAATATATTTCACTGCCAAAGTGATTATTCAATCAACAAGGTTCCGCTCTATAATGTGAGTTGCTTGTACTTACTAACCATATACATTTTTCTAGTACAAAATTATTTACAATACGAGTACTATGGCAGGGATGTTGCTTAGGGGTTTAGAATGGTGGTGTTCACTCTACAGTTCCACATGGAACGACCCTCCAAACAGGCAGGCAAAATTCCGACTTCCACTACATAACTTTCAACAACTGGGAAATTCCATTAGCATCCCTACCCCCTCAGTCAAAACTTTCCATCTACAGGTCTTAAGATGCTGAGTTTCATTTACACATCCCCCCGGCCCCTTGACTGTAAATTATCCAACTGAGGATCTCATTACTCACAAACTCCAACTATAAATCAATATTGTGGGCATTTTTACTACTTTTCAATCGGGGCTTTCACTACTTTTTGATCTAAAAATTCCATATTTTGGCCAAATTCTAGACATGTTTCGAAAAATTCCACTATAGCCCCGTCTAAAATTTCTAACTTTGGCCAATTTGCAGCTTCGAATTTCCAACTATTGTAAATTTGATGAATGATGGGGCAGGAATACTGTGATTAGCTGCGCAATATGCGACAGCAAGTCTGTTACAGAGACCTGAGGAGCAGCGGTCATGAGTTGCTCCTAGGACCGGGTGTTCAAGATGACTATTACAGCGGACATCCCGATGAATGAAGCCTCATCTCCTTGGCTACTAGATGGTGCGACTTTCTTCACAAAGATGGACCTTTTGACGATGCATACTAGATATCCCAAGTCACTTAGTCAAGGTGCGGTTGGGAGTGATTGGTAGACGCTAAAGATGCTAAAGAAGCCAAACTGTAGCTAAGAATTGAACTAAGCATACCGGACAATAGCTATGTACGTAAGCTCTGACTGACGCAAATCTTGGGGATTGGGGGGCAAAATTTGTGTTTGGCCCTAGATATTTTGGGGTTAGCACCAGCTAGTCTGGGTCATTGGTTACAGTATAAAAATATACCACAACTTGAAACATGTTGAAATGTGAACACACATAATTCAAGTAATAGCACGTTGGATCTGACAGTGTTCAGACTTCTAATTGAATAAGGCATATAGGTGTAGTGTTTAATGTGCCATTTTTGCTGAATGTGGGCATTCCAGGTGATATTTGTTGACTGATAGCAAATGACAGAGAGCTAGAGATATTGCTATGTTCACCTTTTGGTGAAGACTAAAAACAAAACGTAAGTTATTTTTGCAACAATCATCAAACTGACAATGACTTAATAAATTATACACGCAATAACACATCATTTACAGCAACCTTCTCTGTGTTAATTCTGTCAAGTTTGTTCTTGAGTTTGACTTTCTAATACAAGTGATGTAACGCGTAAAAGTTCAAAATAACTTACTGTTTATCTAGTTAAGTGTCCTTCAGAGTGTGCATGGGTCTCAATGCCATACTCTTTTTATTTCTTGTATATTTTGAGAAGGACAAACATTTATTTGCCCACAGTTTTGTCTCTACATTGAGATTTGTTTACATTGTTTGCAAGTAACGTGCATGTGCACAAGCGACCTTGACATTAGTTGGATGTATTTAACAGCTGAAACAATGCCTTTTAACAATGCGACTGTTTGCAGGGACGTATCTCACCCTCAAACAAATAACTCTTAGCTGATAACAAATAAAAGGGCTACTTGGTACAGATTATTTGCCAAAATAAATATATGTTGCTGAAACAAATTATTTTAGTTCATTTATGTTTCATTTCTACTAGTGCAAGTACAGTGGAGCCCACTTAATTGGATATCTCCTAAATGTATAGCCCTGTTATTTGAATATAATTTCCCAACACAAAACCATTTACAATACCTCCAGTTCAAATTTGACCTGTTAATTGAATATAGGTTATAGAGTAAACTCCTGTTAATTGAATAACAAATCTTGTAACCTATCGAGAAATTACCGAGACTCTCTCCAGTTTTCTAGACGCATTTGGCCTCCGTACAGTAAAACCTGTCTTGAGAGACCCCTATCTTGAGAGACCACATCTGCCAGACACCGATTGGTTTTACTCTATAATGGACCTGCTATGGGAGACCACCTGTCTAGAGAGACCACCTGTCTTGAGAGACCACTGTGACCTAACCGAACTAAATGGTTTTGTGCGCCGAAGGCATGCAGGGACGGTATGGGGAACAAGCCCCTTTCGACCCTCTGTGATTGTATAGCAGTGTTTTTGATACTGCACCATGTCTCGACGTGTCAAAGGAGAAAAAGGAAGGAGCAGGTTTAGTGGCGTTTATGTTTCTTGTTCCTTTTCTTATGAGGAGGAGGCTGTGATGGTGATGTTGTAGGAGTTGTTGGATTTGTAGGAGTTGTCGGAAGGGTTGTTGGAAAAGTAGTATCTGTTTGGCTGGATAGTTTCTGTTTCTTCATGAATTCATCTACTTTTTTATATTGCTCTTCTATGGATAGTCCTATCAGGTTGGGGAAGGCGTTTTCTGTTGGTGGAGTTGGTTCGGTCGTGATCTCAGTCAGGCTTTCTTGTTCCGAAGGGAGAGGTGAGTGGGGTTCCGGAAGAGGCGAGAAGACAGCTCCTGATTCCACCTCAGTCTCCACAGAGTTGTCCACATCTGGCGTCTCCAGCTGTGGTGGTGACTGTCTCCGGCTTCCCCTTTTCCTCACTCTTCTCTCTCTTCTTCTTCAAGAAAGCCTCCAAGGTGGACGGGCTCTTCTTTGATTTCCTCTTCTCAGGGCCTCCTTCCCTCTTCGGGTGAGGACCAGTGCGAGAGGAGGTCCTCTCAACAAAGGTACTACCTCTCCCCGAGGAGGAGGTGATGTTTTCTCATCTTCAACCTGGAACTCCAGAGTCAGGTGGACTCTCATTCCTATCTCCTGGACAGTCCAGGTGATAGGACGAGAGACCCCAAAGGCTGTAATTGTCTTCATCAATCTATCAGGTATTTCCATGATTAGGTGTTCGCTCTCTGAAATCAGAGGTGCAAATGATGGTTGCAATGTAAACTGTGACCTCAAATCAAATGGTTTTGCGCGCCGAAGGCACGCAGGGACGATTTAGGGAGCAAGCCCCTTTCAACCCTCATTAGCTGTAGAATTTTGAAGTGTCAGACCGTGGTAAAGGAGGAGAAGTTGTGGGTTGTTAGCGGCGCTTGTGTCTTTTCTGCTTCTTTTTCAGAGGTGGAGGTTTGGAAGGAGAGACAGTGGTAGTTGGTGTTGTTGGTGTGCTGCCTGATGGTGGTTGCTGAGTTTTGTAGGGTCTGGTCCTAGCCGAGTCTGGAGTGGTTGTGGGTGATTGCTGAGTCTTTTGTTGTTGTAGGTTTCTGGCGTCTATTAGTTTATTCGCTTCTTCGATTTGTTGGAGGAGTAGTTGGTACTTCCTGTCCATCTCTTGCCTGTGAAGGTCCCCTTGTATTTTGTTTTCCCGTAAGATGTTCTCCAGCCTGTCGTCCGCGTCCTGACATTCTGGTTTAGAAGGAAGAGGTGAGTGGGGATCAGGAAGAGGCAAGAAGGCAGCTTCCATTTCCACCTCAGTCTCCACAGACTCTTCCACATCCGACAATACCAGCTGGGAAGCCGGCATTTGGATGGGGCTGTCTGTGGGAGTGGGAGGGGAAGTGGTGGCCGCCTCTGGCTCTTTCTTTTCCTCACCGTTCTCTTTCTTCATCTCCAAGAATGCCTCCAAGCGTCGGGAATCCCTCCGCTTGGTGGACGGGCTCTTCTTTCTTCTCTTTCTTTTTTCAGGGCCTCCTGACCTACTCGGGTGAGGACCAGTGTGAGAGGGGATCCTCCCATCAAAGGTACTACCTCAGTCCTCTCCCCGAGGAGGGTGGTAATTCTTTCTCTTCTTCAACCTTGAATTCAAGGTTCAGATGAAGGCTCTTGCCTATCTCCTGGATAGTGCAGGTGATAGGGCAAGAGACGCCCAGAGCTGCTATCGTTCTCTTCAATCGCACTGGTAGTTCCAGTGTTTCCATAATTAAGATTGTAATTAGGATGCTCGCATTCTGAGTTCAGAGGTGCGAATGAGATGTGACCTTGAATCAAATGGTTTTGCGCGCCGAAGGCGCGCAGGGACGATTTGGGGAGCAGGCCCCTTTCGACCCTCATTAGCTGTAGAATTTGAAAGTGTCAGACCGTGGTAAAGGAGGATAAGTTGTGGGTTGTTAGTGGCGCTTGTGTCTTTTCTGCTTCTTTTTCAGAGGTGGAGGTTTGGAAGGAGAGACAGTAGTAGTTGGTGTTGTTGGTGGGCTGCCTGATGGTGGTTGCTGAGTTTTGTAGGGTCTGGTCCTAGCCGAGTCTGGAGTGGTTGTGGGTGATTGCTGGGTCTTTTGTTGTAGGTTTCTGGCGTCTATTAGTTTTTTGGCTTCTTTGACTTGTTGGAGGAATACTTGGTATTTCCTGTCCATCTCTTGCCTGAAAAGGTCCCCTTGTATTTCGTGTTCCCGTACGATGTTCTCTATCCTGTCGTCTGCGTCCTGGCATTCTGGTTTAGAAGGAAGAGGCGAGTGGGGATCAGGAAGAGGCGAGAGGGTAGCTTCCATTTCCACCTCAGTCTCCACAGACTCTTCCACATCCAACAATACCGACTGGGAAGCCGGCATTTGGATGGGGCTGTCTGTGGGAGTGGGAGGGGAAGTGGTGGCCGCCTCTGGCTCTTTTCCTCACCTTTCTTTCTTCATCTCCAAGAATGCCTCCAAGAGTCGGGAATCCCTCCGCTTGGTGGACGGGCTCTTCTTTCTTCTCTTTCTCTTTTCAGGGCCTCCTGACCTACTCGGGTGAGGACCAGTGTGAGAGGGGATCCTCTCATCAAAGGTACTACCTCTCCCCGAGTAGGGTAGTGATTTCTTATCTTCCTCGATCTTGAACTCAAGAGACAGATGGACGCTCTTGCCTGTCTCCTGGATAGTCCAGGTGACAGGGCAAGAGACGCCCAGAGCTGCTATCGTTTTCTTCAGTCGCGCTGGTAGTTCCAGTGTTTCCATAATTGAGATTCTAATTAGGATGCTCCAAATGTGACCTGAATGGAATGGTTTAACGTGCCGAAGGCGCGCAGGGACGGTATGGGGAACAAGCCCCTTTCGACCCTCATTGACTGTAAATGACTAATTTCCACATGTCTACTCGTGTTGAAGGAGGAACAGGTTCAGGTACTCGGCAGGTGTCACCGGTTGCGGCGTGATGGTCTCTTTGACTGATGTCGGTTGTACCCTCGGGTCAGGACCAGTGTGAGAGGTTGGGTCCTCTCACAAAGGTACTACCTCTCCCCGAGGGTGCAGTCGATCTGGATTTTCGAGCAAGTATAGTCTGCCACTTCGGAGATGATTTTAAGTGATGGCCATCACTGGTAAGTATAATCTGCCTCAGGCTGTCTCTGTTTGATAAGATGTCTTTGAAGGAAGCAACAACGACCCCTTTCAGGGACCACCAAGAAGAAGACCCGAACTTCCCTGGTTCGGGGGCAGGCCTGCATTGTAATCCTATTGGGTT
Source organism: Pictodentalium vernedei (assembly GCA_031216915.1). NCBI lineage: Eukaryota > Metazoa > Mollusca > Scaphopoda > Dentaliida > Dentaliidae > Pictodentalium > Pictodentalium vernedei. Next base: position 37,689,923 of record CM062291.1, on the reverse strand, counting down.
GGGACAAGAGGATGCGCATTGCGCTTACAAAAAGGGGCAGAGGTGGGATGCAGGACCAACGCTCGCCTCCCTTAAAGTGATCGACCACTTTTAGGGAGGGAGTGGAGGATGTTCAGGAACCATGAGGGTGATTATTTCCATAACGGTTAGACTGTCTGTAGCAGTTTTTGGGGTGCTGGTCAAAAAGCATCTTCTGTGTACCTGCTTAAAAGAAGAAGGTAGAATTAGTTTTCATTAGAATATGTAAACTGTAAAGATAAAAGTAGCACATTTTGTTCAATTTTAAGGTTTAATCTTAAGCTGAGTCGGTGAAGGCAGCCCTTTCTGGTAGAAGGCCACAGTTAAGCTGTTTTTCTACCTGTTTATTCACCTTCTCGTTCCCTATTTATTATTTAGTTTTTCTAACAGTATTTAATCCTGATGTAACTTTTAGTTGAGTCGGTGAAGGCAGCCCTTTCTGGTAGAAGGCCACAGTTAAGCTGTTTTTCTGCCTGTTTATTCACCTTGTCATTCCCTATTTATTTAGTTTTTAACAATATTTAATCCTGATGTAATTTTACTTGAGTCGGTGAAGGCAGCCCTTTCTGGTAGAAGGCAGTTAAGCTATTTTTCTGCCTGTTAGTTCACCTTCTCGTTCCCTAGTTTTTTACGAGCGGTCTTAGTTTTGGGGCTTTTGTAGGCTTTCGCAAATTGCTCCAAGTTCGGAGATTAGTTCGCTGTCGGCTAACCGGTCATGATTTTTCGTGGCCAGGGTGGCTAGGTGGTCTTTAATGGTGGGGATATCGGCCCTGTCGTGGAGTGTTTTGATGGGTGTGTCCCATGGGGCGCGGAGGGCAACTCTAAGTGCGTGATTTTGGACCTTCTGGAGTTTTCCCATATTAGTTTGATTGAGGTCAGTTAGTATGATTGCACCGTATTCGAGTACTGGGCGCACAAAGGCTTTGTATAATCTGAGTAGGGTGGACTGGTTGGCTCCCCATGAAGTTCCCTTAAGCATTTTCAGTAAGTTAATGCATTTGGTGGCTTTTTTCGCCATGTCGTCGGTGTGTTTGTTAAAGGACAATTTTTGATCAATGGTGATGCCCAGGAATTTCGCCTCTTTGCATTCTGGGAGGGTGTTATCCATAAGTTTTAGGTCAAAATCCTGTTTATTTTTCTTGCGAGTAAAGGTGATTTATTGGGTTTTATTGGCGTTTAGCTTAATTCTCCATTTGGCACACCATTGTTCTAGGTCATCGAGAGCGCGTTGCAGGGGTTTTCAGTGACCGTTGGGAGCGGGAGAGCAGGAGAGTGGAAATTCACTCTCCACTTTTAGATTTTACGAGAGTGAAAAATTTTAGGAGAGTGATTTTTAAAATAATGCCTCGGGCCAATTTGCCCCCAGGTGGAATAACGAGGATTGGTGGTGATTGCTGTTGAGAAATCAGTAGGCCTAATAACGCGCGATTTCCAAAATAATTGGTTTTATGACGTTTCGGCCTTGAGACGTTTCGGCCCTAAGAGGCCAAAACATCTTAGAAATTGGGCCGAAACGTCTTCACATTCGGTAATTCTTTTTTAGATGTGATTGTGTGGAGGGGTTAAAGTATGCTATTGCCAGTATCGGCGCATTTCGTTTCTCTCTTCAAGCATCGTGAAAGCGAAACTCGAAATGCACCCCTTCTCAGCAAACCTGTCGTCAGCGACCACCTGTCCCAAGGGTGGTCGCTCATGACCAGGGGTCAGCCTGGCAGCTGATTTTAGGGAGAAGTGACTTCTCCCTTCAGAGACTTTAGGGAGAAGTCAGGACCCAGGAGGGAGAAGTCAGTGGACATGAAGGAGAAATCAGAAAAAAAAAACATAAAACGTATATGACATCGTGACAAAATAAATGAACATAGAGGACACAATTGTGGAGAAAAAAATAAATAAAAGTTTATACAAACACACACAAAACTAAGTCAAGATGGTTACATAACAGAATGTAGGTTAAAATCCCCCACCCCACCCTACAAAAAACTGTGTCGTTCATGGTTTCTGAATACCCCCTAACTCTTTGCCTAACAGTGATGACTAAGGTTACCGTGCAGTTGATTTTGTATTTGCCTCAACGATGTGGATTTGAAATTTAGTATGACCCATGGTGAGAGTGTTCTTCTCTGTACGGAAGGTATATTCTTTTTAAAAAAATATTTAAAGTGTTTAAAATAAATTTCAAGTTCATATAAGAAGCTGGGTCATTCATGGTTTCTGAATACCCTAACTGAGTTGAAAAGCGTAGTTAAAAAAGTTTTCGATATCCTTCGTAAATTAAGCGTTATTAACAATTTGAGTTAATTAATTTCTTTGGTAAATGACAAAACATTTCAGTTGTCTCCCTTCCCGGCTGCGCTGGGTAAACTAATAATACACTGTTCAGAAAACTGACAATTTCTGCCAACCATCTTTCACTGACACGTGCGATTGGTGCTATGAAGGTCTGCCATTCTTATCCATCCAAATACCTGTGATTTCTATTGTAGCCTTATTACATTTAACCCCCTTCCAACAAACTTCACAAGTTTTCAAAGAAAAACATTCAATGCAAATTGCGGGGCGAATTTCAATGCAGCCAATTTTTCAGTGGAACCGAGCGTAACCGCAAGCAATTTCGATATGGACGAACTGTCTCCAATACATTTTTTTTGTTTTGAAACGATGGTTAACTTTAATAAATTCTAATTAACTCGAAGCGTGTCTTGTGTGATTCGTTGTTGTCTGGTACTTTGTTTTTAAATAGCCATTTTGTGCTGGTTGCTATCAGTTGGGGCGAATTGTTCGAACGACTACGCCATTGCAATTCTTTTCAGAAATATAAAATTGGGCTAGTTTAGGCTATTTTCATAGCCGTGTGACGGACTTTAACAGCAACCGTGTTTACTGTTTTTTGCGGAAGCGTGTGTTTTTAAAAAATAAAACATAAGAAAATACAGTAAACTGCCATGTCTCCCAAGGAAGTTTGGGAGGGCGACTTGAATTTCGCCCCCAATGTAAGCCAAGGCGACTTGAGGAATGACAAGGCGACTTCTTCGCCCAAGTCGCCCACTCGGCTGACCCCTGCTCATGACAGTTTCTTCTGTACTTTGCACTTCTCCGACGAAGGCTTTGAACACGACCGGAAGATAAACGTGCGCGACTAATTACTCGCGGTATACAAAAAAGCGGTGCGCGATGGTGCGCTGGCGCGATCGCTCGCCGTTCCCAACGGTCACTGGGTTTTTGGAGCAGATTGGCTGTATTGTTAGAGTCCCAGAGGCCCTTATCATCCACGAATTGGGAGACTTGAACACGATCCTCTGAGAAGTTAAGGCCATTAACATAGAAGATGTAAAGGAGGGGGCTTAGGACGGATCCTTGGGGGTGCCTGCTTCAAGGGGGACACTGTCAGACATTTCATTCTTCACTCTGACTTTAATTTCGCGATCATATAAGAAAGAGGATAGTAATCTGAGCAGTTTCTTGGGGAGTTTCATTTTTGATAATTTGTAGCGCATTCCATTGTGCCAGACGGAGTCAAATACTTTTTCGACGTCTAGCAGGACTGCCGCGCCTATTTGCTGATTGTTGATAGCGGCTTTCATTTGGGTGACTAGTCGGTAGACATGTTCAATGCCTTCTTTGCAGTTTCTATAGGCTCTTTGCCATTTATTAAAAAAATTGTTGTCTTCAAGGTGCCCCCTGAACTGATTGGTAAGGATTCGTTCGAATGTCTTACCAATGCAGCTGAGTAGGCCTGGTACCACCTTGTATTTTTATGCCATAATGGACCTGTCTTGAGAGACCGCACCTTTGACGACTGAAACCATGACAAAAACTTTTTACCTGTTCTGGAATTGGAAAATCCATTGTGGTTATACAAACATAATTAAAAGTATTAAAAGCTCTTAATTGGGTTTCAATTGCTATTCAGTTACATAACTCATTAAAGATTGAGATGTTCATATAAGATCCCTGTGAAAAGATTAGGATTATTGCTGAATAAACAATTTCATACATTCCTGAAATGTGACAGATAGGATTATAAAAATAAATTTGTGTTGAAAATCTTCAATGAAGATTTTCAACACTAATTTATTTTTATAATTTTTATAACAGTCTATTTCAATTTGTTAGAAAAACTTCATAAAAAAGAACAACTACAAAGTAATTACAAAAAAACATTCTTCTCTATTTCAAAATATTGTGGTTGGTTATTCACTGACTTGAGAAAACCTGAAAACCTAAAACCTGTTATGAGAGACCACCTGTCTTCAGAGACCACTTTTGTGTGGCCCAAAGGGCAGTCTCTCAAGACAGGTTCTACTGTACATCCAATACAGGCATTTAATCTATTATGTCTTGTTTGACAGAGCTCATGGAGCTCTGTCAAACAAGATATAAGAGAATAAAGGCTAAGTTTATCTCTAGAATACAGGAAAGCCACACAATCCCTGTTAAATGAATACTCTTGTTAACTGAATAATTTTCAATGACAAATTGTTCAAAATTAAGCGATTGGCCTGAATTCTGATGAAGAGAGTGCCAGCTTGTCTGGGCCAGTGGTAATAGTGGATAAATACACTGTATGTTTCCTCACATTTATTTATTTATTTATTGGTGTTTAAGGTCACATATTTCTGCACAATCATGACCACAACAGTTTCACAGGTGGAGAAAGCCGGAGTACCCGGAGAGAAGAACCGAGAAACTGTCAGCTACCCAACATACTAACTCCACACAAGCAGGCTTAGCATTGGTTGAAGAAAAGTGCACTATCAAAGTGCTGTACACCTTAGTACACAATGCCACATGGGTAATGGGGGTGAAGTATATTTCCTCACAAGAATGTCCCACATTCAAGTGGTAAATAAAATATCACTCTGTCATGATTAGCCATTGTGCAGAAATATATGACCTTAAACACTAATAAATAAATAAATTGTTAAAAAATAAATAAATGAATAATAAACTAGAACTATCACTGAAGGTGATTAATACCCCCGCTTTGGGTTTTTAGAGGAATGCACTTCTGATCATGTAGGCGAAGGCCATAAGGAAATGTATACATAAAGATCATTTTTTGTTGTTGAAATTTGTATTTGCATGTGGCCTTCCACAGAACAGCACTGAATACTTAAAGAGCCCACACATATATGGTTTACATTTGAAAAAACACATTTACAATGTGCAACATGTATGCAAAATCGGTTCATTAATGTAGGAGGAGTTGCACACACAAGAATCCCATTTGAAAACCCATAATAAATCCAAGTTAAAGGGAGATAACCTGGTTAAAATTGTCGCAGATCAAAAATTTGGGAATATGCGTATGTTCACTTAGTTGTGATAATGTTTGAAAGGTTTCGTCAAAATTGATTGATAAATGTAGGAGGAGTTGCACGCACAAGAATTTCATGTAGAAACCCATAATAAATCTAGGTTAAAGGGAGATAACCTAGTTAAAATTGCCACAGCTCAAAAATTTTGGAATATGCGCATGTTTACTTAGTAGTGATGATGTCTGTAAACTTTTGTCCAAATTGATTGATAAATGTAGGAGGAGTTGCGCACACAAGAATTTCATGCAGAAACCCATATTAAATCAAAGTTCAAGAGAGATAACCTGGTTAAAATTGTCGCAGATCAAAAAGTTTGGAATATGCACATGTTCACTTAGTAGAGATGATGTTTGAAAGGTTTCATCAAAATCGGTTCATTAATGTAGGAGGAGTTGCGCACACAAGAATTTGTTCGAACGGAAATACATAATAAATCTAAGTCAAAGGGAGATAACCTGGTTAAAATTGTCGCAGATCAAAAATCTTGGAATATGCGCATGTTCACTTAGTAGTGATGATGTCTGAAAAGTTTTGTCCAAATTGATTGATAAATGTAGGAGGAGTTGCACGCACAAGAATTTCATGTAGAAACCCATAATAAATCTAAGTTAAAGGGAGATAACCTAGTTAAAATTGCCACAGCTCAAAAATTTTGGAATATGCGCATGTTCACTTAGTAGTGATGATGTCTGTAAACTTTCGTCCAAATTGATTGATAAATGTAGGAGGAGTTGCGCACACAAGAATTTCATGCCGAAACCCATATTAAATCAAAGTTCAAGAGAGATAACCTGGTTAAAATTGTCGCAGATCAAAAAGTTTGGAATATGCACATGTTCACTTAGTAGAGATGATGTTTGAAAGGGTTCATCAAAATCGGTTCATTAATGTAGGAGGAGTTGCGCACACAAGAATTTGTTTGAACGGAAAAACATAATAAATCTAAGTCAAAGGGAGATAACCTGGTTAAAATTGTCACAGATCAAAAATCTTGGAATATGCGCATGTTCAATTAGTAGTGATGATGTCTGAAAAGTTTTGTCCAAATTGATTGATAAATGTAGGAGGAGTTGCGCACACAAGAATTTCATGTAGAAACCCATATTAAATCAAAGTTCAAGAGAGATAACCTGGTTAAAATTGTCGCAGATTAAAAAGTTTGGAATATGCACATGTTCACTTAGTAGAGATGATGTTTGAAAGGTTTCATCAAAATCGGTTCATTAATGTAGGAGGAGTTGCGCACACAAGAATTTGTTCGGATGGAAAGACACAATAAATCTAAGTCAAAGGGAGAAAACCTGGTTAAAATTGTCGCAGATCAAAAATCTTGGAATATGCGCATGTTCACTTAGTAGTGATGATGTCTGAAAAGTTTTGTCCAAATTGATTGATAAATGTAGGAGGAGTTGCACGCACAAGAATTTCATGTAGAAACCCATAATAAATCTAAGTTAAAGGGAGATAACCTAGTTAAAATTGCCACAGCTCAAAAATTTTGGAATATGCGCATGTTCACTTAGTAGTGATGATGTCTGTAAACTTTCGTCCAAATTGATTGATAAATGTAGGAGGAGTTGTGCACAAAAGAATTTCATGCCGAAACCCATATTAAATCAAAGTTCAAGAGAGATAACCTGGTTAAAATTGTCGCAGATCAAAAAGTTTGGAATATGCACATGTTCACTTAGTAGAGATGATGTTTGAAAGGTTTCATCAAAATCGGTTCATTAATGTAGGAGGAGTTGCGCACACAAGAATTTGTTCGAACGGAAAAACATAATAAATCTAAGTCAAAGGGAGATAACCTGGTTAAAATTGTCACAGATCAAAAATCTTGGAATATGCGCATGTTCAATTAGTAGTGATGATGTCTGAAAAGTTTTGTCCAAATTGACTGATAAATGTAGGAGGAGTTGCGCACACAAGAATTTCATGTAGAAACCCATATTAAATCAAAGTTCAAGAGAGATAACCTGGTTAAAATTGTCGCAGATTAAAAAGTTCGGAATATGCACATGTTCACTTAGTAGAGATGATGTTTGAAAGGTTTCATCAAAATCGGTTCATTAATGTAGGAGGAGTTGCGCACACAAGAATTTGTTCGGATGGAAATACACAATAAATCTAAGTCAAAGGGAGAAAACCTGGTTAAAATTGTCGCAGATCAAAAATCTTGGAATATGCGCATGTTCACTTAGTAGTGATGATGTCTGAAAAGTTTTGTCCAAATTGATTCATAAATGTAGGAGGAGTTGCGCACACAAGAATTTCATGTCCGGAAAGACGTACGGACGGACGGACGGACGTACGGACGTACAGGGCGATTCCTATATAGCCCCCACTTCTTCGAAGCGGGGGTATAATTAAATTAATTTCTAAATATCACTAACCATGAAGACCAAGAATGGGTGGATTCAATGGTGATGGCTCTGGAAAGGTGAACTTGACAATGTAATCTTTTGGTCGCTGCAACAACTCTTGTTTCTTTTCATCCTCCACATATTCTGGTTGTTTTGAACGGTTTTTCTGCTGTTTTCTTGTCAATGCTTCTTTCTGTTTTGCCTCCTGTATCCAGAGTGATGAAAATGTAATTACAGAAGAAACCCATTTAGCGAATACTAACTTTCCCAGGATTATGCTTTTTTTGGTGTCTAACTCGTAACCTGCCGAGTATTTTGAAGACATTTTTCATCAAATCTTGTCATGGCTGCTGTAAATTTAACTTCAAAATTTAACTTGAGAAATCATTGGTGAAAAACTACATTCAATTTAGAGGGTGAAAATTGGATTAAATATTTCAATGTCAAGAGAAACCATGTCCTGGACAGGAATATCTGCCAGCAGCATGCAAAGATTCTACATTCTTTTCCAAGTTTTTACACTTCAAACAGCTAGTGTAAAATAAATACATTTTACTCATCAATGAGTATTATTACATACATGACATCTGTGGGTACCCATTCATATATTGAACACACATTGTATTTCAATCATCTTTTGCAGCAAACTTGAAAAATGAAAGTGTCAACTAGACTTTATGATTCTGGAGAATCATGGCTTTTTCTGATGAGATTCCATGATTTTTCATGACCCCAGAGTATCTGATGAATTGTTTTTAACAGTCTCACTGAAGTTCCTTTATTGATGTTATGAGAACGGTGGGTAGAGTAGTCTCAAATGACTCAGTTTGATAAAAACATGTTCAGGTAAAAACCATCATTAATGGTTGAGAGGGTTAATATCAATATCGTCGTTCAACAAGTTAATGACAGACTAAATGAGTTATGTTTGTTTGACACATACCCACTAAGTGCTGTGGTTATTTGAAAATGGTCTGTTTTATCTCAAATGTATCCAAAATATTGATGTCCAGCAGCTTGTAGAGGTTTAACAAGTGCTAATAGAAATATTTTACCATGCGACTTGTAATGTCACACCAAGAACTGCGAATGGCAATTTTTTCTTTAAAATCTACAAGATGTTTTCAGAGAAATCCAGGGAGAACATGGATTTTAAGCTTTTAAAGGGTATCATTGTTTATCGAGCCCAAAAGGGGTTAAGGGTTGTTTTTTGAATACCCTTATTACTTCCAAAAATAATTCTCAGTGAATTCTACTTCCACTTATGTCAGACATGTTAACTCTCTCGGAATGCCTGGGAAAATCCCGGAATTTCAGTGTAGTTTCCAGCCTCCCGGATGGGAATCAGTTTCGGACCAAAAATCCTGGAAAACAACAGTCAAATATTTTGTTCCTGTTGTAACTTATGAAAAACGTTCGGAGTCAAATTACATGCATTTCAAACTCACGAAGCAGTAAAATATAGATTTAAGTTAAATTTATTTAAGAAAAGGGTATTTTATGATATATATTTCAACTGTGTTCATGTTTATTTCTGGGGGTTTTCTTTCGGAGATTCGTGATCAATGTGCGAGTGTTTAAGAGAAAATAGATGACTTACTTTCAAAAAATTGAAAACTCCACCTTCATTTAAATGCAGTTTTTGGAAATTAAAATATATGAAAAGGAATTAAATAATATATATTTATTTATTCCTTCATAGAATTGCTTTAATTCTCATCCCTTTTCCAAAATCAAAACGTAAACAACTATTTAGCACAGTTTAAAAGTACGTTAAAGTCGCTTAGGATGCCGAAAAGTTAAAAAATTTATAGTAATTTATATATTTTTATACTTACCAATGACCCAGACTTAGCTGGTGCTAACTCCAACAAAACCAGGGCCAAACACAAATTTTGCCCCCCAATCCCCAAAATTTGCATCCAAAACAAAAAGAAATCATGTCCTAAAGGACCTCCATACTACGCCTCTACTGCGCATGCGCAGTGACGCAGACGTCCCAAAATTGGCGCCAATTATCATTCTTACTGGCAGTGCCTGGTCAGCGCTATGTACTCAGCGGGGAGGCAAGAGTTCCCAACTCCAGGGAGGGCCATCCCCGTCTGGGTCATTGGTAAGTATAAAAAATATATAAATTACTATAAATTTTTTAACATTTTTATACTGTACCAATGACCAAGACTTAGCTGAATAGTAAACAGACTGGAGGGCCTAGGACATAGAGGAAAATCCAATAAGCTCAACTATATAGTAAAGAGGTAACCCCTTAAGGAGAAAAGGAGTATTAGGCTTTACATGTATCTTTCTTATTTAATATTAAATTAGAAAGATACACTACCCTTAATAATTGAGCACAATAACATTCATGTTCTCTATTAACATCCAGTATAACCCTTATACTAATTATTTTTAAAGCAAGCCAATAAATAAAGTAGTCCAGAGAAATGAGACTCTTTATAGTCATTTAAAAGTGTCCGAGTATTGTATATTAAAGCCCGTTTGACACTTGACATATACAAATGCTTCACACCGAGCTACACTTTAAAAATAAGACATGAATGAATTTAAACATTAATATTACACTTTAAAACCATCCCGGAAGCGACTCAGAAATACTGACTTGGAGGAGGCATTCCCTTGCTTTTCACTATAAAGCAGGTGACCTAAGGGAACACCCACCCCACCCCCCCCCTTCCCCTTGCCCTGGGTCAAATAGCCCAGAGCGAAGAGGGCAGCCGGACGGAGTCACTGCCGGAACAGAAAGCCTGCATAACTATAGTTGCAACTGTTTAGTGGACAACATTCTGAGCAACAGATAACGGACCTAAACAATGCAGGTCTCCAGAAATGGACTCAATATTTCTGAGATAAAAATTCGTAAATGTGGATGGCTGAGACCAATAATCAGCCTTCATTAAATCTGTAATAGCAACACTATTAGCATAAGCCCAGGAAGTAGAAAGAGCTCTTACTTCATGAGCAGAAATCTTAAGCACAGACTGCTGAGAAGAAGATAAATCTTCATAAGCAGTACGGATAGTTAACTGAATCCATCTAGCAATAGAATGGACTGAAATATCCTTTCTATTAGGCATCAAAGACAGAAAGAAACGTTTCCGTCCCTTTCTGATAAACTGAGATCTCTGTTTATAGATACGTAATGCTCTAACAGGACAGAGTAAAGGCCTACGCCCGTCTGAAGACGGAAGAGCCTTAATAACAATAGGTTCCGGATATTTATTAGGAGCCTGATTCTTAGCTAAAAAACCCACATAAGTAGTGAAGGTGATAGTGTTCCCAACACTACGATAATGAGAATCATCCACCGACAGTGCATGAAGCTCACTGACTCTTCTAGCAGAAGAGAAAGCTAAGAGAAAAGCTGTCTTATAAGATAAGAATTTGAAATCTACTGTCCCAAGAGGTTCAAATGGCTTTTCCTTCAATTTAAGAAGAACCCAAGCTAAATTCCACTTAGGAATTAATCTAAGAGTTCTGGGTCTATTTATCGAAAAGTTTCTAACCAACTTCGATAAAGAGACATTAGATCCAATTTGTAAACTATCATGATGTGCATAGGTATCAGATAACATAGATCTATAACCCTTTATAGTAACAGGCTGCAGTTTGATTTCGTCAAACAAGTATACTAGAAAGTTTGCAATGTCTGGTATAGAGGGATCGAATATATCTACAGAATGATCCCTACACCAACGACGAAAAACCTTCCACTTAGCCGCATAGTTTAGCGAAGAGGAGGTCCTCCTACAGTTAGAAATCGCGTCCACTGCTCGTCCTGTAAAGTGCTTGCCATGCAAGAAGGACCGCACAATGGAAAAACGTGAAGGTTGAGACCTTGCGGGTTGTGATGGAGTTGGCGCGATTTGCCCTGCGAAAGAAGATCCTCCCGTGGAGGAAGCTTCCGCGGTAGGTCCCACAACAGACACCTGAGTAGATTTATCCACAGTCTCTGTGGCGACAGAGATGCTACCAACAGAATCTTGCATTGAGATTGTTTTATCTTTAGCAATACTTGTTGAATTAACGGCGCTGGAGGATACGCATATCCTATCATTCCGTCCCAAGGGATCGACAGAGTGTCTACTGCAAATGCTCTTGGATCCGGACACGGAGACACATACGTCTGCAACTGATTGTTGAGATGTGTCGCAAATAAGTCTATCATTGGCCGTTCCCATTGGTAGCAAATCTGATTGAATACTTGTTTGTTGAGAGTCCACTCCGATGGCAACAAGCGACCCTTTCGTGAAAGGGAATCTGCTAGCACATTCAGACGGCCCGGTATGTGACGGACCGAAAGAAGAACGTGATGTTCTAGCGCAAACAGAAGGATTCTTTCCGTTAGATTGAACAACGGAACTGAATGAGTGCCTCCCTGATTCCATATATACGCCACTACTGTCGTATTGTCGGATAGGATTTGGACATGAGCATCGTGAATAATGTCCATCCAGTGACGTAACGCAAGCCAAATTGACATCATTTCCTTGATGTTTATGTGCTTGCACAGGAATTGCGGATCCCAAAGACCCTGGCATCTCGAATCCGTTGGGATTAATGATGCACCCCAACCTGTTTGACTGGCATCCGTCATAACGGTAAAACTCGGATCCGGCAACTGCAGCGGAACTCCTTGAGTTAACCACTGAATGTTTGCCCAAGTCTGAATCTCTTGTTTCACTTGATCTGACAAGAGAACGTCTACATCGAGCGAATGAATTTTCACACTCCAATTCTGAGTCAGGAAAATTTGAAGAGGACGTGTGCGTAACCGCCCCATCGGAATGAGATCCGCGGCGGCTCCGCACAGACCTATCAGTCTCATAAATTCTCTCGCCGTAACTTTGTCTGCGTGCAGACAATAGCGAGCGTAACAACTGACTAATTTCGCTCTGGTTAACGGAATACCGTTGGAATAGAAGCTGACGACAGTAATGATAGCTCTAAGTCTTCCGCCTCGTCGTCCATACGCAGAGGAACTCTCGGTATACCCTGTCCTGCCGTATCGAATTTATTCCTTGCATTAATGAAAGGCAGGTTGAGAGTATTAGCGGACAAGAAACCTGCTTTCCCTGTCCTGGAAGCAAGTTTAAATATAGCGTCGTTCAATAATTCAAATGTTCTTGCAACATTATTGGACTGCGACGGAAACTCGGGAGCGATGTCCCTGAACCGCTCAAAAAATTCAGAGTCCAATGACGCTATAATTCTCTTGTCCGGAAGCGCAGCAGTCTGGCCCGACGGAACAACTTGAGGGAGAAAGTGCCGGATAAAGTCCACGGCAGCTTTATGTTGTTCCGAAAGGGATAGCTCCAAGTCATCCGTATCCCTTTCACCATCCGGTCGGACCTCATGATGTTCCCGGTCGTCCGCCCCCGATGCTTCGGCGGAGCGTACCGACCCAGCGTCGTCGGATAATTCTCGATCCGACACCGTTTCTGTCGGCTGCTGGGATGCTGCGATAAGCTGTGCTATCTGCACAAGAATGTCCGGCGTCGAGACCTGCGGAGGCGCAGTCTTTCGCTGCTTCGCCGAGGGCAGCTCCGCATCAGATGGCTCCCGCATACTTTTCCTATGCGAACGTCCGGAGTCCATCGGTCTCGAATCCCTGGCTGCCGGATGGTGTGACCTGGTCGCCGAAGAATCCTTCATCGGCGAAGCTGGTAATATATCGGCGGTCACGCAGCCAAGGTGCGGTCGTGTGCGCTGACGAGAAGAGGAAGCCTTAACAGTCTCTGCGGACTGCTTATACAACGGAGCGTCCCGAGCGACGGACGTATGCTCCGCTAAAGACACATTTTGTACCACAACATCTGGTCCCAGATGTTGTTGTACGAGAGAGGGGCCTCTCTCGCTCGCGGCCCGGCTGGACCTGGACGAGCTAGGAACCGGACTCAAAGGCTTCCTCCATTCTCGCTTACTATCCGCCGTCACTGGGTGTGCATCTATTATGTTTATAGTGCTCGCATCACCCAAAATTTCCTCTTGGACCGCATCGGACGAACCCGGCTGCCGAACCATTCGGTGAATGGACGCTACACCGGGCGAGCTAGCGGACGACATTTGTCTAAACTCCATGAGCACTTTTGCCGCTAGCTCTGAATTCATTTGTGACGACGGACGCACACTTGAAGAAGATAACATGGAAACATCACCCTGTTCTGGTTCCTCTGAAATAGAAACTGAGAGAGTAGAGTGACCTTGAGGAGAAAGAGCCGGCATCGCCCGTTCTCCAGAAACAACATATCGTGACACACGTTTCCAATGTTTCTCATCCCAATATTCACATATAGGACAGGGATTAATGCGAGAACACTGACTACAATTAATACAATGATCATGAAAGTCAGAGGAAGATTTCTTCCTATTACAATTTGAACAACGTCCCTTCATTGTGAAAGAACAACAATAAGTCCTAGTTACTCGCAAAAACCCCTGACACAAAGATACATAATAACATGATCCATTAATAAATGAAAAAACAATTGCAAAACAAAATAATTTTGAAAAAATATTTTTTTTCAGCGAAGCCCAAGTTGCTGAAAAGTAACGTTGAGCCCCGATGGATCCGATGGCAAAGTGTGGTCAAAAATTTTAAATTTATATAAAATAATTAATGAGACACTTTCGGATAATATAAATGTATCTTATAATGAGATAAACTACCACAAAGGCAAACAGCCCCCCTCAAAAAAGGCTGTTGCCAATGAAAACAAACAGTGTAAAAACACCAGAAAACATGACTCCAGGCACTGAAAAAACTGGCCCGGAATCAGTCATCAAATTACACTCTATCTGATGCAAAACAGAGACTCCTAGGGGAGAATCTGCAGAACATCAGATGGAAGATGCAGAACACAAACGTTATACACCCATGGGTGAAAACGTAACTATGGGGAAAATAACAGAAAACATTCTGTAACCAAGCAACTCTCCCAGGAAATTTTAGAAATGAAATTTCTCAAAAATATGCCAAAAGCATGGGAGAATTGCAAGGGGGGACTTTAGAAGGCTAGGGGAGAGGAAACACTGAATAAGCAGTGCAACAATTAGCAAGAATGACAACAAGAGGCCCATGCCTCGAAAATAGGCAACTTAACATAATTTCATCAAAAAATTTTAAGTACAGCCCTGATTATTTTTTGTCACTTCTTTTTCCTCTCCTCCTTCTATCCTCCTTAGAATCACATTTTCTCCAAAAATTACGTGTCTGGCATCCTTTAAACTGAGATTTACAAGCACAAAGATCAGTGAGATGTTGACTGATGAAGGGCCAAACAGAGAATGAAAATTGGTGCCAATTTTGGGACGTCTGTGTCACTGCGCATGCGCAGTAGAGGCGTAGTATGGAGGTCCTTTAGGACATGATTTCTTTTTGTTTTGGATGCAAATTTTTGGGATTGGGGGGCAAAATTTGTGTTTGGCCCTGGTTTTGTTGGAGTTAGCACCAGCTAAGTCTGGGTCATTGGTACAGTATAAAAATATTATGACTGCATATTTAAACACAACAGACTTATTTTCTAACACTACATTTATTCTGTTGTGCTGACTACAAAACTGTTAACTGTTGGCCATCTGTACTCAGAAAATTTCGAATGGAATTAAATAAAATGCTCCAATGATGAAAAGAAAAGTTTTGTGTAGGGCACACATGAAGTTTGATAAAGATATGCATGAAGTTTGATAGATACTTTCTAAGTACTAATGTTCTTGAAGTAACTGAACATTAGGACATCTTTTCCTGTTAACATTTCCAGACTTGAGAAATTATTAGCTAAGTAGACTTTGATAAGAGCAAACCACAGGTGGAGGTGCTCTGTGGGACAGTGTGGGTGAGTGGTGGTGGGGAGGGGGGTCATGAAGAGGATTCTGGGGGGGGGGGGGGTCAAAACAACAGTTATTTTATGATTTTTTAACATAGCATAAATGCATCAGCATAGTTGGCAACCAGTTCTGGATATAACCTGGTGTTAATAGTGCTGAAAATTCACAATTTTTTTCTTTTATTTTGTCTCCGCGCGAACTTTTCCCTGAAATCCATCCCATTTCCCTGAAAATCACCCTCAGGTTCCCTGAAAAATTATTCTAGAGGTTAACATGTCGGACTTATGTTGATCTCTCCTCTTAACTTTGGGTGCTGTGGGTATGCAAACACAGCCCATTTTATTAACATTTTGATGTTTGAGAACCTGCATAGGGTTAACAAATGATTACTGGAATATTTTGCGCATGCAGCTTGTAATGTCACAATATGATCCGAGAATGGCCAATTTTTCTAAAAAATCTATGAGATGTTTTTAGAGAAATCCTCGGATAACATGAATTTTTAACCTTTTGAGGGGTATCACTCTGTAACCAGCCCTAAACGGGTTAATGCTTGGTTTTGTGAATACCTTCATTACTTACAAAAATTATCCTCAGTGAATTCCACTTCCAATGAAGGAGGTTATGTTTATCTCGCAGTAACACATTGGGTGTAATGGGTGCCCAAGAACAGCCCATTTTCTCGAAACGTCTATGCTTGGCAGCCTCTGGAGGGTTAACAAATGCTTAGGCCATAAAAAAAAGAACTTTTGTTTCTCGGGCCCATGTGCATGATCATTTTTGCTGCGCATGCAATCTTTTTATGACACCAAAAAATCTTTAAAAAAGATTTTTAGATATTGTGCTCATTTCGGTAAACCAATATTGATGCGTTGGCGAATTTTAAATTAACACACTTCAAGCTTATTCTACATCATACTTTAATTAAGTGGGTGGGTTTTAGCAAAATTCACAACAGAAAGTGTTTTATTCTGTAAAAGGTAAGTCATAATGACAGCAAGAAGGAAGGTGTCTTTCAGTCTGACAACAAACAGTCACAAAGGGGAATGGTCGATTCGCACCAAGTTCGATTCGCACCAACCCTCAGAAAGTCTGCAATGTCAGGTGCTGTGTTGAATAGAACACAGTCTCCTGGCATTTATTTTTAATAACATTTGTATTGTAAATGGCCGTCATTGGGAATTTGTGTACTGTTATTTGAAACCGTTACGAGTTTCCCAGTTAATTTAAATAAATGCATTTGAGATGCAGGATATCTGGATAACTAATAGTAACCGTTGCTTCATATAAAAGTAACAGTCATAGTTGAAAATAAATCGCATATAAGCAGGTATGTGCGGTCGAACTGGTTAATAAAAACATGCAAAAATTTGTTTTGTATTTCAGATTTCCGAAAAATATGATTTATGGATGAACTGTTCTTTCAAAAGGGTTGTGATAATTTTGAATATAATGGGGAAAAATTGCGATTCACAATTTTACTAGGCAGGTTGTGAAGGGATTTTTTTTTTTTTGATAAAATAAATCTGTGAAAGTTGGCACTTCCGACATTTGATTTGTCACAGAGACGTTTCATCCCGAGATGTTTCAACCACGAGGTGTTTCGTCCTGTGTCATAATTTTCACGTTTCACTGAAAAAATAAACATTCAAACCCCACTTCATTTATGACCTAACACCCCTATGGTGAAAAACCAATATATTTGCAAAATTTTACGTGGTCCACCAGGTGTTTGGGTGGAGGTCGAATTACCACAAACAACCTCTCAGGGAGACATAAAAAGAAAAGAAAAAACCCCGCCCGCATGCTTTTTTGGAAAAAATGGCCTGAGAAACAGACAATCAACTTTGTATGGTCTTAACAGAATATTTTGTCCATGCAACTTGTAATGTCACTTCAAGACCTGCGAATGGTCAATTTTTCTTGAAATTTTTTTTGAGAAATCCACAGGAAACTGGAATTTTAAGCTTTTAAGGGGTATATCTCTTTAACCAGTCAAAAATGGGTTAAGACCTCTATTTTTGAATACCCTTACTACTTACAAAAATGTTTCCCTATCAGTTTTGCGTCCGGTAAAAGAAGTTACATTTCTCTGTGGCATTCCATTTGATGTTGTTGGTGTCCAAAAGCAGACTATTTTTTCAAAATTGTGACATTTAGCAGCTCATGGAGGGTTAACAAATGCTTACTGAAATAATTTATCCATGCAACTGGTAATGTGACACCAAGACCTATCAATGGCCATTTTCTCTTGAAAACCCCACAAGATGTTTGTAATGAAATCCAGGGAGAACATGAATTTTTTAAGCTTTTGATGGGTATCGCTATTAACCACCACAAAAAGGGTTAACACTTGTTTTTTTTAATACCCTTATTACTCACAAAAATGATCCTTGGTAAATTCCACTTCCAACAAAGAACATTATGTTTATTTCTCGAGTATACATTGGGTGCTGTGCGTGTCTGAAAACAGCCCATTTCAACAAAATTACGATGCTTGGCAGTCTGTAGAGGGTTAATAAACGCTCATCGGAATATTTTGTCCATGCAACTTGTAAGGTCACATAAAGATCTGCGAGAAGTCAATTTTCCTTGAAAACCTACAAGATGTTTTTAGAGAAATCCACAGAAAGTTAAAAAATTTATAGTAATTTATATATTTTTTATACTTACCAATGACCCAGACTTAGCTGCTGGTGCTAACTCCACAAAAACCAGGGCCAAACACAAATTTTGCCCCCCAATCCCCAAAATTTGCATCCAAAACAAAAAGAAATCATGTCCTAAAGGACCTCCATAGTACGACTCTACTGCGCATGCGCAGTGACGCAGTCGTCCCGAAATTGGCGCCAAATATCATTCTTACTGGCAGTGCCTGGTCAGCGCTATGTACTCAGCGGGGAGGCAAGAGTTCCCAACTCAGGGAGGGCCATCCCCGTCTGGGTCATTGGTAAGTATAAAAAATATATAAATTACTATAAATTTTTTAACATTTTTATACTGTACCAATGACCCAGACTTAGCTGAATAGTAAACAGGCTGGAGGGCCTAGGACATAGAGGAAAATCCAATAAGCTCAATTATAAAATAAAGAGGTAACCCCTTAAGGAGAAAAGGAGTATTAGGCTTTACATGTATCTTTCTTATTTAATATTTAAATTAGAAAGATACACTACCCTTAATAATTGAGCACAATAACATTCATGTTCTCTATTAACATCCAGTATAACCTTTATACTAATTATTTTTAAAGCAAGCCAATAAATAAAGTAGTCCAGAGAATTGAGACTCTTTATAATCATTTAAAAGTGTCCGAGTATTGTATATTAAAGCCCGTTTGACACTTGACATATACAAATGCTTCACACCGAGCTACACTTTAAAAATAAGACATGAATGAAATTAAACATTAATATTACACTTTAAAACCATCCCGGAAGCGACTCAGAAATACTGTCTTGGAGGAGGCATTCCCTTGCTTTTCACTATAAAGCAGGTGACCTAAGGGAACACCCGCCCCCCCCCCCCCCCTTCCCCTTGCCCTGGGTCAAATAGCCCAGAGCGAAGAGGGCAGCCGGACGGAGTCACTGCCGGAACAGAAAGCCTGCATAACTATAGTTGCAACTGTTTAGTGGACGACATTCTGAGCAACAGATAACGGACCTAAACAATGCAGGTCTCCAGAAATGGACTCAATATTTCTGAGATAAAAATTAGTAAATGTGGATGGCTGAGACCAATAAGCAGCCTTCATTAAATCTGTAATAGCAACACTATTAGCATAAGCCCAGGAAGTAGAAAGAGCTCTTACTTCATGAGCAGAAATCTTAAGCACAGACTGCTGAGAAGAAGATAAATCTTCATACGCAGTACGGATAGTTAACTGAATCCATCTAGCAATAGAATGGACTGAAATGTCCTTTCTATTAGGCATCAAAGACAGAAAGAAACGTTTCCGTCCCTTTCTGATGAACTGAGATCTCTGTTTATAGATACGTAGTGCTCTAACAGGACAGAGTAAAGGCCTACGCCCGTCTGAAGACGGAAGAGCCTTAATAACAATAGGTTCCGGATATTTATTAGGAGCCTGATTCTTAGCTAAAAAAACCGACATTAGTAGTGAAGGTGATAGTGTTCCCAACACTACGATAATGAGAATCATCCACCGATAGTGCATGAAGCTCACTGACTCTTCTGGCAGAAGAGAAAGCTAAGAGAAAAGCTGTCTTATAAGATAAGAATTTGAAATCTACTGTCCCAAGAGGTTCAAATGGCTTTTCCTTCAATTTAAGGAGAACCCAAGCTAAATTCCACTTAGGAATTAATCTAAGAGTTCTGGGTCTATTTATCGAAAAGTTTCTAACCAATTTCGATAAAGAGACATTAGATCCAATTTGTAAACTATCATGATGTGCATAGGTATCAGATAACATAGATCTATAACCCTTTATAGTAACAGGTTGCAGTTTGATTTCGTCAAACAAGTATACTAGAAAGTTAGCAATGTCTGGTATAGAGGGATCAAATATATCAACAGAATGATCCCTACACCAACGACGGAAAACCTTCCACTTAGCCGCATAGTTTAGCGAAGAGGAGGTCCTCCTACAGTTAGAAATCGCGTCCACTGCTCGTCCTGTAAAGTGCTTGCCATGCAAGAAGGACCGCACAACGGAAAAACGTGAAGGTTGAGACCTTGCGGGTTGTGATGTAGTTGGCGCGATTTCCCCTGCCAAAGAAGATCCTCTCGTGGAGGGAGCTTCCGCGGTAGGTCCCACAACAGACACCTGAGTAGATTTATCCACGGTCTCTGTGGCGACAGAGATGCTACCAACAGAATCTTGCATTGAGATTGTTTTATCTTTAGCAATACTTGTTGAATTAACGGCGCTGGAGGATACGCATATCCTATCATTCCGTCCCAAGGGATCGATAGAGCGTCTACTGCAAATGCTCTTGGATCCGGACACGGGGACACATACGTCTGCAACTGATTGTTGAGATGTGTCGCAAATAAGTCTATCATTGGCCATTCCCATTGGTAGCAAATCTGATTGAATACTTGTTTGTTGAGAGTCCACTCCGACGGCAACAAGCGACCCTTTCGTGAAAGGGAGTCTGCTAGCACATTCAGACGACCCGGTATGTGACGGACCGAAAGAAGAACGTGATGTTCCAACGCAAACAGAAGGATTCTTTCCGTTAGATTGAACAACAGAACTGAATGAGTGCCTCCCTGATTCCGTATATACGCCACTACTGTCGTATTGTCGGATAGGATTTGGACATGAGCATCGTGAATAATGTCCATCCAGTGACGTAACGCAAGCCAAATTGACATCATTTCCTTGATGTTTATGTGCTTGCACAGGAATTGTGGATCCCAAAGACCCTGGCATCTCGAATCCGTTGGGATTAATGATGCACCCCAACCTGTTTGACTGGCATCCGTCATAATGGTAAAACTCGGATCCGGCAACTGCAGCGGAACTCCTTGAGTTAACCACTGAATGTTTGCCCAAGTCTGAATCTCTTGTTTCACTTGATCTGACAAGAGAACGTCTACATCGAGCGAATGAATTTTCACACTCCAATTCTGAGTCAGGAAAATTTGAAGAGGCCGTGTGCGTAGCCGTCCCATCGGAATGAGATCCGCGGCGGCTCCGCACAGACCTATCAGTCTCATAAATTCTCTCGCTGTGACTTTGTCTGTATTTAGACAATAGCGAGCGTAACAACTGACTAATTTCGCTCTGGTTAACGGCAGACGAACAAGATTGTTGTGCGTCTCGAAGCTCATTCCCAGATGAGTGAATGACTTGGACGGCACCAGATCCGACTTCTCCTCGTTTACTATGAAACCGAGACGTCGGAGCAATAGAAGAAGATTCTAAACATCGTTCTGAAGCGTTAACTCGTTGCCGTACCTCTGAAGAATGTCGTCCAGGTAGGCCGACGTTACCGCAGACGAATGAGCTCGGAAGTAGATCATTACCGAGTTCATTACCCGAGTGAAAGCCCAGGGTGCTAGATTCAATCCGAAGCACATGGCCCGGAACTGATACACCACCCCTAGGACTGCGAAGCGTAGATACTTTCGGAATGTCGGATGTACCATGACGTGAAAGTACGCATCTTTGAGATCTATGCTCGTTGCATAATCGTTCACCCGAATACTCGCTCTGACCGATCGAATCGTCTCCATATAAAACTTCGGAGTGACGATCAGCTTGTTTATCCAGCTCAAATCTATGACTGGACGGAACGAGCCGTCTGGTTTCGGAACCAGAAACAGATGGCTGTAGAATCCCAGCGATTCCTGGTTTTCTACGACCTCTACCGCGTTCTTCATTAAAAGAGACTGCACCTCTGATAGCAGAGCGTCTCTTTTCTGAGGGTTTGACGGAAGATGAGTCCACTTTGGACTTCGAGTTAATGGAGGCTTTCGTTTGAAGGATATCTTTAGACCTTCCGAAGTCACTCCTCTCACCCACGGGTCGTCCGTAATCGACGCCCACTCTTGAGAAAAACTCGACAACCTTCCGCCAACCGGAACGCGATAGAGGTTTGAGCCATCACCTCCTGGATCTGCGAGGCCTGCGGTAGGAGAAACCACGTCTTCCACGACCCGCACCTCGCCTCGTCGACCTCGGGGCGTCCGACCGATTGTCCCGGCCTGAAGGACGTCCCGAACGAGAGTCGCTATCCTGACGGTCTCTCGAATAAGAGCTAGAGGACGCACCGGAACCTCTATAGGAACCTCTCTTGGGCGGATAAGACCCAGAAGTGCCCGCCTTATTCGTGTCTGCTGTATCCGACCTTTTAGGAGCGGATCTAAACAACAGAGAATCACTAGCTTTCTTTTTAATATTATCATAAATAGCGGAAAGCTTGCCGTCAAAGAGAAGATCTCCTGAGACCGAAGCGACTCTAAGAGAGTTCTTCACCTTAGAATCCACTAGTGTGGATGTAGACAGGGCTGTGTCACGTCTAACCAACTCCAGATTTGCCACTGAAAGGGCGGAGTTACACGTGGAATAAGCTACTGCCCTTGAAAGAAGTCTTAAGGAGGATTGTATATCCTGAAACTCTTCCCCTTGAAGACGCAGTGATAACGCCTTCGTAAGGTGATCTGCGTAAGATAAGGCATCTAAATTGGCTCTGTTAGACGCAATAGCTGTTTCCAACACTGAGGTTGGAATAGAAGCTGACGACGGTAATGATAGCTCTAAGTCTTCCGCCTCGTCGTCCATACGCAGAGGAACTCTCGGTATACCCTGACCTGCCGTGTCGAATTTATTCCTTGCATTAATGAAAGGCAGGTTGAGAGTATTTGCGGACAAGAAGCCTGCTTTCCCCGTCCTGGAAGCAAGTTTAAAAATAGCGTCGTTCAATAATTCAAATGTTCTTGCAACATTATTGGACTGCGACGGAAACTCGGGAGCGATGTCCCTGAACCGCTCGAAAAAATCAGAGTCCAATGACGCTATAATTCTCCTGTCCGGAAGCGCAGCAGTCTGGCCCGACGGAACAACTTGAGGAAGAAAGTGCCGGATGAAGTCCACGGCAGCTTTGTGTTGTTCCGAAAGGGATAGCTCCAATTCATCCGTATCCCTTTCACCATCCGGTCAGACCTCCCGATGTTCCCGGTCGTCCGCCCCCGATGCTTCGGCGGAGCGTACCGACCCAGCGCCGTCGGATAATTCTCGATCCGACACCGTCTCTGTCGGCTGCTGGGATGCTGCGATAAGCTGTGCTATCTGCACTAGAATGTCCGACGTCGAGACCTGCGGAGGAGCGGTCTTTCGCTGCTTTGCCGAGGGCAGCTCCGCATCAGATGGCTCCCGCATACTTTTCCTATGCGAACGTCCGGAGTCCATCGGTCTCGAATCCCTGGCTGCCGGATGGTGTGACCTGGTCGCCGAAGAATCCTTCATCGGCGAAGCTGGCAAAATATCGGAGGTCACGCAGCCAAGGTGCGGTCGTGTGCGCCGGCGAGAAGAGGAAGCCTTAACAGTCTCTGCGGACTGCTTATACAACGGAGCGTCCCGAGCGACGGACGTATGCTCCGCTAAAGACACATTTTGTACCACAACATCTGGTCCCAGATGTTGTTGTACGAGAGAGGGGCCTCTCTCGCTCGCGGCCCGGCTGGACCTGGACGAGCTAGGAACCGGACTAAAAGGCTTCCTCCGTTCTCGTTCACTATCCGCCGTCACTGGGTGTGCATCTATTATTTTTATAGTGCTCGCATCACCCAAAATTTCCTCTTGGACCGCATCGGACGAACCCGGCTGCCGAACCATTCGGTGAATGGACGCTACACCGGGCGAGCTAGCGGACGACATTTGTCTAATCTCCATGAGCACTTTTGCCGCTAGCTCTGTATTTAATTGTGACGACGGACGCACACTTGAAGAAGATAACATGGAAACATCACCCTGTTCTGGTTCCTCTGAAATAGAAACTGAGAGAGTAGAGTGACCTTGTGGAGAAAGAGCCGGCATCGCTCTTTCTCCAGAAACAACATATCGTGACACACGTTTCCAATGTTTCTCATCCCAATGTTCACATACAGGACAGGGATTAATGCGAGAACACTGACTACAATTAATGCAATAATCATGAAAGTCAGAGGAAGATTTCTTCCTATTACAATTTGAACAAGTTCCCTTCATTGTGAAAGAACAACAATAAGTCCTAGTTACTCGCAAAAACCCCTGACACAAAGATACATAATAACATGATCCATTAATAAATGAAAAAACAATTGCAAAACAAAATAATTTTGAAAAAATATTTTTTCAGAGAAGCCCAAGTTGCTGAAAAGTAACTTTGAGCCCCGATGGATCCGATGGCAAAGTGTGGTCAAAAATTTTAAAATTATATAAAATAATTAATGAGACACTTTCGGATAATATAAATGTATCTTATAATGAGATAAACTACCTCAAAGGCAAACAGCCCCCCTCAAAAAAGGCTGTTGCCAATGAAAACAAACAGTGTAAACACAGAAGAAAACATGACTCCAGGCACTGAAAAAACTGGCCCGGAATCAGTCATCAATTACACTCTATCTGATGCAAAACAGAGACTCCCAGGGGAGAATCTGCAGAACATCAGATGGAAGATGCAGAACACAAACGTTATACACCCATGGGTGAAAACGTAACTATGGGGAAAATAACAGAAAACATTCTGTAACCAAGCAACTCTCCCAGGGAATTTTTAGAAATGAAACTTCTCAAAAATATGCCAAAAGCATGGGAGAATTGCAAGGGGGGACTTTAGAAGGTTAGGGGAGAGGAAACACTGAATAAGCAGTGCAACAATTAGCAAGAATGACAACAAGAGGCGTTTGCCTCGAAAATAGGCAACTTAACATAATTTCAACAAAAAAATTTTAAGTACAGCCCTGATTATTTTTTGCCACTTCTTTTTTCCTCTCCTCCTTCTATCCTCCTTAGAATCACATTTTCTCCAAGAATTACGTGTCTGGCATCCTTTAAACTGAGATTTACAAGCACAAAGATCAGTGAGATGTTGACTGATGAAGGGCCAAACAGAGAAATGATATTTGGCGCCAATTTCGGGACGACTGCGTCACTGCGCATGCGCAGTAGAGTCGTACTATGGAGGTCCTTTAGGACATGATTTCTTTTTGTTTTGGATGCAAATTTTGGGGATTGGGGGGCAAAATTTGTGTTTGGCCCTGGTTTTTGTGGAGTTAGCACCAGCAGCTAAGTCTGGGTCATTGGTACAGTATAAAAATGTTAAAAAATTTATAGTAATTTATATATTTTTTATACTTACCAATGACCCAGACATAGATGGTGCTAACTCTTAAAATATAGGGCCAAACACAAATTTTGCCCCCCAATCCCCAAAATTTGCATCTAAAACCAAAGAAAACATGTCCTGAATGGCCCTCCACACTTCACCTCTACTGCGCATGCGCAGTGTCAAGGTCGTTCCGAAATTGGCGCCATTATTCATTCTTATAACCAGTGCCTGGTAAGCGCTATGTACTCAGCGGGGAGGTAAGAGTTCCCAACTCCTGGGAGGGCCATCCCCGTCTGGGTCATTGGTAAGTATAAAAAATATATAAATTACTATAAATTTTTTAACATTTTTATACTGTACCAATGACCCAGACATAGCAGAATAGTAAAAAGGCTGGAGGGCCAAGGACATAGAGCAAGATGGAATACGCTCAATTATATAAAATAGAGTCATCCCCTCTAGGGAAAAAGAAGTATTAGGCCTTACATGTATCTTTCTTATTTATGATAAATTAGAAAGATACAACACCTTCCAAAATTGAGCATCATACATCCATGTACTCTATTAATATCTAGTATAATCCTTATACTAATAATTTTTAAAATAAGCCAATAAATAAAGTAAGTCTAGAGAATAGAGACTCTTAATACTCCTTAAAAGTGTCTGAGGATTGTATAATAATGTCCGTTGACACATGCTATATTCAAAAGCTATACTTTAAAAACTAAGACCTGAATGAATTTTTAAAACATAAACTTCTCACTAAACAACCATCCCAATAACAGCTCAGAATTACTAACTCCGGAGGAGGTATCCCCTTGTTTTCATAGTAAAACAGGTGACCAGAGGAAACACCCTCCCCCCCCCCCCCTTTTTCTTGCCCTGGGTCAAATAGCCCAGAGCGAAGAGGGCAGCAGAACGGAGTCACTGCCAAAACAGACAGCCTACCTAGCTATAGTAGCAACTGTTAAGTGAATGACATTCTGAGCAGTAGATAATAGACCTAACAATAGAGGCCTCCAGAAATGGACTCGATATTTCTGAGATAAAAATTCATGAATGTGGATGGCTGAGCGCAATGAGCAGCCTTCAAAAATCTATAATAGCGACACTATTAATGTAAGCCCAAGATGTAGAAGAACTCTTACTTCAAGAGCCGAAATCTCAAACACAACTGCTGAGTGAATGATATACCATAAGCAGTATCGATAGTTAATTAAATCCATTAGCAATAGAATGGAGCGTAACGTCCTTCTATTAGGCATCAAAGACAGAAGAAGCTTACGCCCGTAGTAATAAAACAGATATCTGTTTATAAATACATAAACTCTAACCGGACAGAGTAAAGGCCTATGCCCGTACGAAGACGGAAGGACCTTAATAACAATAGGTTCTGGATATTAATTAGGAGCCTGACTCTAATGCGAAAATCCAACCTAAATAGTAAAGGAAGTAGTGATTCCGAAACTACGAAAGTGAAAATCATCCACCGATAGTGCATGAAACTCATTGACTCTTCAGCAAAAGAGAAGCCAACAGAATTACTGTCTAAAAGGTCAGAATTTGAAAACTACTGTTTCCAGAGGCTCAAATGATTACTTAGCTAAATAAGAACCGAAGTTAAATTCCGTATAGGAATTTAATCTAATGATTCTAAGTCTATTTATCGAAAAGTTACTAACTGACTTAGATAAAGAGACATAAGACTCAATTGTAAACTATCATAGAGTGCATAGGTATGAGGTAACATAAACCTATAACCTTAATAATAACAGGTTGCAGTAGATGTTGTCAAACAAGTATACTAAAAAGTTGCAATGACTAGTATGGAGGAATCAACAATATCAACATAGTGATCCCTACACCAACGACGGAAGAGCCTCCACTTTAGCCGCATAGTATAGCAAAGAAGAGGTTCTCCTATAGTAAGAAATCGCGTCCAAAGCTCGTCCAGTACAATGCTTACAATGCAATAAGGACCACACAACGGAATACGTGAAGGTTGAGACCTTGCGGGTTGTGATAAAGATGACACGATTTTACCCAGCGAAAAAAGATCCTCTCATGGAGGAAGATTTCGTGTTAAGTCCCACAGTAGACATCAGAGTAAATTTACGCACGGTCTCTGTGAAGACAGAGATGCTATCAACAGAAATGTATTGTGGTTGTTTATCTTAGCAATACTTGCTGAAACAACAGCGCAGGAGGATACGCATATCCTATCATTCCGTCCTATTAGATCAATAGAGCGTTAACAACATAAGCTCAGAGATCCGGACAAGCAAACACATACGTCTGCAATTGATAAGCAAGTTGTGTCGTAAATAAATTATCATTGGGCGCTCCCATTGATAGCAAATCTGATTGAATACTTGTTTGTTGAGAGTCCATTCTGACGGCAACAAGCGACCCATAAGTGAACGGGAGTCCGGTAATACAATCAGACGACCCGGAATATGACGGACCGAAGCAGAACTTGGTTTACTATAACAAACAGAAGGATTCTTTCCATTAAATTGAATAACGGAAACGAATGAGTGCCTCCCTAGTTCTGGAGATACGCCACTACTGTCGAATTAACGGACAGGATTTGGGCATGCATTTCTGAATAATGTTCATCCAATGACATAAAGCAAGCCTAAAAAAACATTATTCCGTGGAAGATAAGTACTTGCTTAGAGACTGCGGAACCCAAAGACCCTGGCACTTCGAATCCGTTGGGATCAATATTATATCCCAACCTGTTTGACTGGCAACCGTCATAATTATAAAACTCGGATCCGGCAACTGCAGTGGCACTCTCTGAGTCAACCACCGAATGTTTGCCCCAGTCTGAATCTCTTGCTACACTAGATAGACAAGAGAACGTGTAAATCGAGCAATTCATGGATTGCTGAAAAGTAGCCGTCGAAGAGAAGCTTCTCCGAGAACGAAGCGACTCTGAGAGAGTTCTTCAACTTACTATCCACGCGTGTGGATGTAGCTAGGGCTGCGTCACGTCTAACCAACTCCAAGCAGCCACTGAAGGGCGGAGTTATACGTGAACAAACTACTGCCCTCAAAAGAAATCACATTGAGGATCATATCCCGGAATTCTTTCTCTAGAAGACGTAATGATAATGCCTCAGTAAGGTGGATTACGTATGATAAAGCGTCTAAGTTAAGTCTATTAGACATCATTGTCGTTTCCAACATTGTGGTTGGAAAAGACATAGCCGGCGAAAAAGATTATTTCCAGTCTTTAACCACGCCGTCTAGACGCATATGAACTCTCGGGATGCCCTGTTCTGCCAAAATAAATTATTCGTATAAATGATAAAAGGCAGAAATGAGCATTGCAGACAAGAAACTAAACTATCATGCTTGGTAGCAGGCTTATATATATATAGCGTCGATAAATAATACACATGTTCTAATGACATTATTGGACTGTGTCGGTAAGTCAGGGACAATGTCCCTGAACCGATCCAAAATTCCGTGTCCAATGACGCTATAAGTCTCTTATCCAACATCGCAGCAATGTAGTCCGAAATAACAATCACTGGAAGATAATGCCGGAAGATATGTATGGCAGCTTCCGATGCTACGAAAGGGAAAACTTGAAATCTTTCGAATCCCTTTCGCCATCCTATCGGACCCTATAAAGCGTTCGGTCGTCCGTACCTGATGCAACCGCGGACCGCACCGACCCAGCGCCGTCGGATAATTCCTGATTCGACCAAGAAACTGTCGATTGCTGGGATGCTGCGAAAAAACTGTGCTAACTCGGATAGCACGTCCGTCACTGAGGCCTGTGGAGAAGCGGTCCTACGATGCATTGCCGCTGGAAGCTCCGTGATCGTTACCCCGTGCATACTACTAATATGCGAGCGAACAGAGTGTATAGGCCTCGTGTCCCTTGGCTACCGGATGGCGTGACCTGTTCGCCATGGAATCACTGAATGATGAAACTGATCGGAAACTCGAGGTCACGTAGCCAATGTGTGGTCGTGTGCACTGCTGTGAGGATGAGGAAGCATTATCGACAGCCTCTCGGACTGTCAATATAACGGAGCGTCCCAAGCGACGGACATATGCTCCGAATGTAAAATATCTGAACCACAACATGCGGTCCCCTATGTTGTTGGAAGAGAGAGGGACCTCTCTCGCTCACAGCCCGGACGGACCTGGACAAGCCAGGAACCGGACTAACAGGCTTCCTCCGATCTGTCCTCAATCCGCCGTCACTGGGTGAGTACTAAAGTAATTATAGTGCTCGCATCACCCAAATCTCCTTCCTAGACCGCAACGGACGAACCCGGCAGCCGAACCATTCGATGAATGTACGCTACACCGGGTGAGCTAGCGAATGTCAGTCCGTCGATCCTACAAGGGACCTCTTAGGCGATAGACATATTCCATGAGCACTTATTGCCGCTAGCTCTTCATTAACTATGACGACAGAGGCACACTTTTGAAAGACATCTCCGTAACTTTGCGAACAAGAAACCAGAAATGCTTGGTAATAGCAAGCATATAATAATAAATATATAGCGTCGTTCAATAATTCGAAAGTTTGTGTGACATTATTGGACTATGTCGGAACTGAGGGACGATGTCCCTGAACCGAACCAAAAGTTTCTAAGTCCACCGACGCTATCAGTTTCTTGTCCTGCATCGCAGCATTCTAGTCCGACGAAAGAACCTGTAGAAGATCAAGTCAGATGACATACACAACAGCATATGTTGTTCCGAAAGGGAAAGCTCGAAATCCTCCGAATCCCTTTCGGTATCCCGTCGGACCGGATGAAATTTTCGGACGTCCGTACCCGCTTCCGCGGAGCGTCCCGACCCAGCATCGTCGGATAAAACATTATGCGACAGATTCAGTTGTTGCTGGGATGCTGGAATAAGCTGTGCTATTTAGGATAGCACATCCGTCCCCGAGGCCTGTGCAGTAGTGGTCTTACGATGCTTTGCCGCCGGAAGCTCCGTGTACGTTGACTCCCGCACACTTTCCTATGCGAACGTCCGGAGTCTGCAGGCCTCGTGTCCCTGGCTACTGGATGGTGTGACCTGGTCGCCGATGATTCTCTGACTGGCGAAGCTGACTGGATATTCGAGGTCACGTAGCCAAGAGCGGTCGTGTGCGCTACCATGAGAATGAGGAAGCCTTATTGACAGTCTCTCCGGACTGACTATATGTCGGAGCGCCCCGAGCGGCGGACGTATGCTCCGAATGCGAAACATTTTGTACCACAACATCTGGGGCCAGATGTTGTTGTATGAGAGAGGGGCCTCTCTCGCTCGCCGTCCGGATGGACCAGAACGAGCTATGAACCGGACTAAAAGGCTTCCTCCGTTCTCCCTCTAATCTGCCGTCACTGGGTGTGCATTTGGTTGATTTATAGTGCTCGCATCACTCCAAAACTCCTTCTAGACCGCAACGGACGAACCCGGCTGCCGAACCATTCGATGAATGGACGCTACACCGGGCGAGCTAGCGGACGTCGAACCTACTAGGGTCCTCTTAGGCAATTGGCGTATTTACATGAGCACTTTTCCGCTAGCCCTTCATTAATTGTGACGACGGAGGCACACTGTTGGAAGACATCACAGATACATCACCCTAATCTTGATCGTCTGAAATAGAAATTGATAAAGTAGAGTGACCCTGCGGGGAAAAAACCGGAATGTCCAATTCCCCACTAACATACCGTTACATACGCTTCCCATGTTGTCATCGAAATAATCAGATACAGAACAGGAGTTAATGCTAGTACACTGACTACATATAGAATGATTATAAAAGTCAGAGGAAGACTTCCTCTTATAACAATTGATCAAAATCCTTTCAATGTGAAAAGAAAACAAAGTCCTGGTACTCGCACCAACCCCTGACAATCAAAATACATAATAATAATATTATCCATTAACATAGAAAAAATAATTGAAATCAAAATATTTTGAAAAAATATTTTTTCAGAACAGCCCAAGTTTCTGAAAAGTAACGTTGAGCCCCAATGGATCCCAAGCCTAAGTGTGGACAAAAAATTTAAAAATATTTTAAACAATTTATGCAACACTTACGAACAATAATAATATATCTAGTTATGATTAAATTAACATCAAGATATTATTTTCAAGAAATCCCCCCTCACAAAGAGGGCTGTTGTAAATGTAAACAATGAGTGTAAAAACACTAAAATAAGACTCCAGGCACCCAGGCCCGAAATCAGTTACCAAAAATACACTATCTGATGCAAAACAGAGACTTCCAGGGAAGAAACTGCAGAACATCAGATGGTAGATGCAGAACACAACGCCTAACCATCCATAGGTGAAGACGTAAACATGGGGAAAAGAACAGAATTCATTCTGTTATTCAGCTAAAACTCCCAAGAAGTTTTAGTAATAATAATTACAGAAACTATGCCAAAAGCATGGGAGAATAGCAAGAGGGGACTTAAAGGAAAGGGAGAGAGGAAAACACTGAAAAATCAGTGTAACTAAATAACAAGAATGACAACAAAATGGCTGCTGCCTCGAAAATAGGTAACTTAACATAATTTCATTAAAAAATTTTAAGTTACAGCCCTGATAATATTCTGTCACACATTTTTCCTCTCCTCCTTCTATATCCTCCTTAGAATCACCATTTCACTAATATTTATGTGTCTGGCATCATTTAAACTGAGATTTACAAGCACAAAGATCAGTCAGATGTTAACTGATGAAGGGCCAAACTAAGAATGAATAATGGCGCCAATTTCGGAACGTCCTTGACACTGCGCATGCACAGTAGAGGTGAAGTGTGGAGGGCCATTCAGGACATGTTTTCTTTGGTTTTAGATGCAAATTTTGGGGATTGGGGGGCAAAATTTGTGTTTGGCCCTATATTTTAAGAGTTAGCACCAGCTATGTCTGGGTCATTGGTACAGTATAAAAATATGGGAATTTTAAGCTTTTTAAGGGGTATCTCTCTTTAAGCCTGTCCAAAATGGGTTAAGACTTCGACTTCTGAATACCCTTACTACTTACAAAAATGTTTCTGTATAAATTGTGCGCTCGATAAAAGGTACTTTTCTTTGTGGCGTACCCATTGGGTGCTGTTGGTGTCCAAAAACAGCCCATTTTATAACAATTTTTACATTTAGCAGCCAGTGAATGGTTAACAAATGCTCACCGGAGTATTTTGTCCATGCATCTTCTATTGTCACACCAAGACCTGCGCGTGGTCAATTTTTCTTGAAAATCTACAAGACTCGTTTAGAGAAATCCACAGAAAACATGAATTTTTGAGCTTTTGAGGACTATTGCAATTTAACCATCCCAAAATGGGTTAAAGCTTGGTTTTTTGAATACCCTATTATTTATTTATTTATTTATTGGTGTTTAAGGTCACATACTTTTGCACAATGGCTAATCATGACCACAACATGGAGCTAAAGCTAAGGTCAGTCAATCGTTTATACCCCATGTTGCCTATTTTAGAGGACTTGCAGCCCAAGCATTATTGACTGGGTCCTATTTTACCAGTGAAAAAGAGCTTGATTACCGCAGTAAACAAGCACTGCTTCACTTTCCGGAGTTCCTACGGGGATTTTGAATACCCTTATTACTTACAAAAATGATCCACGGTGAATCCCACTTCCAATAAAGGAAGTTATGTTTATCTCTCGTGTATTATTTGGATGCTCCCCCCCCCCCGCACCCTGCCCCCCCCCCCCCACCCCAAAAAATAATCTATAGAACAACAATAGTCTTTTCCAGAGGGAAAAGCATAATGACACTGTAGCTTAATTTGAATGTGAGCTGTCTTTGATGAAAAGGATAATGTTCAATGTTTATGAAAGGATTATGAAATATGACAAGAATTGTGATCATTGAGAATATGTTAATTTCTGTTTCCTGCATGTTTTCAATAAAAATAATTTGAGGTGTACACTGTACTAAAGACTTGAGGGGTGGGTTAATAATGTGGCCCTTGCATTAAATGTATATCAACCAAAGTTAACAAGTTACAGTGATATTATTCCACAACAAGTCATCCTATCAAGTTATAATGAAATCCCTTCATAAATACGACCTGCAGACTGTGCTAAAGGTTTGGGGGTTTTGGGCTCAGGATGCCATCATGGTGGACTGACAAAATTCTAAAATCATAAATCAGATTCTCAGTCTGGAATATCTATGACGGAACTCTTTTCTTGAATTTTTCATAAAATCAACTCATGGCTAATAAAGAATAGACTAGAAGTCCTTTCTGTTCAGGCCGAATGGTATGAGGGTTTTGAGTTGGAAAGTTAAAAAATTTATAGTAATTTATATATTTTTTATACTTACCAATGACCCAGACATAGCTGGTGCTAACTCTTAAAATATAGGGCCAAACACAAATTTTGCCCCCCAATCCCCAAAATTTGCATCTAAAACTAAAGAAAACATGTCCTGAAAGGCCCTCCACACTTCGCCCCTACTGCGCATGCGCAGTGTCAAGGACGTTCCGAAATTGGCGCCATTAATCATTCTAATAACCAGTGCCTGGTAAGCGCTATGTACTCAGCGGGGAGGCAAGAGTTCCCAACTCCTGGGAGGGCCATCCCCGTCTGGGTCATTGGTAAGTATAAAAAATAGATAAATTACTATAAATTTTTTAACATTTTTATACTGTACCAATGACCCAGACATAGCTGAATAGTAAAAAAGGCTGGAGGGCCAAGGACATAGAGCAAAATGGAATACGCTCAATAAAATAAAATAGAGTCATCCCCTGTAGGGAAAAAGAAGTAATAGGCCTTACATGTATCTTTCTTATTTATGATAAATTAGAAAGATACAACACCTTCCAAAATTGAGCTTCATACATCCATGTACTCTATTAATATCCAATTTAATCCTTATACTAATAATTTTTAAAGTAAGCCAATAAATAAAGTAAGTCTAGAGAATAGAGACTCTTATACTCCTAAAAGTGTCTGAGGATTGCATAATCATGTCCGTTGACATATGCAATATTCAAAAGCTATACTTTAAAAACTAAGACTTGAATGAATTTTAAAAACCTAAACTTCTCACTAAACAACCATCCCAATAACAGCTCAGAATTACTAACTCCGGAGGAGGAATCCCCTTGTTTTCATAGTAAAACAGGTGACCCAAGGGAACACCCTCCCCCCCCCCCTTTTTCTTGCCCTGGGTCAAATAGCCCAGAGCGAAGAGGGCAGCCGAACGGAGACACTGCCGAAACAGACAGCCTACCTAGTTATAGTAGCAACTGTTAAGTGAATGACATTCTGAGCAGTAGATAATAGACCTAACAATAGAGGCCTCCAGAAATGGACTCGATATTTCTAAGATAAAATTCATGAATGTGGATGGCTGAGCGCAATGAGCGGCCTTCAAAAATCTATAATAGTGACACTATTAATGTAAGCCCAAGAAGTAGAAGAACTCTTACTTCATGAGCCGAAATCTTAAGCACAACTGCTAAGTCAATGATATACCATAAGCAGTACCGATAGTTAATAGAATCCATTAACAATAAAATGGAGCGTAACGTCCTTCTATTAGACATCAAAGACAGAAGAAGCTTACGCCCTTTGTAATAAACAGATATCTGTTTATAAATACATAAACTGTACCCGGAAAGAGTAAAGGCCTATGCCCATACGAAGACGGAAGGACCTTAAAATAATAGGTTCCGGATAATAGGAGCCTAACTCTTATGCAACAATCCAACCTAAATAGTAACGGAAGTATTGATTCCGAAACTATGAAAGTGAAAATCATCCATCGATAGTGCATGAAACTCACTGACTCTACAGTAAAAGAGAAACCAACAGAATTACTGTCTAAAAGGTCAGAATTTGAAAACTACTGTTTCCAGAGGCTCAAATGATTACTTAGCTAAATAAGAACCGAAGTTAAAATCCGTATAGGAATTTAATCTAAAGATTCTAAGTCTATTTATCGAAAAGTTACTGACTTAGATAAAGAGACAAAAGACTCAATTGTAAACTATCGTAGAGTGCATAGGTATGAGGTAACATAAACCTATAACCTAAATAATAACAGGCTGCAGTAGATCTTGTGAAACAAGTATACTAAAAAATAGCAATGAGTAGTATGGAGGGATCAACAATATGAACATAATGATCCCTACACCACGACGGAAGAGCCTCCACTTTAGCCGCATAGAATAGCGAAGAAGAGGATCTCCTATAGTAAGAAATCGCGTCCAAAGCTCGTCCAGTACAGTGCTTACAATGCAATACGGACCACACAACGGAATACATGAAGGTTGCGACCTTGCTGGTTGTGATAAAGATGACACGATTTACCGAGTGAAAAAGATCCTCACATAGAGGAAGATTTCACGTTAAGACCCACAGTAGACAAGAGAGTAAATTACTCATGATCTCTGTGAAGATAGAGATGCTATCAACAGAAATGTATTGTGGTTGTTTATCTTAGCAATACCTGCTAAAACAACAGCGCCGGAGGATACGCGTATCCTATCATTCCGTCCTATAGATCAATAGAGCGTTAACAATATTAGCTCAGAGATCTGGACAAGCCAACACATACGTCTGCAATTGATTAGCAAGCTGTGTCATAAATAAATCATCATTGGGCGTTCCCATAGATAGCAAATCTGATTGAATACTTGTTTGTTGAGAGTCCATTCTGACAGCAACAAGCGACCCGTAAGAGAACGGGAGTCCGATAAAACAATCAGACGACCCGGAATATGACGGACCAAAACTGAACTTGGTGTACTATAACCAACAGACGGATTCTTTCCATTAAATTGAATAACGGAAACGAAAGAGTGCCTCCCTGGTTCCGGAGATACACCACTACTGTCGAATTAAAGGACAGGAATTTGGGCAAGCGTTTCTGAATAATGTTCATGCAATGACATAAAGCAAGCCTAAAAAACATTATTCCGCGGAAGTTAAACTGATTGCTAAAAGACTGCGGAACCCAAAGACCCAGGCACTTCGAATCCGTAGGGATCAGTATTATATCCCAATCTGTTTGACTGGCAACCGTCATAACAGCCACACTCGGGTCCGGCAACTGCGGCGGCACTCTCTGAGTCAACCACCGAATGTTTGCCCCAGTCTGAATCTCTTGTAACACTAGATAGACAAGAGAACGTATAAATCGAGCAATTCGTGGATTGCCGAAAAGTTGCCGTCGAAGAGAAGCTCCTCCGAGAACGAAGCGACTCTGAGAGAGTTCTTAACCTTACTATCCACGCGTGTGGATGTAGCTAGGGCTGCGTCACGTCTAACTAACTCCAATCAGCCACTGAAGGGCGGAGTTATACGTGAACAAACTACTGCCCTCAAAAGAAATTACATTGAGAATAATATCCCGTAAATCTTTTCTTGAAGACGTAATATTAACGCCTCAGTAAGGCGGATTACGTATAATAAAGCGTCTAAGTTAAGTCTACTATACATAATGTCATTCCCAACATTGAAATTGGAAAAGACATAAACGGCGAAAAAGAATATATGCAGTCTTTAATCACACCGTCTAGACGCATATGAACTCTCGGTATGCCCTGCTCTGCCAAAATAAACTATTTGTATAAATGATAAAATGGCAGAAATGAGCAACGCGGACAAGAAACTAAACTATCATGCTTAGTAGCAGGCTTGTATATATATATATATATAGCGTCGAAAAATAAAACACATGTTGTAATGACAATATTGGACTGCGTCGGTAAGTCAGGGACAATGTCCCTGAACCGATCGAAAAATCCGAGTCCAATGACGCTATAAGTCTCTTATCCAAGATCGCAGCAATGAAGTCCGAAATAATAATCACTGGAAGATAATGCCAGAAGATAAGAAAGGCATCTTCCGATACTACTAAAGGGAAAACTCGAAATCTTTCGAATCCCTTTCGCCATCCTGTCGGACCCTATAAAGCGTTCGGTCGTCCGTAGCTGATGCAACCGCGGACCGCACCGACCCAGCGCCGTCGGATAATTCCTGATTCGACCGAGAAACTGTCAATTGCTGGGATGCTGCGAAACAACTGTGCTAACTCGGATAGCACGTCCGTCACTGAGGCCTG
This sequence comes from Pictodentalium vernedei, assembly GCA_031216915.1. Lineage (NCBI taxonomy): Eukaryota > Metazoa > Mollusca > Scaphopoda > Dentaliida > Dentaliidae > Pictodentalium > Pictodentalium vernedei. Next base: position 37,652,518 of record CM062291.1, on the reverse strand, counting down.
AGGAGAAGCGGTCTTACGATGCATTGCCGCTGGAAGCTCCGTGATCGTTACCCCGTGCATACTTCCAATATGCGAGCGAACGGAGTGTATAGGCCTCGTGTCCCTTGGCTACCGGATGGCGCGACCTATTCGCCGTGGAATCACTGAATGCCGAAACTGATCGGATACTCGAGGTCACGTAGCCAATGTGCGGTCGTGTGCCCTGCTGTGAGGATGAGGAAGCATTAAAGACAGTCTCTCGGACTGTCAATATAACGGAGCGTCCCGACCAACGGACATATGCTCCGAATGTAAAATATCTGAACCACAACATGCGGTCCCCTATGTTGTTGGGCGAGAGAGGGACCTCTCTCGCTCACAGCCCGGACGGACCTGGACAAGCCAGGAACCGGACTAACAGGCTTCCTCCGATCTGTCCTCAATCTGCCGTCACTGGGTGAGTACTAAAGTAATTAAAGTGCTCGCATCACCCAAATCTCCTTCCTAGACCGCAACGGACGAACCCGGCAGCCGAACCATTCGATGAATGTACGCTACACCGGGTGAGCTAGCGAATGTCACTCCGTAGGCGATAGACATATTCCATGAGCACTTATTGCCGCTAACTCTTCATTAACTATGACGACAGAGGCACACTTTTGAAAGACATCTCCATAACTCTTCGAACAAGAAACCAGAAATGCTTGGATAGCAAGCATAAAATAATAATATATATAGCGTCGTTCAATAATTCGAAAGTTTGTGTGACATTATTGGACTATGTCGGAACTGAGGGACGATGTCCCTGAACCGAACCAAAAATTTCTAAGTCCACCGACGCTAACAGTTTCTTATCCGGCATCGCAGCATTCTGGTCCGACGAAAGAAGCTGTAGAAGACCAAGTCAGATGACATACACAACAGCATATGTTGTTCCGAAAGGGAAAGCTCGAAATCCTCCGAATCCCTTTCGGTATCCCGTCGGACCGGATGAAACTTTCGGACGTCCGTACCCGCTTCCGCGGAGCGTCCCGACCCAGCATCGTCGGATAAAATATATGCGACAGATTCAGTTGATGCTGGGATGCTGCGATAAACTGTGCTATTAAGGAAAGCACGTCCGCTCCCGAGGCCTGTGCAGTAGCGGTCTTACGATGCATTGCCGCCGGAAGCTCCGTGTACGTTGACTCCCGCACACTTCCTATGCGAACGTCCGGAGTCTGCAGGCCTCGTGTCCCTGGCTACCGGATGGTGTGACCTGGTCGCCGAAGAATCCTTGATCGGCGAAGCTGGTAATATATCGTCGGTCACGCAGCCAAGGTGCGGTCGTGTGCGCTGACGAGAAGAGGAAGCCTTAGCAGTCTCAGAGGACTGCCTATACAACGGAGCGTCCCGAGCGACGGACGTATGCTCCGCTTGCGACACATTTTGTACCACAACATCTGGGGCCAGATGTTGTTGAACGAGAGAGGGGCCTCTCTCGCTTGCCGTCCGGATGGACCGGAACGAGCTATGAACCGGACTAAAAGGCTTCCTGCGTTCTCCCTCCGATCCGCCGTCACTGGGTGTGCATTAAGTTAATCTATAGTGCTCGCATCACCCCAAAATTCCTTCTAGACCGCAACGGACGAACCCGGCTGCCGAACCATTCGGTGAATGGACGCTACACCGGGCGAGCTAGCGGACGTCAAAGGCCGTCGAACCTACTAGGGTCCTCTTAGGCAATTGGCGTATTTACATGAGCACTTTTCCGCTAGCCCTTCATTAATTGTGACGACGGAGGCACACTGTTGGAAGACATCACAGATACATCACCCTAATCTTGATCGTCTGAAATAGAAATTGATAAAGTAGAGTGACCCTGCGGGGAAAGGACCGAAGTGTCCAAATCCCCAACAACATACCGTGACATACGCTTCCCATATTGTCATCGAAATCATACGATACAGAACAGGAGTTAATGCTCTGTACACTGACCACATATAGAATGATAATAAAGTCAGAGGAAGACTTCCTCTTAAAACAATTGATCAATATCCTTTCAATGTGAAAAGAAAACAAGTCCTGGTACTCGCACTAACCCCTGGCAATCAAAATACATAATAATAATATGATCCATTAATATAGAAAAAATAATTGAAATCAAAATATTTTGAAAAAATATTTTTTCAGAACAGCCCAAGTTTCTGAAAAGTAACGTTGAGCCCCAATGGATCCCAAGCCTAAGTGTGGACAAAAATTTTAAAAATATTTTAAACAATTTATTCAACACTTACGAACAATAATAATGTATCTAGTTATGATTAAAATAACATAAAGATATTATTTTTTAGAAATCCCCCCTCACACAGAGGGCTGTTGTAAATGTAAACAATGAGTGTAAAAACACTAAAATAAGACTCCAGGCACCCAGGCCCGAAATCAGTTACCAAAAATACACTATCTGATGCAAAACAGAGACTTCCAGGGAAGAAACTGCAGAACATCAGATGGTAGATGCAGAACACAACACCTAACCACCCGTAGGTGAAGACGTAAACATGGGGAAAGAACAGAATTCATTCTGTTATTCAGCTAAAACTCCCAAGAAATTTTAGTAATAATAATTACAGAAACTATGCCAAAAGCATGGGAGAATAGCAAGGGGGAACTTAAAGGACAGGGAGAGAGGAAAACACTTAAAAAAACAGTGTAACTAAATAATCAGAATGACAACAAAATGGCTGCTGCCTTGAAAATAGGTAACTTAACATAATTTCATTAAAAAATTTTAAGTTACAGCCCTGATAATATTCTGTCACACATTCTTTTCCTCTCCTCCTTCTCTATCCTCCTTAGAATCACCATTTCACTAATATTTATGTGTCTGGCATCATTTAAACTGAGATTTAAAAGCACAAAGATCAGTCAGATGTTAACTGATGAAGGGCCAAACTTAGAATGATTAATGGCGCCAATTTCGGAACGTCCTTGACACTGCGCATGCGCAGTAGGGGCGAAGTGTGGAGGGCCTTTCAGGACATGTTTTCTTTAGTTTTAGATGCAAATTTTGGGGATTGGGGGGCAAAATTTGTGTTTGGCCCTATATTTTAAGAGTTAGCACCAGCTATGTCTGGGTCATTGGTACAGTATAAAAATATCCATTTTATTTCAGCAGTATGTGTTCTATCCGTATTTTTCGGGTTGTCGGGATCAGAGTTTGGGATTTGTATTATCCTGTATTTCACATTATTCACAGTGTGGTCTGATTGATTGTAATGGTAGGAGACAGGTGTGTCTCTCTTAAATTTGATATCGGCTAAGTGTTCTTTAATACGAATGTGGAATTGACGTTTGGTTTCGCCTACATACCGTTTTCCGCATTTGGAACAACTAATTAGGTGAATGCAATTTCTGGACATGCAGTTAGTTTTGAAAGGGCCTCTGTGACTGGATTTCGAGGCCATTCCCGAGAACCATTTAGATTTGGGTAAAAGAGGCTTGTAAATTTTGAATCTCGATTTGAGTTATTCAATGGTTGCTAGTAGAATGTCTGCACTAGCTTTGATTAAAATGTCCTGAATTCTGTTTTTCATAATGTCCATTCTTGACCCCAACATTGAGGTATTGCGGCTCTCAATCCTATCGGGGATAGGTTATCTGTTGCGCACTCATCTAAAAATTGTTGTTGTAAATCTAGTTTTACCGCTTTGTCACTGAGATTCCTCAGGTTCTTGTATGTTGAGTGGTTAGATGGAGTGATTTCCGTTTTGGGTGTTGTGGTGTCCATATCGGGATTTTTTTCTCCCACGGTTATCGTCATCCTCTGCTAAGATGACTGTTGTGTTGCTGCAGGATGTTAGGCTCAGCGAGGTTAACGAGCTATCGGTCGTGATGTCTGTCTTAGTTACACTATCCACTAAAGCTTAATACAATTAATACAATAAAAGCCCTTGAAGGAGCCCGAGAGAGTGGATAGTTAGGCTATACCCTTTTGGTAGCTAAAGTTGTCTGATCGGTTTCGTTCTAATTTGAACACATCAGAGGCGAAGTGTTGGGTCGGCCTTTCCTTTTATATACTATTCGGTTTGGCGGTACCGTTTTTCAGTGTGGCGGTACCGATCCGTGTGTCTGTCGGTACCGCTCTATTGTTATATGTGGCGGTACCGGTACAGATGTGGGTGGCAGTTCCGATACCATTTTGTTTGTTCTGTGACGTCTAGTGGATTGTATATTAGAGTTACATCTGACGGTATCGTTTAGGGTATGGCGGTACCGATGTTTTATGACAGTGTTGATGATGTCAATCGGGTCTCAATATTTGAGTCTAAAGGTTTGAATATGAAAATAAATTATTCCATAATTTGTTTTATTTGTAGGTAGTGGCAGTTTTGATGCGATGGAGGAAGGAGAAATAACAGTGGTGTAGATATAAAGCTAAGAGATGACAAGCGATGAGGAGATGAGGGGTGCCTCCGCCAACTTGTTGAATAAAATATAAAATAATACTGACGATTTGTTGTTGATTATTTAACAAGAAGAATGTTACTAAGGTAACATATGCCCCGCACCCCCCCCCCCCCCCCCCGCCTTGTGACCTTCACCTTGCAGATGCAGCGGTAACTATTATACGCGACACACCTTCTGACTGTCCTTAATATTTGTAAAAAGTTTAACAATTGTACTATGATTCGTTTCTGAGTTATGGCTGAGACACGAATACTGACAGATTTTTAGTGTGATCTTGAAATGTGACCTTGAACTTGAAGGTATGAACCAGGATATGGTGTGTGACACATCCTCCCATGGTCCTTTATAATTGTGTGAAGTTTGATGACTGTAGCCCTAACAGTTTTGGAGTTATGCTAGAGACACGATTTGTGACCCTGAACATATGAAGGTCAATTGTGACCTTCACCTTGCAAATGCGGCGGAAACAATTATATGCGACACACCTTCTGACTGTCCTTAACATTTGTAAAAAGTTTAACAATTGTACTATGATTCGTTTCTGAGTTATGGCCGAGACACAATATTGACCGATTTTTAATGTGACCTTGAAATGTGACCTTGACCCTGAAGGTACAAACCTGGCTATGGTGTGTGACACATCCTCCCATGGTCCTTTATAATTGTGTGAAGTTTGATGACTGTGGCCTTAACAGTTTTCGAGTTATTGGCTCCGACACACACACACTGACACACAAACGGACAGACAGACACATGCACACTTCAATCACTATATGCCACCTGACTTAAGTCGGGCGGCACAAAAATAAATACAGCCCTGTTTCAGCCGTGGTGTGCATGACTATTAGCTAGTCGCTCCAAGTCCTGGCAAGTGAAGCTGAGTACTCTTTCAGTGTTGTATAGCTGTTTTGCATTTCCATTGGGGGGAAGGGGAGGGAGGGGTGGGGCGGGGTTTAAAAGCTGGGACCATAGACCATTATAAGCATCTAAGCATACATACTGCTTGTTTTGTTGACTTTCCCGAAGACTTCATTTCTCGCAAACGCTTCTCTTGTTTCTCATATTCTTTGGCTTGTTCTTTTCTCTTTTGCACCAACATCTTTTTAAATGTAGCTTAATGAAAAACAATTTGGCAAGCTATGAAACATATCCAATTGTTAAAAAAAACGTTAAATCATAAACATATAATTAACTTTTCTTCAAAGTTATCCAATTTTGTTGTATTGATTGGTAATAAGTTGATGAATGTATGTGGGTACCTCTAATGATGCACTTGAACATGAACTGCCCAAGATGGGGGAATGTTGGCACTGTGTACTAAAGCGTACTGCACTTGTCTTCAACCAAGGCTAACCTTGCTTGTGTGGAGTTGGTTCGTTAGGGAGTTTGACAGTTGCTCACCACTGTCTGCAGTTCTCTCTAGGTTCTCCAGCTTCCTCTTCCTGGAAAACTGTCGAAAGGAGGTGACCTTGGCTGCAGAAAGTGCCATTAATCCCCAATAAATAAATAAATAAATTGCCCAAGATTGACTCAGAAGTTGTGGAATTTCATTCACCTATTACCACAAAACAATCATTGGTATTTGTGGTCTGAAAATGACAAATTTAAAGTAATTTGTATATTTTTTATACTTACCAATGGCCCAGACTAGCTGGTGCAAACTCAATATTATCTAGGGCCAAACACAAATTTTGAACCCCCCAATCCACAAAATTTGCTTGCATAACCGAAAATTAGAAGTCCTATCTGGTCCTCCATACTCTCCGCACATGAATAACCGTCAGGAAGTAACTGGAATTGGCGCCAACATCATTCTTTGTAGAAGGGAGTACTACATAATAACTAAGCAGGGAGGTATGAGTGCCCACTCATGGGGGGGCCATACCCATCTGGGCTATTCTAAGTATAAAAAATATACAAATTACTTTAAATTTATCATATTTTTATACTATAAACCAATGGCCCAGACTAGCTGAAAAAAGGTGGTGGGCTTAGGACTTCAGAATTAGCAGACCGACATAGTTCCCAAGCCTGCAATCCAAGGTGAAAAGAAATTAAATTTAAAAGGAATTACATGTATGTCTCTCTATACAGTAATAGAGAAGACATATCATAAATAAGGAGCCAAATTCAAGTAATTATGTTTTCTTAGCATGAATGACTATGCTAATTGGATTTAACGAGTTCCCAATTTTAAGGCTAGTCCAGACTAAGCCCTAAAAATTAGGATGGCATATTTGAGAGTGAGAGGTTAATCCCCACAAACATACACTATATACAATAAAACACAAGCTGTATCCAGGATATAATCAACAGACAAAACAGCTTCACTCATAGTTACACACTTATCAAGCCGGAGGAGATTTAAAAAATCCACCCTCCCCTTTTTGAAGGAATCTTCTTCAAAAACAAAGAGGGAAGCGCTCTGGAATCAGTAAAGGCGGTACCAAATAACAATATATTTTGGACGAACAGGCACCCAGATATTAATTATTATTAATAAATTGGTGCTTAATGCCACTTCAGAAGCTAAGGCTATCGCAGCGATCCCGGTAATTAAATGTGCCTGCTTGTAACGTATACCGGAGTCGGCATACGTAGATAGGTCGAAAACTGGTGATATGTACAACATACACATGTCCAATAGAATCACAATGGAGATCTCTAGAGAGTAAACACACATCCAAGGTAACCCACAGGCGGCAGGTGTACAATAAATTCCAATAAATAACCCTCCCAGTCGTGTTCTATCCGATATCTTTGCTCCCAGACATGTGCGAATATATGAGAATGTATACACAAGTTATATTCGATTTGGGTACAGAACCTTATAGAAACCTGGATCTAGAAATGGAATGAGCTATGATTAACAGACTCGTCATGGACCGCCCCTAAAATAATTCATTGTTTCTAAGGTCCATAACATACAATAATGTGTCTGCCTAACAATACACTTATTATGGACGTGAGCATTGAAATCCCGCATGTAATCATCTGAACACCAGTTAACTGACTAGACAGCCTTACAGGTACCCAAAGGATAGCAATTTATTGATGAAGAATCATATGCTCGTATATGACATATAAACGAACAAACACAGGAAACAAACCAATAAATATTGGATGTGCCCATGAAGTCGCCATAGAACAGAACACGACCCAGCCACCAATCGACTAGTCATAATGCAGGTATATACTTAAATGCATACGAGGCTTACAGGAAGAAAACTACGCCTTGCCCGGTAATCGCCTCTTAACACATTAGTAGAGGGGAGGGGGATTCAAAATCATATCAAACCCCCCTCACCCGCATTACCTGAATTTTTCTTGTGTTAGTCATCAAATAGTATAGGAACCGCAAGGCTCCCTCACGTCTGACTAACTCCATAATGCCACTAAGGGCGGAGAAGGACGTGATGAACAAATACACCGTATTTACATAATAACTCACATCAAACTATACTGGTTTGAAGAGAATAACCTCCTCCAACAAATGGTATAATGTCCGATAGGACAACGAACTCAGCCTAGCTGAAGCAGCTATAGGACTTCCTGTATGTGAAGACCATTAAAAGCTGATAACTGAGGCCCTAGAAGCTCACTAAGGAGACTTACAATGCTAGCCATAGCTTATAAGTCTTCATCTTCGTGAAGATAGATTTATCAGTGTAAGTTGTGATCCTGAAGGCTCACTTAACGGAGACTTTACAATTATTGACGCACAAGGTAGGGAATGAAGAGCTGCTATATAAACAGCTCTGAATTCCCAGAGACTGCAGTCCCAAGAGATAATAAATTCAGTTATTTCACTGCATAATACTGAAAAAATCTCACTCATGATTTTAGCTAGGCTACTATGGAGTTACAAGAAGACTCAAGTTTATGACACCTAGGAAAAACAAACCAAAAAGCACAGTATCTTTTTCGGTTTTATTCCCAAAAGACACGGACAGAGCCTAACCCAAGAGTCCGCTGTAACCGTACAGATGGTTACTATGGCGTCCACAATGACATAATTGTCTTGACGCCAAGGAATATCTCAGCATATATATGCACTATCCATCCAGATTCAGGAGACAAGAAACAGGTGATAATAAAGAACTGGAGAATAGTTTCGAGGATGTCTAATTCTTTTCTTCAATAGGAAAGCTTGTACCTCCAGAAGGAAAGCCTCTCTTGGAAGATTTGTCCAACAAGTAAACTTGTAAGTGGAGCTTGCTTGGGCCGATAACCGCAGGCCTGCCGAAACTGCATTCTCATCCAATGATCTTCCACAATTTATCCACATAATTGCGAGGCTGATAACCTATCGCCAAGTGGAAAGCAAGCGAAATCTATTATCGACAACCTCAAGATTATTGTCCTCCCTACGAAAAAGCTCGTCTCCTCGATCTCAATTCTTCCCTTCAATAAGAGAGCCTTTACCTCCACTAGGAGCGACTCTCTTTGAAAGAAATTTCTGTAATTAACATTCAGTTTCTTGTGAAGATGATAACCTTCCATTAATCCTAGGGGCATCAGATCCATAGCCTTGATCAGACTTATGCCCCTTTCTGAGTCGCTATAATGACGACTTCCGAAGTAAATATAAGAGGGTTATTGTACCCTCGCAAGACATTCTCGTGATGCTTTCTTAGAAACAGAACAACCTCGGTTACCCCGGTCTGCTGAAGTGTGTTGATGAAACACCAACTTCAATAGAAGAGCACCAAAAGCTTTCTTGTAGCCTGCTCATATAGTAATGCAAGCTTGTCGTCAAATAGTATATTTCCAGTAACCAGAGCGACTCAGAGAGAGCTTTTCATCTTGTCATCTATAAGCGCTGACGACACAAGGGCAGCATCACGTATTACCAACTCCAAATTCCACTGTCTGTGTGGAGTTGTACGTGGCATATATGACTGCCCTGGAAAGAACTCTTAGCGAGGAACCACGTCCTCATATTCTTTTCCACTGAGACCTTGCGACATAGCTCTGGTAAGGTGATCTGCTTAGGACATTGCATCCAGATTAGCTCTTTTGAATGAAATAGCACATTTCATTATTCTGAGCATATATTAAACAAGAGCTCACATATCGCTGAAGCAATACAATGTCACCTACCGGACTAATGAGCATTAATAATTATACAAATGTTATAACCTAGATGTGATCAGCATGAATCTTAAACATTATCAATATCTCATCATTCTAAAATCAAATACCAATGAAAGTGTCAATGACACTGTAGCTCAACTTGTCAAGACAAAGACATGTACATGTATAGTATGTGACACAGCAATGACAAACATCTAGGTAATGACCTGATAACAAAGGTACATATAAAGTATTGTAACAGTCTGTACATAAATACTGACCGTTGCCTGTAACAAATGTATAGGTAAAGTATTGTAAAGGTGGGTGACAGTCAGATGCTAAACTAGAAAAGAAATCTTTGAGTCCCAGAGTGGGTCTGACTGAACCCCAAAATATTTGTTCTCATAGCACAGTGATAACAAAGGCACCCCAAAACACACTCATTCCTGTCCCAAGGTGAAAACAAAGGTACCCAAGAAGTTTCGTGAAGATCAGTTCACAAATATGAGCTGTGTAGAAGTTGTGACAAAAAACTGATTGGACCTAATTTCGGTACAAAATGGCCACTGGCAGCCATCTTGAATTTTGGACCGCACCCAGAAACACTCGTTCTCATCCCAAGGTGATAACAAAGGTACCCAAGAAGTTTTGTGAAGATCGGTTCATAAATACAGACTCTAGCCCGAGCCGTATTGACATGTGTACTTACTGTGTGTAAGTAGCACTGAAAAAATCAAAGTTCATCTAATTTGCATAATTTCTGCACGAGAAAAAAACCCATATTATATGTGATGTATCCCATGGTACTAAACATTCACACACAAAATTATTCAAATCAGCGCTTTCATTTGGAAGTTCTGTGCAAAAATCTGATTGCACCAAATTTTGTACAAAATGGCTGTCATCGGCCATCTTGAATTTCGGACTGGAATCAAAAACACTTGTTCTCGTCCCACGGTGATAACAAAGGTACCCAAGGAGTTTCGTAAAGATCGGTTCATAAATACGGACTCTAGCCCGAGCCGTATTGGCATTTGCACTTACAGTGCTGAAAGTAACACCAAAAAACATCAAAGTTAGTCTAATTTGCATAATTTCTGCACGAGAAAAAAACCTGTACTATATGTGATGTATTCCATGTTACTAAACATTCATACAAAAATTTATTCAAATCAGAACTTTCATACAGAAGTTCTGTACAAAAGACTGATTGCACTAATTTTGGTACAAAATGGCTGCTGGTGGCCATCTTGAATTTCGGACCACACCCAAAAACACTCGTTCTCATCCCACAGTGATAACAAAGATACCCAAGAAGTTTCGTAAAGATCGATTCATAAATACAGCCTCTAGCCTGAGCTGTATAGAAGTTGTGTACAAAAAACTGATTAGACCTAATTTTGGTACAAAATGGCCACTGGCAGCCATCTTGAATTTTGGACCGCACCCAGAAACACTCGTTCTCGTCCCAAGTGATAACAAAGGTACCCAAGACGTTTCGTGAAGATCGGTTCATAAATACAGACTCTAGCCCGAGCCGTATTGACATGTGTACTTACTGTGTGTAAGTAGCACTGAAAAAATCAAAGTTCATCTAATTTGCATAATTTCTGCACGAGAAAAAAACCCGTATTATATATGATGTATCCCATGGTACTAAACATTCACACAAAAAATTATTCAAATCAGCGCTTTCATATGGAAGTTCTGTGCAAAAATCTGATTGCACCAAATTTTGTACAAAATGGCTGACATCGGCCATCTTGAATTTCGGACCAGACCCGAAAACACTTGTTTTCGTCCCACGGTGATAACAAAGGTACCCAAGGAGTTTCGTAAAGATCGGTTCATAAATACGGCCTCTAGCCCGAGCCGCATTGGCATTTGCACTTACAGTGCTGAAAGTAACACCAAAAAACATCAAAATTAGTCTAATTTGCATAATTTACGCATGAGAAAAAAACCTGTATTATATGTGATATATCCCATGGTACTAAACATTCATACAGAAAATTATTCAAATCAGAGCTTTCATATGGAAGTTCTGTACAAAAAAAAAATTTCTGCATCGTCGGTACAAAATGGCTGCTGGCAGCCATCTTGAATTTCGGACTGCACCCAAAAAAACTCGTTCTCATCCCACGGTCATAACAAAGGTACCCAAGAAGTTTCGTAAAGATTGGTTCATAAATACGGCCTCTAGCCCGAGCCATAGCAGCTTGGCACTTACAGCTCTGAAAGTAACACTAAATAAATCAAAGTCAGTCTAATTTGCATAATTTACGCACGAGAAAAAAACCCGTATTATATGTGATGTATCCCATGGTACTAAACATTTATACAAAACTTTATTCAAATCAGAACTTTCATACAGAAGTTCTGTACAAAAAACTGATTTTTGCATCATCGGTACAAAATGGCCGCTGGCAACCATCTTGAATTTCGGACCACACCTAAAAACACTCGTTCCCGTCCCAGGGTCATAACAAAGGTACACAAGAAGTTTCGTAAAGATCGGTTCATAAATACAACCTCTAGCCCGAGCCATAGCCAATAGTTGACGTACGGACAGACGGACGGACAGACGGACGGACGGACAGACAGACGACGGGCCATGACAATAGCTCAAATTTGACTTCTTCAAAGTTGAGCTAAAAATCAAATTATTAAGTGGAACCATTTCCAAAAGAAGTCAGGAGAATTGATATTTTGATGATTCCCAAGGGCACTAACTCTCAAAATGCAAATGCTCACCTTTTTGATGTATGGCGCATGACTATCTTGTTTATATCAGCATAAAAACAAAAATCAGTTCTGTAACTCAAAAGTCCTGATTTGTAACTGGTCATTCTAAACTTGATGTTTTTGGTGATCTTGAACTCTGTAAGTCATCATTCTATAGTAGGTTATCAAAAATGAAATCATTGCGTTGAAGCATTTCCAGAAAAAAGTCGAGAAAACTGATATTTTGGTGTTTTTCCATATTTCCAAGGACCATAACTCAAACAAAAATAATGCAATCAGCATGAAACTGAAACTTGATTTGTAAGTCATCGTTTTATAGTAGTTTACCAAAAAATGAAATCATTCTATTGAAGCGTTTGCAAAAAAAGTCCAGAAAACTGATATTTTGGCACTTTTCCAAGGGCCATAACTCACACAAGAATAATGCAATCAGCATGAAACTCAAACTTGATCTGTAAGTCATCGTTCTAGAGTAGGTTATTAAAATTAAATCATTCAGTTGAAGCATTTCCAAAAAAGTCTGGAAAGTTAAAAAATTTATAGTAATTTATATATTTTTTATGCTTACCAATGACCCAGACATAGCTGGTGCTAACTCTTAAAATATAGGGCCAAACACAAATTTTGCCCCCCAATCCCCAAAATTTGCATCTAAAACCAAAGAAAACATGTCCTGAATGGCCCTCCACACTTCACCTCTACTGCGCATGCGCAGTGTCAAGGACGTTCCGAAATTGGCGCCATTATACATTCTTATAACCAGTGCCTGGTAAGCGCTATGTACTCAGCGGGGAGGTAAGAGTTCCCAACTCCAGGGAGGGCCATCCCCGTCTGGGTCATTGGTAAGTATAAAAAATATATAAATTACTATAAATTTTTTAACATTTTTATACTGTACCAATGACCCAGACATAGCTGAATAGTAAAAAGGCTGGAGGGCCAAGGACATACAGCAAGATGGAATATGCTCAATTATATAAAATAGAGTCATCCCCTCTAGGGAAAAAGAAGTATTAGGCCTTACATGTATCTTTCTTATTTATGATAAATTAGAAAGATACAACACCTTCCAAAATTGAGCATCATACATCCATGTACTCTATTAATATCTAGTATAATCCTTATATTAATAATTTTTAAAGTAAGCCAATAAATAAAGTAAGTCTAGAGAATAGAGACTCTTAATACTCCTTAAAAGTGTCTGAGGATTGTATAATAATGTCCGTTGACACGTGCTATATTCAAAAGCTATACTTAAAAAACTAAGACCTGAATGAATTTTTAAAACATAAACTTCTCACTAAACAACCATCCCAATAACAGCTCAGAATTACTAACTCCGGAGGAGGTATCCCCTTGTTTTCATAGTAAAACAGGTGACCCAAGGGAACACCCTCCCCCCCCCCCCCCCTTTTTCTTGCCCTGGGTCAAATAGCCCAGAGCGAAGAGGGCAGCAGAACGGAATCACTGCCGAAACAGACAGCCTACCTAGCTATAGTAGCAACTGTTAAGTGAATGACATTCTGAGCAGTAGATAATAGACCTAACAATAGAGGCCTCCAGAAATAGACTCGATATTTCTGAGATAAAAATTCATGAATGTGGATGGCTGAGCGCAATGAGCAGCCTTCAAAAATCTATAATAGCGACACTATTAATGTAAGCCCAAGATGTAGAAGAACTCTTACTTCAAGAGCCGAAATCTCAAACACAACTGCTGAGTGAATGATATACCATAAGCAGTATCGATAGTTAATTGAATCCATTAGCAATAGAATGGAGCGTAACGTCCTTCTATTAGGCATCAAAGACAGAAGAAGCTTACGCCCGTAGTAATAAAACAGATATCTGTTTATAAATACATAAACTCTAACCGGACAGAGTAAAGGCCTATGCCCGTACGAAGACGGAAGGACCTTAATAACAATAGGTTCCGGATATTAATTAGGAGCCTGACTCTAATGCGAAAATCCAACCTAAATAGTAAAGGAAGTAGTGATTCCGAAACTACGAAAGTGAAAATCATCCACCGATAGTGCATGAAACTCACTGACTATTCAGTAAAAGAGAAGCCAACAGAATTACTGTCTAAAAGGTCAGAATTTGAAAACTACTGCTTCCAGAGGCTCAAATGATTACTTAGCTAAATAAGAACCGAAGTTAAATTCCGTATAGGAATTTAATCTAATGATTCTAAGTCTATTTATCGAAAAGTTACTAACTGACTAAGATAAAGAGACATAAGACTCAATTGTAAACTATCATAGAGTGCATAGGTATGAGGTAACATAAACCTATAACCTTAATAACAGGCTGCAGTAGATCTTGTCAAACAAGTATACTAACAAGAGGCCCCAGGGGGCCTGAGGGCGCTCACCTGACATGGTAGCCTAAATATCAACCCAGAGAATTGATTTCCACAAGTTGCATCTGCTCCTCCTAAGAAAAGCTGAAACCAAATATCCAAATATTCTGACCAGTGGATCTAAAAAAGGATTTTTAAAGAATATTCCTCATACTGAACTAAGTCATAATTCGGGCTCCCACAGGGAGCCCATATATGAACCCAGGGACTTGGCTTTAACAAACCTGAATCTCACACCCCTAAGGATTCTGCACACCAAATATCAAAACATTCCGACTGCTGGATCTGAAGAAGAAGATTTTTAAAGAAAATTCCTCATTTTGAACCAAGTTACAATTCGAGCTCCCACAATCAGCCCAAATATGGACCTAGGGACATGGCTTGAACAAACTTGAATCTTACCCCCCTAAGGATGCTGCATAAAAAATATCAAAAGCATTCATCTGCTGGATCTGAAGATTTTTAAAGAAAATTCCTCATTTTGAACTAAGTTGTCATTCAGGCTCCCATAGTGAGCCCAAATATGAACCAAGGGACTTGGCTTGAACAAACTTGAATCTCAGCCCCCAAGGTTTCTCCATGCCAAATATCAAAACATTCCAACTGCTGAATCTGAAGAAGATTTTTAAAGAAAAATTCCTCATATTGACTAAGTTATAATATGGACCCATGGACTTGGCTTTAACACACTTGAATCCCGCCTCCCCCCCCCCACCCACCCCCCCCCCCCCCCCCCCCCCAAGGATGCTACTCACCACATATCAAACCATTCAGACTGCTGGATCTGAAGAAGAAGAGTTTTTAAGAAAATTCCTCATTTCGAACAAAGTTACAATTCAAGCTCCCACAGTGAGCCCAAATATGGACCTAGGGACATGGCTTGAACAAACTTGAATCTCACCCCCCTAAGGATGCTGCATACCAAATATCACAAGATTCTGCCTGCTGGATCTTGAGAAGAAGATTTTCAAAGAAATTTGCCTGAAATGCACTAAGTTCGAATTTGGGCTTCTATCGTGAGCCCAAATATGAATCCAGGTGGCTGATTTGAACAAACTGGAATCAGATCCACCCCACAATGTTGCATACCAAATATCAAAAGATTCTGCCTGCAGGATCTGGAGAAGAAGATTTTTGAAGAAATTTGCCTGAAATGCACTAAGTTCAAATTCGAGCTTCTATAGTGAGCCCAAATATGAATCTAGGGAGCCGATTTGAACAAAATAGAATCAGATCCACCCCACAATGTTGCATACCAAATATCAAAAGATTCTGCCTGCTGGATCTGGAGAAGAAGATTTTTTAAGAAATTTGCCTGAAAAGCACTAAGTTCAAATTTGGGTTCCTATACTGAGCCCAAATATAAACCCAGGGAGCCGATTTGAACAAACTTGAATCAGATCCACCCCACAATGTTGCATACCCAATATCAAAAGATTCTGCCTGCTGGATCTTGAGAAGAAGATTTTCAAAGAAATTTGCCGGAAATGCACTAAGTTCAAATTTGGGCTCCTATACTGAGCCCAAATATAAACCCAAGGGGCCGATTTGAACAAACTTGAATCAGATCCACCCCACAATGTTGCATACCAAATATCAAAAGATTCTGCCTGCTGGATCTGGAGAAGAAGATTTTCAAAGAAATTTGCCTGAAATGCAGTAAGTTCAAATTTGGGCTCCTATACTGAGCCCAAATATAAACCCAGGGGGCCAATTTGAACAAACTTGAATCAGATACACCCCACAATGTTGCATACCAAATATCACAAGATTCTGCCTGCTGGATCTGGAGAAGAAGATTTTTTAAGAAATTTGCCAGAAATGCACTAAGTTCGAAATCGGGCTCCTATACTGAGCCCAAATATGAACCCAGGGGGCCGATTTGAACAAACTTGAATCAGATCCACCCTCCAATGTTGCATACCAAATATCAAAAGATTCTGCCTGCTGGATCTGGAGAAGAAGATTTTTTAATGTTTTTCCCATTGCCTACAGTGTTAAAAAGTGCTGACTCAGCACTTTTTCAAAGTCCCGAAACTGTACCCTATGATAAAACCGATGGCAATTTTTTTTTACCAATTCTTTCTGTTGGTCCTAAGGAAGCTTCACACCAAATAAAAATTCTCGGTGCCGTGCAGTTTTGGAGATATGGGCATTTTAATTTTTTTCTATTTTTAGCTCCTGCGGTTCCCATGGGGCTACGGGAAAAAAAAATCAGCATAAATTAGGTACTTATGACCCAATAAGCCCTCACATAAAATTTGGTTCAAATCAGCCTCTCGGTTTGGAAAGTAGAAATTTTGGGCGGGGCCAAAAATTTTGCCCCTCCCATAACGACGCCAAGTATAGCCCCACAAACTTCTCTTGAACAAAACTGAGTCTACACCTCAAAAGGAAGCTGCACACCAAATATCAAGTCTCTGCTACTGCGGGTTCATGAGAAGAAGATTTTTTAAGATTTCAGCTCACTTTTTGGGTGTACCCATGGGCGGGGCAACTTGATTTGAACAAAATCAAATTGCGATGTCATAACAAACTATTATCTCAAATATCAATTAAATTGGTTCAGCGGTTTGGGAGGAGAAGACGCAAACACTATGTTCACGGACGACGGACGATGGACGCCAGACGACGGACGACGGACGGTGAGTGATCACTATAGCTCTCCTGACTGAAAGTCAGGTGAGCTAAAAAGGTGCAATGACTAGTATGGAGGAATCAACAATATCAACATAGTGATCCCTACACCAACGACGGAAGAGCCTCCACTTTAGCCGCATAGTATAGCGAAGAAGAGGTTCTCCTATAGTAAGAAATCTCGTCCAAAGCTCGTCCAGTACAATGCTTACAATGCAATAAGGACCACACAACGGAATCTGTGAAGGTTGAGACCTTGCGGGTTGTGATAAAGATGACACGATTTTACCCAGCGAAAAAAGATCCTCTCATGGAGGAAGATTTCGCATTAAGTCCCACAGTAGACATCAGAGTAAATTTACGCACGGTCTCTGTGAAGACAGAGATGCTATCAACAGAAATGTATTGTGGTTGTTTATCTTAGCAATACTTGCTGAAACAACAGCGCAGGAGGATATGCATATCCTATCATTCCGTCCTATTAGATCAATAGAGCGTTAACAACATAAGCTCAGAGATCCGGCCAAGCAAACACATACGTCTGCAATTGATAAGCAAGTTGTGTTGTAAATAAATTATCATTGGGCGCTCCCATTGATAGCAAATCTGATTGAATACTTGTTTGTTGAGAGTCCATTCTGACGGCAACAAGCAACCCATAAGTGAACGGGAGTCCGGTAATACAATCAGACGACCCGGAATATGACGGACCGAAGCAGAACTTGGTGTACTATAACAAACAGAAGGATTCTTTCCATTAAATTGAATAACGGAAATGAATGAGTGCCTCCCTAGTTCCGGAGATATGCCACTACTGTCGAATTAACGGACAGGATTTGGGCATGCATTTCTGAATAATGTTCATCCAATGACATAAAGCAAGCCTAAAAAAACATTATTCCGTGGAAGATAAGTACTTGCTTAGAGACTGCGGAACCCAAAGACCCTGGCACTTCGAATCCGTTGGGATCAATATTATATCCCAACCTGTTTGACTGGCAACCGTCATAATTATAAAACTCGGATCCGGCAACTGCAGTGGCACTCTCTGAGTCAACCACCGAATGTTTGCCCCAGTCTGAATCTCTTGCTACACTAGATAGACAAGAGAACGTGTAAATCGAGCAATTCATGGATTGCTGAAAAGTAGCCGTCGAAGAGAAGCTTCTCCGAGAACGAAGCGACTCTGAGAGAGTTCTTCACCTTACTATCCACGCGCGTGGATGTAGCTAGGGCTGCGTCACATCTAACCAACTCCAAGCAGCCACTGAAGGGCGGAGTTATACGTGAACAAACTACTGCCCTCAAAAGAAATCACATTGAGGATCATATCCCGGAATTCTTTCTCTAGAAGACGTAATGATAACGCCTCAGTAAGGTGGATTACGTATGATAAAGCGTCAAAGTTGAGTCTATTAGACATCATTGTCGTTTCCAACATTGTGGTTGGAAAAGACATAGATGGCGAAAAAGATTATTTCCAGTCTTTAACCACGCCGTCTAGACGCATATGAACTCTCGGGATGCCCTGTTCTGCCAAAATAAATTATTCGTATAAATGATAAAAGGCAGAAATGAGCATTGCGGACAAGAAACTAAACTATCATGCTTGGTAGCAGGCTTATATATATATAGCGTCGATAAATAATACACATGTTCTAATGACATTATTGGCCTGTGTCGGTAAGTCAGGGACAATGTCCCTGAACCGATCCAAAATTCCATGTCCAATGACGCTATAAGTCTCTTATCCAACATCGCAGCAATGTAGTCCGAAATAACAATCACTGGAAGATAATGCCGGAAGATATGTATGGCAGCTTCCGATGCTACGAAAGGGAAAACTCGAAATCTTTCGAATCCCTTTCGCCATCCTATCGGACCCTATAAAGCGTTCGGTCGTCCGTACCTGATGCAACCGCGGACCGCACCGACCCAGCGCCGTCGGATAATTCCTGATTCGACCAAGAAACTGTCGATTGCTGGGATGCTGCGAAAAAACTGTGCTAACTCGGATAGCATGACCGTCACTGAGGCCTGTGGAGAAGCGGTCCTATGATGCATTGCCGCTGGAAGCTCCGTGATCGTTACCCCCGTGCATACTACTAATATGCGAGCGAACGGAGTGTATAGTCTCGTGTCCCTTGGCAACCGGATGGCGTGACCTGTTCGCCGTGGAATCACTGAATGACGAAACTGATCAGATACTCGAGGTCACGTAGCCAATGTGCGGTCGTGTGCACTGCTGTGAGGATGAGGAAGCATTATCGACAGCCTCTCGGACTGTCAATATAACGGAGCGTCCCGAGCGACGGACATATGCTCCGAATGTAAAATATCTGAACCACAACATGCGGTCCCCTATGTTGTTGGACGAGAGAGGGACCTCTCTCGCTCACAGCCCGGACGGACCTGGACAAGCCAGGAACCGGACTAACAGGCTTCCTCCGATCTGTCCTCAATCCGCCGTCACTGGGTGAGTACTAAAGTAATTATAGTGCTCGCATCACCTAAATCTCCTTCCTAGACCACAACGGATGAACCCGGCAGCCGAACCATTCGATGAATGTACGCTACACCGGGTGAGCTAGCGAATGTCACTCCGTCGATCCTACAAGGGACCTCTTAGGCGATAGACATATTCCATGAGCACTTATTGCCGCTAGCTCTTCATTAACTATGCCGACAGAGGCACACTTTTGAAAGACATCTCCGTAACTTTGCGAACAAGAAACCAGAAATGCTTGGTAATAGCAAGCATATAATAATAAATATATAGCGTCGTTCAATAATTCGAAAGTTTGTGTGACATTATTGGACTATGTCGGAACTGAGGGACGATGTCCATACACCGAACCAAAAATTTCTAAGTCCACCGACGCTATCAGTTTCTTATCCGGCATCGCAGCATTCTGGTCCGACGAAAGAACCTGTAGAAGATCAAGTCAGATGACATACACAACAGCATATGTTGTTCCGAAAGGGAAAGCTCGAAATCCTCCGAATCCCTTTCGGTATCCCGTCGGACCGGATGAAATTTTCGGACGTCCGTACCCGCTTCCGCGGAGCGTCCCGACCCAGCATCGTCGGATAAAACATTATGCGACAGATTCAGTTGTTGCTGGGATGCTGCGATAAGCTGTGCTATTTAGGATTCCTCCGTTCTCCCTCTAATCCGCTGTCACTGGGTGTGCATTTGGTTGATTTATAGTGCTCGCATCACCCCAAAACTCCTACTAGACCGCAACGGACGAACCCGGCTGCCGAACCATTCGATGAATGGACGCTACACCGGGCGAGCTAGCAGACGTCAAAGGCCGTCGAACCTACTAGGGTCCTCTTAGGCAATTGGCGTATTTACATGAGCACTTTTCCGCTAGCCCTTCATTAATTGTGACGACGGAGGCACACTGTTGGAAGACATCACAGATACATCACCCTAATCTTGATCGTCTGAAATAGAAATTGATAAAGTAGAGTGACCCTGCGGGGAAAGGACCGGAATGTCCAATTTCCCACTAACATACCGTTACATACGCTTCCCATGTTGTCATCAAAATAATCAGATACAGAACAGGAGTTAATACGAGTACACTGACTACATATAGAATGATTACAAAAGTCAGAGGAAGACTTCCTCTTATAACAATTGATCAAAATCCTTTCAATGTGAAAAGAAAACAAAGTCCTGGTACTCGCACCAACCCCTGACAATCAAAATACATAATAATAATATGATCCATTAACATAGAAAAAATAACTGAAATCAAAATATTTTGAAAAAATATTTTTTCAGAACAGCCCAAGTTTCTGAAAAGTAACGTTGAGCCCCAATGGATCCCAAGCCTAAGTGTGGACAAAAAATTTAAAAATATTTTAAACAATTTATGCAACACTTACGAACAATAATAATATATCTAGTTATGATTAAATTAACATCAAGATATTATTTTCAAGAAATCCCCCCCCTCACACAGAGGGCTGTTGTAAATGTAAACAATGAGTGTAAAAACACTAAAATAAGACTCCAGGCACCCAGGCCCGAAATCAGTTACCAAAAATACACTTTCTGATGCAAAACAGAGACTTCCAGGGAAGAAACTGCAGAACATCAGATGGTAGATGCAGAACACAATGCCTAACCACCCATAGGTGAAGACGTAAACATGGGGAAAAGAACAGAATTCATTCTGTTATTCAGCTAAAACTCCCAAGAAATTTTAGTAATAATAATTACAGAAACTATGCCAAAAGCATGGGAGAATAGCAAGAGGGGACTTAAAGGAAAGGGAGAGAGGAAAACACTGAAAAATCAGTGTAACTAAATAACAAGAATGACAACAAAATGGCTGCTGCCTCGAAAATAGGTAACTTAACATAATTTCATTAAACAATTTTAAGTTACAGCCCTGATAATATTCTGTCACACATTTTTCCTCTCCTCCTTCTATATCCTCCTTAGAATCACCATTTCACTAATATTTATGTGTCTGGCATCATTTAAACTGAGATTTACAAGCACAAAGATCAGTCAGATGTTAACTGATGAAGGGCCAAACTAAGAATGAATAATGGCGCCAATTTCGGAACGTCCTTGACACTGCGCATGCGCAGTAGAGGTGATGTGTGGAGGGCCATTCAGGACATGTTTTCTTTGATTTTAGATGCAAATTTTGGGGATTGGGGGGCAAAATTTGTGTTTGGCCCGATATTTTAAGAATTAGCACCAGCTATGTCTGGGTCATTGGTACAGTATAAAAATATTAAAGTGTGACTGGCAGGCTGACTGACAGACTGACGGATGGAAAGAGTGCAAATGAAACTTCATCTGTAAGTCATCGTACTATAGTAGGTTACCAAAAATGAAATCATTCTGTTGAAGCGTTTCTCTAAAAAAACGTCCAGAAAACTGATATTTTGGAGCTTTTAAATATCTCCAAGGGCCATAACTCTTACAAGAATAATGCAATCAGCATGAAACTCAAACTTGATCTATAAGTCATTGTTCAAAGGTAGGTTACCAAAAATGAAATCATGCAGCATCCCAGTATTGACCGCAGACTAGCTATCTGACTTCGCAGGTTCGGTCAATAGCTAGTCGTCTGAGGCTTTTTAATACGGGACATGTGTCGGAGATCTGGGGCCAGATCTCAGTCCCGTGAGCAAAAAAAAGTCTGGAAAGTTAACAAATTTATAGTAATTTATATATTTTTTATACTTACCAATGACCCAGACATAGCTGGTGCTAACTCTTAAAATATAGGGCCAAACACAAATTTTGCCCCCCAATCCCCAAAATTTGCATCTAAAACTAAAGAAAACATGTCCTGAGAGGCCCTCCACACTTCGCCCCTACTGCGCATGCGCAGTGTCAAGGACGTTCCGAAATTGGCGCCATTTATCATTCTAATAACCAGTGCCTGGTAAGCGCTATGTACTCAGCGGGGAGGCAAGAGTTCCCAACTCCTGGGAGGGCCATCCCCGTCTGGGTCATTGGTAAGTATAAAAAATATATAAATTACTATAAATTTTTTAACATTTTTATACTGTACCAATGACCCAGACATAGCTGAATAGTAAAAAGGCTGGAGGGCCAAGGACATAGAGCAAAATGGAATACGCTCAATAAAATAAAATAGAGTCATCCCCTGTAGGGAAAAGAAGTAATAGGCCTTACATGTATCTTTCTTATTTATGATAAATTAGAAAGATACAACACCTTCCAAAAATTGAGCTTCATACATCCATGTACTCTATTAATATCCAATAATCCTTATACTAATAATTTTTAAAGTAAGCCAATAATAAAGTAAGTCTAGAGAATAGAGACTCTTATACTCCTAAAAGTGTGTGAGAATTGCATAATCATGTCCGTTGACATATGCAATATTCAAAAGCTATACTTTAAAAACTAAGACTTGAATGAATTTTATAAACTTAAACTTCTCACTAAACAACCATCCCAATAACAGCTCAGAATTACTAACTCCGGAGGAGGTATCCCCTTGTTTTCATAGTAAAAACAGGTGACCCAAGGGAACACCCTCCCCCCCCCCCCCCCCCTTTTTCTTGCCCTGGGTCAAATAGCCCAGAGCGAAGAGGGCAGCCGAACGGAGACACTGCCGAAACAGACAGCCTACCTAGCTATAGTAGCAACTGTTAAGTGAATGACATTCTGAGCAGTAGATAATAGACCTAACAATAGAGGCCTCCAGAAATGGACTCGATATTTCTGAGATAAAATTCATGAATGGATGGCTGAGCGCAATGAGCAGCCTTCAAAAATCTATAATAGAACACTATTAATGTAAGCCCAAGAAGTAGAAGAACTCTTACTTCATGAGCCGAAATCTTAAGCACAACTGCTAAGCCAATGATATACCATAAGCAGTACGCTAGTTAATAGAATCCATTAACAATAAAATGGAGCGTAACGTCCTTCTACTAGACATCAAAGACAGAAGAAGCTTACGCCCTTGTAATAAACAGATATCTGTTTATAAATACATAAACTGTACCCGGAAAGAGTAAAGGCCTATGCCCATATGAAGACGGAAGGACCTTAAAATAATAGGTTCCGGATAATAGGAGCCTAACTCTTATGCAACAATCCAACCTAAATAGTAACGGAAGTATTGATTCCGAAACTATGAAAGTGAAAATCATCCATCGATAGTGCATGAAACTCACTGACTCTACAGTAAAAGAGAAACCAACAGAATTACTGTCTAAAAGGTCAGAATTTGAAAACTACTGTTTCCAGAGGCTCAAATGATTACTTAGCTAAATAAGAACCTGAAGTTAAAATCCGTATAGGAATTTAATCTAAAGATTCTAAGTCTATTTATCAAAAAGTTACTAACTGACTTAGATAAAGAGACAAAGGACTCAATTGTAAACTATCGTAGAGTGCATAGGTATGAGGTAACATAAACCTATAACCTAAATAACAACAGGCTGCAGTAGATCTTGTGAAACAAGTATACTAAAAAATAGCAATGAGTAGTATGGAGGGATCAACCATATGAACATAATGATCCCTACACCACGACGGAAGAGCCTCCACTTTAGTCGCATAGAATAGCGAAGAAGAGGATCTCCTATAGTAAGAAATCGCGTCCAAAGCTCGTCCAGTACAGTGCTTACAATGCAATACGGACCACACAACGGAATACATGAAGGTTGCGACCTTGCTGGTTGTGATAAAGATGACACGATTTACCCAGTGAAAAAAGATCCTCACATAGAGGAAGATTTCACGTTAAGATCCACAGTAGACAAGAGAGTAAATTACTCATGATCTCTGTGAAGATAGAGATGCTATCAACAGAAATGTATTGTGGTTGTTTATCTTAGCAATACCTGCTAAAAACAACAGCGCCGGAGGATACGCGTATCCTATCATTCTGTCCTATAGATCAATAGAGCGTTAACAGTATTAGCTCAGAGATCTGGACAAGCCAACACATACGTCTGCAATTGATTAGCCAGCTGTGTCATAAATAAAACATCATTGGGCGCTCCCATAGATAGCAAATCTGATTGAATACTTGTTTGTTGAGAGTCCATTCTGACAGCAACAAGCGACCCGTAAGAGAACGGGAGTGCGATAAAACAATCAGACGACCCAGAATATGACGGACCAAAACTGAACTTGGTGTACTATAACCAACAGACGGATTCTTTCCATTAAATTGAATAACGGAAACGAAAGAGTGCCTCCCTGGTTCCGGAGATACGCCACTACTGTCGAATTAAAGGACAGGAATTTGGGCATGCGTTTCTGAATAATGTTCATGCAATGACATAAAGCAAGCCTAAAAAACATTATTCCGCGGAAGTTAACTGATAGCTAAAAGACTGCGGAACCCAAAGACCCTGGCACTTCGAATCCGTAGGGATCAGTATATATCCCAATCTGTTTTGACTGGCAACCGTCATAACAGCCACACTCGGGTCCGGCAACTGCGGCGGCACTCTCTGAGTCAACCACCGAATGTTTGCCCCAGTCTGAATTTCTTGTAACACTAGATAGACAAGAGAATGTATAAATCAAGCAATTCATGGATTGCCGGAAAGTTGCCGTCGAAGAGAAGCTCCTCCGAGAACGAAGCGACTCTGAGAGAGTTCTTAACCTACTATCCACGCGTGGATGTAGCTAGGGCTGCATCACGTCTAACCAACTCCAATCAGCCACTGAAGGGCGGAGTTATACGTGAACAAACTACTGCCCTCAAAAGAAATTACATTGAGAATAATATCCCGTAAATCTTTTCTTGAAGACGTAATGATAACGCCTCAGTAAGGCGGATTACGTATAATAAAGCGTCTAAGTTAAGTCTAATATACATAATGTCGTTCCCAACATTGAAATTGGAAAAGACATAAACGGTGAAAAAGAATATATGCAGTCTTTAATCACACTGTCTAGACGCATATGAACTCTCGGTATGCCCTGCTCTGCCAAAATAAACTATATGTAAAAAAAGATAAAATGGCAGAAATGAGCCACGCGGACAAGAAACTAAACTATCATGCTTAGTAGCCGTCTTGTATATATATATAAATATATAGCGTCGAAAAATAAAACACATGTTGTAATGACAATATTGGACTGCGTCGGTAAGTCAGGGACAAAGTCCCTGTACCGATCGAAAAATCCGAGTCCAATGACGCTATAAGTCTCTTATCCAAGATCGCAGCAATGAAGTCCGAAAAATAATCACTGGAAGAAATGCCAGAAGATATGAAAGGCATCTTCCGATACTACTAAAGGGAAAACTCGAAATCTTTCGAATCCCTCTCGCCATCCTGTCGGACCCTATAAAGCGTTCGGTCGTCCGTAGCTTGATGCAACCGCGGACCGCACCGACCCAGCGCCGTCAGATAATTCCTGATTCGACCGAGAAACCGTCAATTGCTGGGATGCTGCGAAACAACTGTGCTAACTCGGATAGCACGTCCGTCACTGAGGCCTGAGGAGCAGCGGTCTTACGATGCATTGCCGCAGGAAGCTCCGAGATCGTTACCCCGTGCATACTTCCAATATGCGAGCGAACGGAGTGTATAGGCCTCGTGTCCCTTGGCTACCGGATGGCGCGACCTATTCGCTGTGGAATCACTGAATGCCGAAACTGATCGGATACTCGAGGTCACGTAGCCAATGTGCGGTCGTGTGCCCTGCTGTGAGGATGAGGAAGCATTAAAGACAGTCTCTCGGACTGTCAATATAACGGAGCGTCCCGAGCAACGGACATATGCTCCGAATGTAAAATATCTGAACCACAACATGCGGTCCCCTATGTTGTTGGCTTCCTCCGATCTGTCCTCAATCTGCCGTCACTGGGTGAGT
The DNA here is from genome assembly GCA_031216915.1 of Pictodentalium vernedei. Classification (NCBI taxonomy): domain Eukaryota; kingdom Metazoa; phylum Mollusca; class Scaphopoda; order Dentaliida; family Dentaliidae; genus Pictodentalium; species Pictodentalium vernedei. The sequence goes on along the minus strand of CM062291.1, from coordinate 37,625,915 downwards.
ACTAAAGTAATTAAAGTGCTCGCATCACCCAAATCTCCTTCCTAGACCGCAACGGACGAACCCGGCAGCCGAACCATTCGATGAATGTACGCTACACCGGGTGAGCTAGCGAATGTCACTCCGTAAGCGATAGACATATTCCATGAGCACTTATTGCCGCTAACTCTTCATTAACTATGACGACAGAGGCACACTTTTGAAAGACATGTCCATAACTCTTCGAACAAGAAACCAGAAATGCTTGGATAGCAAGCATAAAATAATAATATATATAGCGTCGTTCAATAATTCGAAAGTTTGTGTGACATTATTGGACTATGTCGGAACTGAGGGACGATGTCCCTGAACCGAACCAAAAATTTCTAAGTCCACCGACGCTATCAGTTTCTTATCCGGCATCGCAGCATATGTTGTTCCGAAAGGGAAAGCTTGAAATCCACCGAATCCCTTTCGGTATCCCGTCGGACCGGATGAAACTTTCGGACGTCCGTACCCGCTTCCGCGGAGCGTCCCGACCCAGCATCGTCGGATAAAATATATGCGACAGATTCAGTTGATGCTGGGATGCTGCGATAAACTGTGCTATTAAGGAAAGCACGTCCGTTCCCGAGGCCTGTGCAGTAGCGGACTTACGATGCATTGCCGCTGGAAGCTCCATGTACGTTGACTCCCGCATACTTCCTATGCGAACGTCCGGAGTCTGCAGGCCTCGAGTCCCCGGCTACCGACCCAGCGCTGTCGGATAATTCTCGATCCGACACCGTTTCTGTCGGCTGCTGGGATGCTGCGATAAGCTGTGCTATGTGCACAAGAATGTCCGGCGTCGAGACCTGCGGAGGCGCAGTCTATCGCTGCTTCGCCGAGGGCAGCTCCGCATCAGATGGCTCCCGCATACTTTTCCTATGCGAACGTCCGGAGTCCATCGGTCTCGAATCCCTGGCTGCCGGATGGTGTGACCTGGTCGCCGAAGAATCCTTGATCGGCGAAGCTGGTAATATATCGGCGGTCACGCAGCCAAGGTGCGGTCGTGTGCGCTGACGAGAAGAGGAAGCCTTAGCAGTCTCAGCGGACTGCCTATACAACGGAGCGTCCCGAGCGACGGACGTATGCTCCGCTAACGACACATTTGTACCACAACATCTGGGGCCAGATGTTGTTGAACGAGAGAGGGGCCTCTCTCGCTTGCCGTCCGGATGGACCGGAACGAGCTATGAACCGGACTAAAAGGCTTCCTCCGTTCTCCCTCCGATCCGCCGTCACTGGGTGTGCATTAAGTTAATTTTATAGTGCTCGCATCACCCCAAAATTCCTTCTAGACCGCAACGGACGAACCCGGCTGCCGAACCATTCGGTGAATGGACGCTACACCGGGCGAGCTAGCGGACGTCAAAGGCCGTCGAACCTACTAGGGTCCTCTTAGGCAATTGGCGTATTACATGAGCACTTTTCCGCTAGCCCTTCATTAATTGTGACGACGGAGGCACACTGTTGGAAGACATCACAGATACATCACCCTAATCTTGATCGTCTGAAATAGAAATTGATAAAGTAGAGTGACCCTGCGGGGAAAGGACCGGAGTGTCCAAATCCCCAACAACATACCGTGACATACGCTTCCCATATTGTCATCGAAATCATACGATACAGAACCGGAGTTAATGCGAGTACACTGACCACATAAGAATGATAATAAGGTCAGAGGAAGACTTCCTCTTAAAACAATTGATCAATATCCTTTCAATGTGAAAAGAAAACAAGTCCTGGTACTCGCACTAACCCCTGGCAATCAAAATACATAATAATAATATGATCCATTAATATAGAAAAAATAATTGAAATCAAAATATTTTGAAAAAATATTTTTTCAGAACAGCCCAAGTTTCTGAAAAGTAACGTTGAGCCCCAATGGATCCCAAGCCTAAGTGTGGACAAAAATTTTAAAAATATTTTAAACAATTTATTCAACACTTACGAACAATAATAATGTATCTAGTTATGATTGAAATAACATAAAGATATTATTATTTAGAAATCCCCCCCTCACACAGAGGGCTGTTGTAAATGTAAACAATGAGTGTAAAAACACTAAAATAAGACTCCAGGCACCCAGGCCCGAAATCAGTTACCAAAATACACCATCTGATGCAAAACAGAGACTTCCAGGGAAGAAACTGCAGAACATCAGATGGTAGATGCAGAACACAACGCCTAACCACCCGTAGGTGAAGACGTAAACATGGGGAAAGAACAGAATTCATTCTGTTATTCAGCTAAACTCCCAAGAAATTTTAGTAATAATAATTACAGAAATTATGCCAAAAGCATGGGAGAATAGCAAGGGGGAACTTAAAGGACAGGGAGAGAGGAAAAACACTTGTAAAAACAGTGTAACTAAATAATCAGAATGACAACAAAATGGCTGCTGCCTTGAAAATAGGTAACTTAACATAATTTCATTAAAAAATTTTAAGTTACAGCCCTGATAATATTCTGTCACACATTCTTTTCCTCTCCTCCTTTTCTATCCTCCTTAGAATCACCATTTCACTAATATTTATGTGTCTGGCATCATTTAAACTGAGATTTAAAAGCACAAAGATCAGTCAGATGTTAACTGATGAAGGGCCAAACTTAGAATGATAAATGGCGCCAATTTCGGAACGTCCTTGACACTGCGCATGCGCAGTAGGGGCGAAGTGTGGAGGGCCTCTCAGGACATGTTTTCTTTAGTTTTAGATGCAAATTTTGGGGATTGGGGGGGCAAAATTTGTGTTTGGCCCTATATTTTAAGAGTTAGCACCAGCTATGTCTGGGTCATTGGTACAGTATAAAAATACTAAAATGTGACTGACAGACTGACTGACAGATGGACAGAGTGCAAATGAAACTTGACCTGTAAGTCATCGTTCTATAGTAGGTTACCAAAAATGAAATCATTCTGTTGAAGCGTTTGCAAAAAAAGTCCGGAAAACAACTGATATTTTGGCGTTTTCCATATTTCCAAGGGCCATAACTACACAAGAATAATGCAATCAGCATGAAACTCAAACTTGATCTGTAAGTCATCGTTCTATAGTAGGTTACCAAAAATGAAAACATTCGGCCACTGGTCGGCCATCTTGAAATTTTTTTCAAAAAGTTTTGACGGGCATTGTCCTCCTATTATGTATCACCAATGGCATAAAAATAAAAGTACAGCGTCGAAGCATCTATCAGATACAGGTGGTAACATAAACAAAGATACAAGTGATAAAGTCAAATATAGCAAAAAAAATGACAAACAAAAATGGCTGCCATTCAGCCATCTTGAATTTTTTTTTCAAAAGATTTTGGCATGCATCATCCTCCTATGATGTCTGACAAATGTTGAAAATTTAAAACTAATATCTCAAAACATCTCTAAGGTACCTAAGGTACGGGTGATAACATAACTTGAGAATGCAAATGAAAGTGGCAATGACACTGCAGCTCAACTTGTCCAAGAAGGGACTGAACTAAACAGAAAGATCCAGTAATGCCATGTCACTCACTCAAGTCTCTACAGAAAAGACATCACGCCAAAGATACAAATAAAATCTGAAAAATATCGGGGAGGGATGGAGCCTGCTAATGGAATTGTTGACAATTCAAATGCCAATCCAAGATAGCTGTTGACAGCCATGTTTTTTAATGAAATTTAGAAAAATTTGATAGCTTCCATCTAGGCATCACACCAAAGATAGATCTGAAATTCAATGAAAGTGTCAATGACACTGTAGCTCAACTTGTCGAGACATGTACATGTATAGTATGTGACACAACAATGACAAACATCTAGGTAATGACATGATAACAAAGGTACATATTGTTTGTTTGTTTGTTGGTGGTTAACGTCACATATTGATGCACCATGGCTAATCGTGACACAACATGGAGATGAAGTCAAGTTTAGGCAATCGTTGATCAACATGTTGCCCATTTTAGAGGACTTTCACCCCAAGCATTGGTCACTGGGTCCTATTGTACTAGTAAAGCGGAACTGGTTTACCACAGTAAACAAGGGCTGCTTACTTCCCGGGGTTCCCACGGGGAACAAAGGTACATATAAAGTATTGTAACGGCCTGTACATAAATACTGATCATAGCCTGTAACAAATGTATAGGTAAAGTGTTGTAAAGGTGGGTGACAGTCAGATGCTAAACTAGAAAAGAAATCTTTGAGTCCCACAGTGGGTCTGACTGAACCCCAAAATATTTGTTCTCATAGCACAGTGATAACAAAGGCATCCCAAAACACACTCATTCCTGAGAAGTTTCGTGAAGATCAGTTCATAAATACGAGCTGTATAGAAGTTGTGACAAAAAACTGATTGGACCTAATTTCGGTACAAAATGGCCACTGGCAGCCATCTTGAATTTTGGACCGCTCTCGGTAACAGTCGTTCTCGTCCTAAGGTGATAACAAAGGTACCCAAGAAGTTTCGTGAAGATCGGTTGATAAATACAGCCTCTAACCCGAGCCGTGTTGACATGTGCACTTACAGTGTATAAGTAGCACTAAATAAATCAAAATTCATCTAATTTGCATAATTTCTGCACGAGAAAAAAAACCGTACTGTGTGTGATGTATTCCATTTTACTAAACATTCAAACAAAAAATTATTCAAATCAGAACTTTCATACAGAAGTTCTGTACAAAAGACTGATTGCACTAATTTTGGTACAAAATGGCTGCTGGTGGCCATCTTGAATTTCGGACCACACCCCAAAACACCCGTTCTCATCCCACGGTGATAACAAAGGTACCCAAGACATTTCGTAAAGATCGGTTCATAAATACGGCCTCTAGCCTGAGCCGTATAGAAGTTGTGTACAAAAAACTGATTAGACCTAATTTCGGTACAAAATGGCCACTGGCAGCCATCTTGAATTTTGGACCGCACTCAGAAACACTCGTTCTCGTCCCAAGGTGATAGCAGAGGTACCCAAGACGTTTCATGAAGATTGGTTTATAAATACAGCCTCTAGCCCAAGCCGTATTGACATGTGTAATTACTGGGTGTTAGTAGCACTGAAAAAATCAACATCCATTTAATTTGCATAATTTCTGCACGAGAAAAAAACCCGTATTATATGTGATGTATCCCATGGTACTAAACATTCACACAAAAAATTATTCAAATCAGAGCTTTCATGTGGAAGTTCTGCGCAAAAATCTGATTGCCTCTAATTATGAAAAAAATGGCTGCCAGCGGCCATCTTGAATTTCGGACCGCACCCAAAAACACTCGTTCTCGTTCCACGGTGATACCAAAGGTACCCAAGAAGTTTCATAAAGATCGGTTCATAAATGCGGCCTCTAGCCCGAGCCGTATTGGCATTTGCACTGACAGTGTTGAAAGTAACACTAAATACATCAAAGTTAGTCTAATTTGCATAATTTACATACGAGAAAAAAACCTGTATTATATGTGATGTATCCCATGGTACTAAACATTCATACAAAAAATTATTCAAATCAGTTCTTTCATATGGAAGTTCTGTGAAAAAAACAGATTTCTGCATCATCGGTACAAAATGGTGGCTGGCTGCCATCTTGAATTTCGGACCGAACCCCAAAACACTCGTTCTCGTCCCACGGTCATAACAAAGGTACCCAAGAAGTTTCGTAAAGATCGGTTCATAAACACGGCCTCTAGCCCGAGCCGTATTGAATTACTGATGGACAGATGGACAGAAGGACAGACGGACGTTCCAACATTTCGGGTTTATGGGCTACCAAAAAAACATTTTGAATGTCCAAAACCTTACTTTACCCAGAACCCCACCCCCTCCACCCTAGAACTTATATTTAACCCTAACCCCACCCCTCCACCCAAAAACCACACCCTAACCCTACCCCACCCTGACCCTAAACCTTAAAAGCCCACCCCAGACCCTAACCCCCACCCACCCCGGGACCTAACCCCCAACCTTAAGCCCTACTCTGGGGCCACCCCTATACCTAACCCCCACCCCACCCCTGTCCCAACCCCACCCTAGCCAAGCCAATAGGATTAGGAGCTATTTTTCGGTTTAGGGGCTACTAAAACTAAAACACCACCCCTGAGCCAACCCTAACCCCCCTGGGACCTAACCCTCCCCAACCTTAAGCCCTACTCTGGGGCTACCCCTAACCCCACCCCACTCCTAACCCTAACACTACCTTAATTAGCCCCTAATAATAATATCCCCTAAACCCCCAATGTTGGCCCGGCCAGACAGACGGCGGACGACTGACCAAGGCATAAGCTCAAATTTGGCTTCGCCAAAGTTGAGCTAAAAATGAACAAAAATGGACGTCATTTGGCCATCTTGAATTTTTTTTGAATTTTTTTTCAAACAATTTTGACGTGCATCATCCGCATAGCATCTATGAACAATGTTAGAAACCTGAAGCAAATATATCTAAACATGTCTAAGATACAGGTGATAACATCAAATGAAGCAGAAAATGATGACAAAAATGGCCGCCAGTCGGCCATCTTGAATTTTTTTTCAAAAATTTTTGACATGCATCATCCTCCTATTATGTGTCACCAATGGTATAAAAATGAAAGTACAGCGTCGAAGCATATATGAGATACAGGTGGTAACATAAATGAGGACATACAGACAGATGGACAGACGGGGTGCAATCCAACAGTCCCCCAAAACGGTAAAACCCTGGGGGACTAAAAAGGAGATTTAAAAGCACAGATGTCTGTTCAATGTTGTTGACTTTTGGGCCAAACAAAGAATGATGTTTGCGTCAATTCCGGTCAATTCCTGACGGCTGTGCATGCGCGGAGAGTTAAAGTATGGAGGATCAGGTAGGACTTTTTCGGTTTTGCAAGCAAATTTGGGGGATTGGGGGGGGGGGGGGGTGTTCAAAATTTGTGTTTGGCCCTTGATAACTTTGAGTTTAAACCAGCTAGTCTGGGCCATTGGTTTATAGTATAAAAATAGAGGGTTAGTGTTGAAACTAAACAAGGCTACAATGATTATAATACTGGTAATTTAATTTGTAGGATTAGTACTCACATGTATTGTTCACACTAGTCCTCAAGTATTTGAGACTGATTGTATAAGCAGAGTCAGATTGTCATATTATGAAGAATTCTTTTTTAACTACTGAGAACTAAATTTATGTTTCTAGTCATTTGTAACGTGAGTATTTTTTTTTAAAGATATCATGTCACCAGCAAGAGGGTCCTTAGTTTAAGAATATGCTGTTAAAAAATAACTGTTTAGTTACAATTTATTGGAGAGTGCCAGTCGGCACTCTCCGATAAATTGTAACAAAACTAATTTTTATTAATATTTTTTTCTACTCTTGAGCCAACAACAGACTAGAGTATACACTGTAAAGCCATTAAAGTGGCTTTCAGCAGTTTTCAATAGATCCATGATTTATTTATTGGAGTTTAAGGTCACATATTTTTGCACAATGGCTAATCATGACCATGACAGTTTTACGGGTGGAGGAAGCCGGCGTACCCGGAGAGAACCACTGAGCAACAGCGAGCAACTGTCAGCTCCCCAACATAGTAACTCCACACAAGCAGGGTTAGCATTGGTTGAAGACAAGTGCACCATCAACGTGCAGTACACCTTAGGACAAGACGTCACCGTGCCCCCACATGGGCAATGGGGGTGAAGTGTCTTGCCCAAGAACACAAAGTGGTTGCCGCAGGTGGGATTCGAACCGAGGACCTCTCGGCTTGCAGCCTGCACCTCTACCTACTGAGCCACCGCACCCCCAGATCCATGATAGTGATGTCTATAACTCAACGAGGTAACATGTGCTTCACAGAAATCATGAGAAACATGACAAACACTAAGGGATATCAAACCTGGGGCGCTGTAAGGTCAGCTGCACCATTGGCCATACTTTCGCGGATAAGCGAGGTACATGTGCACTTTTCATTGAGGGTTTCAGTCATCATCACTTAGGTGAAAAGATCAATATATCAAAAATAATAACACTTTGCCAGGCCGCTGATTTGTTACTGTTCTCAAGTGAGAAGACCATGATCAAGCCTTTGCTCACAAATGCCTCCCTATTCTCACACCTCTCCTCTCCTCTCTTTCCAACACCCAGAAATGAACTGTTTGATGACATCTTTTATCCCATTTTGCCAAATCTGTCTGGTAAACAAACTAACTCTCTTCTTTGTCACCCAATACCTACATATCCTTCATTCTCCCATCCTACTTACCCATTATACTCCCAGTGAATCTTAATCTGTTAGACCGATATTTTGGACATTCTAATAGAAAGAGTTCTAAAGTTTCCATTGCTCCTAAATTACACATTTGGCATTCCTTTTCACTGTCTTTCCCAATTTTGGCCCTGAGCTTCAGTGAATATAACCTCAGACTAAACAGCAGGTGCCATTAAGGTAATCTTCAAAACCGGGCATCTCTTTATCATGTCGGACACCACAGCCTCTTTGATTTGACTCCCTTTGCCAAGTTCAGTTACAATTCTCCATGACTCTTTCTCTGATGTTTTTTTTTCACCCTGGGTTGTCCACACTTCGAGATCAGAGATCTTGTTGAATAGATCTCTATTAACTCCCTCACTTGCTCAGTCCAATGTCTTAATATTTGAATTCCAGATATTCTGGAACAGTAGTTTATACTGTCAGGGAGATTTACCAAATAGTTAAGATAACAGAGTTTCATTAATCTATCCTGTCCTTGATCCTCATCCACAAAAAAACTCATCAATGACTTATATACTTGGTTACCCATACAAGATGTTTAAAAAGCAGGAAGTGCCAACTGTTCATGATTAAAATTTCAAAAAAAATTTAAGGGCACAACCTCTAACAAATAATAAAAGAGCTGCTTTTATTCTTGTATCTTCAGCTCTTACTTCCCCAACTTGATTCACAGAAAATGCTTCATAATCCTTATACAATGGAGGCCACTTAATAAAATTTATTTATTAGTGTTTAAGGACACATATTTCTACACAATGGCTAATCGTGACCGCAACATGGATATAATAAGTCATGTCCAGCCAATCATTTATACCACTGTTGCCCATTTTAGAGAACTTCCACCCAGACATTGTTGACCGGGGCCTATTTTACAAATAAAACAGAGCTTGTTTATTATAGTGAACTAGAACTGCTTCATTTCCCGGGCTTTAGAGGACCCAGGCATTCACCCCAGGCATTGGTGACCAGGTCCTATTTTACCACTACAACAGAGCTTCTTTACCATAGTAAACAAGCTCTGCCTCACTTTCCAGGGTTTCAGTGGGGAACTTAATTGGACAGCTCTCAATTAAATAACCCTCTTAATTGAATATAACTTCCAAACATAAAATCATTTATTATTTATTTAGTACAAATTTTACCTGTTAATTGCATTAAGATTATAGAGTAAATTCCTGTTAATTGAATAAAGTATCTGGTAATGTCACCAAGTTCCCCTTGTTTATGAACCTATTTCGTCTCACTAAATCCAATATAGGTAAATAACCTATTAAATTTTGTTTGACAGAGCTCAATGAGCTCTGTCAAACAGAATAGAACAGAATAAATGCTCAGTTCATGTCTAGAATACAGGAAAGTGACCAAAATCCTTATCAATTGAATGATCATGCTAACAGAATAATTTTCACTTGCAAAGTAGCTATTCAATTAACAGGATTCCACTATACAAACAAAACATTTATTTATATATTCACTACAGAACAGTTTCTGCAAATCTACTTACAGACACAAAACAGGAGGTCAAAGTAATAAAGAATTTCAGAACTACAATGCAAAGCATCCGATCAACAAATGACTCCAAATAAGGACTGAAGATTTCACACATTATAGAGAACACTCTGTTATTATAAGCTTTTGACCCCTCACTGGAACAAGCTCGACAAGCTTGCTCCAATGAGAGGGACATAATCTATGTTTTGAGACAAAAATTTAAAAAATAATAGAATATGAATAGTGATTTTTATGAAAAGAGCTGGACATATATGGTCAAAATAGTAGGTGAAGGGTTAACATGATTCCAATATAAATTAGGAAAACTGAAATAAATTCAGCTTTGAAGAAGACTTGTACAGGATATTTCAATGGTTTCAGAGACAATTATATGGCTGTTACTCACCTACATATCTTCATTTTATAAATGGAGAGGCCCAAAGCACCCTGTCAAACAAGTGATGCTTTAAAACTATAGTTAACTTTTCTCGCAACTTCATTAATTTTTTTTTTTTTAATGATTTCTACTTTTCATTTATACTGAACTCTCTCCAGATAGCAAGATGTCATACCGAAGTTTCCTCTGTAATAGAATAGTTTCTGCATGTCCAGGTGTATAATATCTGTACAAACATTGTCCAAGAAACTTTGGTCATGTGAAACTATCAATAAAGTTTTCTTCCATAACTGTAAATAACTGAAAAACAAATCAAACAACTAGTGCTGAGTGATATTGAGAAAAAAAAAATCCTGCAATAATGAGAATGTAGCTTAACTTGACTGTGTGTAGTGTTTGATGAAAAGGATAATGTCCAATGTTTATGAAAGGATTTTGAAAAAAGAACAGAATAAGGATAATTTAGAATATGTTAATTTCTGTTCCCTGTATGCTATGTTTTCAACAAGAATAATTTGAGTGTAGACTGTACTAAAGAATTAAGACCTGGGTTGATGTGGCCCTACTAGTTAACATATGTAAACCAAAGTTACCAAGTTAAAGTAAAATTATTCAAAAACGAGTCATCCTACCAAGTTGCAATGAAATGGCTTCATAAATATAATCTATAGACTTTGCTAAAGGAATCGAGGTCTTGTGATGGTTAAGTGTTCATGGTCGACTGATCATGACTAAAATACAAGAGTCTCTTCTAGATATCATACCAAGTTATCCTGTCAAGTTACAATGAAATCCCTTCATAAACACAACTTGTAAGCAGTGCTAAGGAATCTAGGTCAAGTGATCAGGAGGCGGTAATGGCTCACTGTTCGTGACCAAAATATGACAGTCTCATCTAGACATCATACAAAGTTACCTTTCCAAATTACAATGAAATTGCTTTATAAATATGAATTGTAGACTGTGCTAAACAAATCTAGGCCATGTGTCTGTGCAGCTGTCACGGTTGACCGACCACAGCCAAAACAGGACCTTCTCATTTAGACATTATAGAGTCATCCTACTAAGTTACAATAAAATCCCTTCATAAGTATGACCTGTAGACTGAGCTAACAGTTTTTGAGTCTGCGTAGCCATCACGGTTGAGTGATCACGACCAAAGGGGAACGTTCCCATCTCGACATTATATGGAGTCATCCAACCAAGTTACAATGAAATTCCTTCATAAATAAGACCTGTACACTGTGCTCAAGTTTTTCAGGCTCTTGCAGCTATCACAGTTGACCGTTCACGACAAAAGGGGACGTTCTCATCTAGACATTTTACCGAGTCATCCTACCAAGTTACAAGGAAATCCCTTCATAAATACAACCTGTGCTAAAGGTTAGGGGCTTTCGGGCTCCCGCAGGGATCACAGCTGACCGATCATGACCGAAAGGGGACATTCTCATCTAGACATTATATGAAGTCATCCTACTGAGTACCAATGAAATCCCTTCTTAAATATGACGACCTGTAAACTGCGCTAACGGTTTTCGAGTTTTGGGGCTTTCGCTGCCTTCTTGGTTGACCGATCGCGACCAAAAGGAGACGTTCTCATCTAGACATTATACAGAGTCATCCTGCCAAGTTACAATGAAATCCCTTCATAAATACGACCTGTAGACTGTGCTAAAGGTTTTCAGGCTCTTGTAGCCATCACGGTAGACCTATCGCAACCAAAAGGGGATATTTTCATCTAGACATGACCTCGAACCTGCATATGAAATTTTGTGACGATCGGACAGGAACTACGGGGTGTAGCCTGTGCCAAACAAAACGTAAACAGACTGCCAGACTAACAGACTCACATACTTCCACACAATGGCAACAGCTTACCTTAACTTTGTCAAGTTAAGCTAAAAATTATCATGATATCTGATCTTACAGCAATACTTTCCTAACAGTTAAATACAAAATTTATTATGTATTAAAAATTTAATTTCTTTGTTTTTCTTTGTGTATTAGATTATACTCCTTGATCTGTATTTCCATGAGTAGGGACCACCCCTTACGTGAGACCACATGACAGACTTCAAGTTATATGTGCTAGAATTATCTGAATAGTTATAATCATCCATTTTTAAAAAATATTTTTTCTGGAGGTTTCTTTGGCAAAGTGGCTATTAAATTAACACTGTTCCACTTTATATGGAGCTATACTAAATAAAAATAAATAATACAAAGAGATAAAACAAGAGCAATACGAAGCATGGCATATGCCCCCGACAGTGTCATAAAAGGGTACGTATGTCTCTCGGGTACATAACCCAAATCAAAAGGAAGCTTCCTCTAGGCACCAACAATGCATCACAAAAAATTAAAATTGATTCGAGTCAGCATTCATTAGTTAATGGACAACCAAATTCAATATGGCTGCCATGGTGGCCATATTGAATTGGCTAGCTGGACCAAAATCAAAAGGAAGCTTCCTCTGTACACCAATAATGCATAACCAAAAACTGAAATTGATTCGAGTCAGTATTCATTAGTTATTGGACGGAAACCGAATTGAAGATGGCCACCTTGCAAGCCATAATAAATTGGCCACTGGCAGCCATCTTGGTTCTGGTAACAGGTCCAAAATCAAAAGGAAGCTTCCTCTAGGCATCAACAATGCTTAATTAAACAAGAGCACTGTGAAGCATGGCAAATGCCCCCTCCTGCAATATCATGGATACAATTACAAAAAAAAAACAAGATCAGTCTTGCAGGACTTTATAGAGAGGAAATTTAATTATTTAACATTGGATGTCACTGTGACCTTGACCTTTAGCACCATGGTCAAAATAAATAGGCTTCTTCCACTCATCATACCTAACCCACATATGAAGTTTGGTAAAGAGCTGCTTGGTAGAACATTAGTTATAGAGTGGAAATGGATCTCAACTGTATTTAAAATTGGTGGTCACTGTGACCTTAACCATTGACACACCGTGATCAAAATAAATAGGCTTCTTCCACTCATCATACCTAACCCACATATGAAGTTAGGTAAAGATCCGGTTGGTAGAACTTTAGTTATAGAGCAGGAACCAATTTCAAGTGTATTTAGCATTGGAGGTCACTGTGACCTTAACCTTTGGCACACCATGGTCAAAAGAGATAGGCTTCTTCCATTCATCATACCTAACCCACACATGAAGTTTGGTAAAGATCCGGTTGGTAGGACTTAGTTATAGAGCGAATATCAATTTCAAGTGTATTTAGCATTGGAGGTCACTGTGACCTTGACCTTTGGCACATCATGGTCAAAATAAATAAGCTTTTTCCCCTCATCATACCTAACCCACGTATGAAGTTTGGTAAAGATCTTGTTGGTAGAACTTTAGTTAATTGACAGAATGCAAAAAGTTAACAGACAGACGATGACAGACGGCGAAAGCCAGACGGATGACAGACATGGCGAAAACATAATGCTCCCGAAAGAATCTTTCGGGGGCATAAAAATAAAAATTATTTGAGTCAGCATTCATTAACTATTGTATGGAAACCAAATTCAATATGGTGGCCATATTGAATTTGCTAGTGGGACCAAAATCGAAAGGAAGCATTGTGTAGTCATCCACAAGTTACCCCTAAATTTATGATTTGATCAAATAGGCGGTTCTTTAGTTATTGAACGGAAACCAAAACTTAACGGACGCATGGACATTGTGAAAACATAAAGACCCGAGAAGTTTTGGGGAGGGGGCATAAAAAACTGCTTGCCACCATCTTGCAGTAATTGTGGGAGAAATGGACCAAGAAACAGAATGTCTGTTTTATAATTCAGCACAGTGTTTCCTTTTCTCTCATAAACACAGTTCATGATCACAACTTTTGAAACAAGCTGCACACAACAAGCATGACAGCATTTGATAAAAGAGTGCAGTATGTAGCCTAGCTGTTTATAAAATTTTGTGAATAAATTTTAAATTGTTTAACACAGTCCCCCCCCCCCCCCCCCCCCCCCCCCCAAAAAAAAAAGTTTAACTCTTTAGAAGAAGGTTTCAGAAATTTGTTTCATCTAGATGCTTACGGGTAGTTGTACAACAAACTAGAAACAAGAAATATCACAAGAGTAACACACAGTTTGATAATTGTAGTTTGATTTGTTTCTGCATTATGGCTGACACAAATATTGATCTATTTTAAGTGTAACTTTGAAAGGTGACATTGGCTTTGAAGTTACAGAACTAACGATAGTATGTGATACATCTGCCTACTGTCATTTATAATTGTAAGAAGTTTTTTGATAGTGGCCACAACAGTTTGTGAACTTGAATATACGAAGGTCAAGTATGACCTTAGTCTTGAAAATGCACAAGCAACTATTAAATGTGACACCTTCTGACTGACAGTTTTCTTTACTGAGTTATGGCTCAGAAACAAATACTGACCAATTTTAATTGTGACCTTCAAATGTGACTTTGACCCTGAGATTACAGACCCTGATATAGTATGGCATATCCTTCCATTATAATTTATAATTTTGTGAATTTTGATGACTGCAACCCTTATAGTTTTAGATGCATGCATGCACACACGCACGCAAGCACACACACACACACACACACATAGAGTTCAATCACTATGTACCACCCAACCAAAGTTAAGGGGCATAAAAAACTCATCAACAAACAAGATTAACAAGTTCTTTGTGAAATAACCTCATTTGGACTTCATAAAAAGTGTAGATGACATGCTAAAGTTTTCATCTTTGCATCTTCAATTACGTGTTTTCATATTCATCTTTTAAGAAAATAAAACTGTGAAGAGGTTTTTTGTGAAAATTCATTGGAGAGTGCCTTATGTAATCTCAAATGTGACAAATTCATAGTAATTTCTATATTTTTATACTTACCAATGGCCCAGACATAGCTGATGCTAACTCTAAAATATCTAGGGCCAAACACAAATTTTGCTCCCAATCCCCAAAATTTGCATGCAAAACTGAAAATTAGAAGTCCTAACTGGTCCTCCATACATTTACCCTCTGTGCATGCGCAGACGTCAGGAAGGACCAGAATTGACGGCAACACCATTCTCTGTAAAAGAGAGTATTACATAATAATTCAGGGGGGAGGCATGAGTGCCTTCTTATGGGAGGGCCCTTCCAAGATGGGCCATTGCTAAGTATAAAAATATAGAAATTACTATGAATTTGTCATATTTTTACACAGCATACCAATGACCCAAACATAACTGAGTTGTAAATAGGTGTGAATCGTAAATAGGTGGAGGGCCTAAGATTTCTGAAATAATTCCAATCCTGCAATCCATGATGCAGGAACTTAGAATAGTTAGGAATTACATGTATGTTTCTCTATACAGTAATAGAGGAGACATATTCTAAACAAGGAGCCCAATTTAAGTAATTCCTTATTGTAAGTATGAAGACAAGTTCCTAATTTTCCAAGGCTAGTCCGGACAAAGCCCCAAAAATTAGGATGGCGTATCTGAGAAGAGAAAATCTCCCACAAACATACGCCTTACAATAATATTTCAGCTGTATGCAGGATATAAATACGGATAAAACAGCATCCTTCAAAGATACATACATTTTAAGCCAGATTATGGGTAAAAACACACACCCCGCCCCCTTTTTTGAAGAAATCTTCAAAAGAAAAAGGGGAGAGCTCTGGAATCATTAAGAGCAGTACCCCAAAAACAATATAAATAATCGTCAAACAGGCACTCGGGTATCAATTCAAGATTAATAAGTGATGCTTAACATTACTTCCGAAGTTACGACTATAGCGACGATCCTGGTAATTAATATTGCACACTAAATAGCATACACCACAGCCGACATACACAGATACGTCGAAAACCGGTGATATATAAAAATATAACATACACATATCTAATCAGGCCACACTGAACGATTCCTGAAGAGAAAACACACTTCCTACAGAATCCACTGTACAATAAATTCCAGTAACAACACTCTCAAACGTGTATAATCCAATATCTATGATCGTAAAGCATGTGTCAGATGAGTAAAAAATAAAATAGAAACTTGGATCTAGAGATGTACGTAGGTATGATTAACAGGCTCCCCACCCCCAAAATAGATTATTATTTCAAGGTCCACCAAATACAATAAAGCGTTAGCCAAATAAAAATAATGCGCGAGAGCATTTATATTTAGCATGTAATCATCTGAATACCAGTTAACTGGTTATGCAGCCTGCAAGGTACTCAAGAGTAGCAATTTAATTTTGATGATTTATAAATAAACGCTTGTATATAACAAATTAACAGAAATAACAGGGCATTAATTGAATTCGATGTCACAACGAAATCGCCCTACCCGCATTATTTAATTGTTCTTGTGTCAGTTAACAGAAAAATATAGGAACCGCGATGGTTCCCTCATGTCTAACCGACTCCATTATGCCACTATGGATGTAGAAGGACGTGAATAATAAAACTTCCCCTGGAAGAGGACCCTCTCATGGAGAAAGCTTCTGGGGAGCGTCCCATAACAGACACTTGATAATACTGATCCAAGATTTCTGTGATAACAGAGGTGCTACCAGTAGGATTCACAACGAGACTGTTTAAACTTAAACGTAACCTATTGAATCGAATGAATTGGAAGATACACATATCCTATCATTCCTCCCCATGAATTTTGCAGAGCGTCTACTGCCTGCACTCAATAATCTGGGCATGGGGACACAAATGACGGTAACTAATTGTTCCGGTGTGTCGCAAACCGAACAATCATGGGGCAATCCCACTGGTAGCAAAACTGTACAAATAAACGCATGTTGAGCATCCATACAAATGAAACAGGTTACCTTTCCAAGGAGCGAGTCTGTTAGTATGTTCAGACGACCCGGTATATGATGGACAGAGAGATCAACATGAAAATTCTTCTCCGTTAGGTATTATAACAAAACTGAAAGGGTGCCGCCCTGGTTCCTGATGTAAGCTACAACTATTGTGTTGTCTAACAATACTGACATCACATCATTCTTAATGATTATGTGTTTCTGCAGGAACCAAGGGTCCCTAAAACCCCTGCATTTAGAGTCTGCCGGACTCAGGGTCGTGCCCCAAAGTATTGACTCATACCCGTCATAATCGTGAAAGCCAAATCTGGCAGTTGCAGCAGAACTCATGAGTTAACCACTGAATATCTGCCTCAATATGGACCCTTTTGTTTACTAGATCCGGTAAAACAATACTGGTCCTGAGTGAATGCGTTATCACACTCCAGTTCTGAGTAAGAATAACTGGAGGGGATGTGTGCACCCATCTAAACAAGATGCGTAGCCGCTCAGCACAACCCCATCAGTCGCATAAAACTAATTTCATTCTCGATAAAAGCAGATGAACCAGATTGTTATGAGACATTACCAAATTAATATTCGACTGACAGTGCAGGGCGCTATCTTCAGACCGAAGCTATCCTTAGATCTATGCTTATAGCATAGTCAATCACTCACTCATTTTAACCGACTAAATGATAAGCATAAATTAAGTTTTAGAGCGTTAATAAACTTGTTATCGAGCTCCAGTCTATTATCTGTCGGAACAAGCTCTACAGCTTCGGGGAACAGGTGACTACAGAATTGTAGAGAATCTTGATTCTCAATGACCTCTATTACTTTCATTGTCAAGAGAACCTTTACCTCCGATTGGAGAGAATCTTTTGCAAGGATCTGACGGAAGCATTGTCCATCAGACATTAAGTTAGCTGTGGTTCTCTCATAAAGATAGCCGTAGGCCTTCCGAAACCACATTTCTCGCCTACTGGTCTTCCATAATAGTTATCCAGATTGATGCTAATCTTGATAACCATCCGTCAACTGCCAAGCAATAGAGATCCTAACCCACACCTGACGTACCTGCGAGGTCTATGGAAGGAGGAACTGCATCTCATTCACGAAGAGCCTCGACCCAGCAGTTTAGGGGCATTTGAAAGGTAGCCTCGATCAGACTTAAGCCCTGTATCTGAGCCGCTGTATGACAATCCCTAGAGTAAGTATATGAGGGCTATGTATACCCCCACGAGGAGTCCTTATAGACGACCTTCTGTCTAGGACGTCCTCCCTTACTCTTTTCTGCTATTGCGGGTCGATTGGACGTCGACATAAGGAGCAGAGTATTGATGCTTTCTTGCAGCTTGGTCATAAACCAATGAAAGCTTATCGTCAAAAACTTAGTGTCGAAAAGAGTTTTTCACCTTGTCATCTATTAAGGATGACGACGCAAGGACTCTGTCAAGTCTATTCAACTCCGAATTGGCAACTGTTAAGACAGAGTTATACGTGATAAATATAATAGCCCTGGAAAAAACTAAATGAGGTACGAACGCCCTCCAATTCCTTTCCGTAGAGACGTTGCATCCCAGTTCTTAAAGGTGATCTGCGTAATAGAGAGAGTCCAAATTCGCTCTGAATAAAGAAATGCCGTCTCAGTTGTGACCAAGCGAATAATGAATGACGAAGGTAAGGCCATAGCTAGGTCCTTAGCCTACTCATTCAAACACAGAGGAACTCTCAATACATCTTCCCTGTTTTCCGATCGGCGAAATTACGGAAGATGATGACCAGAAATCACCTTACTTCTTTCCACTGGAAAGTTAAATATGGAGTCATCTAAAAGGCCTGCGACACCTGTCTATACTTAACTGGAAAAGACATTTCCTCCTCTTTTTCCGGATAAATTCAGCGTGCAACAACGATAAAGGTTTCTTGTAAATAGTCGCTGCATTCTGATTCATTGAAACAAATTCAGGGTAGTGTTGATGGAATACATCTCAACGATGTATTGTTCCGAAAGTGAAGGGTAATTCCCCTTCATATCACTTTTATCATTCGTCTGAATCAGTTTAAAGTTTAAATATTTATAGTAATTTATATATTTTTTATACTCACCAATGACCCAGACTTAGCTTGTGCTAACTCATAAAATTCTAGGGCCAAACACAAATTTTGCCCCCCAATCCCCAAAATTTGCATCAAAATCCAAATTTCAATGTCCTATGTGGTCCTCCATATTTTTATCCACTGCACATGCTCAGTGTCAAGGAAGTCCCGAAATTGGTGCCAGTTCTCATTCTTACAACCAGTGCCTGGTAAGTGTTATGTAATCAGCGGGGAGGTATGAGTTCCCAACTCATGGGAGGGCCATCCATGTCTGGGTCATTGGTAATATAAAAAATATATAAATTACTATAAATTTTTTAACATTTTTATACTGTACCAATGACCCAGACTTAGCTGAATAGGAAAAAGTCTGGAGGGCCTAGGACGTAAAGGAAAATCCAATAGGCTCAATTACATGTAAATTATCCCCTCAAGGGGAAAAGGAGAAACAGGCTTTATATGTACCTTTCTTGTTTGTATCAAAAAAGAAAGACATAATACCATTCCGTAAATGAGCACAATAACATCAATGATCTCTATTAACATCCAGTATAAGCCGTTATACTAATTTTTTAAAGGAAAGCCAATAAATAAAGATAGTCCAGAGAATGAGACTCTTTATACTCATTAAAAGTGTCCGAGTATTGTATATTAACGCACGTATGACACGTGACATATACAAATGCTTCATACCGAGCTACACTTTAAAAAATATTACATGAATGAGTAAAACATTAGCTTTACACTTTAAAACCATCCCGGCACCGACTCAGAATTACTGAGTCCAGAGGAGGCATTCCCTTGCTTTTCACTATAAAGCAGGTGATATAAGGGAACACCATCCACACCCCCCCCCCCCTCCCCCCACCTTCCCCTTGGTCAAATACCCCAGAGCAAAGAGGGCAGCAGGACAGAGTCACTGCCGGAGCAGAAAGCCTGGATAACTATAGTTGCAACTGACGACATTCTCAGCAACAGATAACGGACCTAAACAATGCAGGTCTCCAGAAATGGACTCAATATTTCTAAGATAAAAATTTGTGAATGTGGAAGGCTGAGACCAATATGCAGCCTTCATCAAATCGGTAATAGCAACACTGTTAGCATAAGCCCAAGATGTAGATAGCGCTCTTACTTCATGCGCCAAAATCTTAAGCACAGACTGCTGAGTTGCAGATAACTTTTCATAAGCAGTATGGATAGTTAATTGAATCCACCTAGCAACAGAATGGACCGAAATGTCCCTTCTATTCGGCAGAAGAGACAGAAAGAAACATTTACGTCCCTTTCTGATAAACTCAGATCTACGTTTGTAAATATGTATAGCTCTAACAGGACAGAGTAAAGGCCTATGCTTGTCTGAAGACGAAAGAGGCTTAATAGGTTCAGGATACTTATTAGGAGCCTGATTCTTAGCCAAAAAATCCAACATTAGTAGTCAAAGTAATAGTATTACACAATACGATAGTGAGAATCATCAACAGATAGTGCATGAAGCTCACTAACTCTTCTGGCCGAAGAGAAGGCTAAGAGAAAAGTTGTCTTATAAGATAAGAATTTGAAGTCCACCCTGTCAAGAGGCTCAAATGGCACTTCTTTTAGCTTAAGAAGAACCCAAGCTAAATTCCACTTAGGAATTAATCTAAGAGTTCTAAGTCTATTTATCGAAAAGTTTTTCACTAACTTAGTGTCCCGGCCAGTATTACGACCCCTACCTGAGTCGCTACCCTGACGGTCTCTGGAGTAAGACCTAGAGGTCTTTTTAGAACCTCTATAGGAACTTCCCTTGGACGTACTCGCCCCAGAAGTGCCTGCCTTACTCTTCTCCGCTGAATCCGACTTTTTAGAAGCAGATTTAAACAGCAGAGAGTCTGAAGCTTTCTTAGTAATCTGATCATAGATTATGGAAAGCTTGCCGTCGAAGAGAAGCTCTCCAGAGACCGGAGCGACTCGAAGAGAGTTTTTCACCTTACGATCCACTCTAGTGGATGCAGCCAGGGCAGCATCATGTCTAACTAACTCCAGATTTGCCACTGAAAGGGCTGAGTTATACGTAGAGTATGCTAAGGCCCTCGAAAGAACTCTTAAGGAAGTTTGGAATTCTTTTCCTTCGAGACGTAATGATAACGCTCTGGTAAGGTAATCTGCGTATGATAATGCATCTAAGCTGATCCTGTTAGACGAGATTGTCGTTTCCAACGTACTGGATGGAATAGACATAGACGACGGCAAAGACAATTCTAGGTCTTCAGCCTGGTCGTCCAGACACAGAGGAACTCTTGGAACGCCCTGTCCTGCCGTTTCAAATTTTTTCCTTGAATTGATGAAAGGCATCTGTAGAGCATTAGAAGATAAGAAACTGGACTTGCCCGTCTTAGAGGCTAGTTTGAATATACCGTCATTCAAAAGTTCAAATGTCCGTGTGACATTTCTGGACTGGGTCAGAAACTCAGGAGCCATGTCCCTAATCCGAAGAAATCTGTGTCCAGTGATGCTATCAGTCTCTTATCCAGTAACGCAGCATTCTGGTCTGGAGGAACAATGTCAGGAAGGTATGGCCATATAAAATCTACGACTACCTTATGTTATTCAGAAAGGGAAAATTTCAGCTCCGCTGAATCCCTTTCCCCATCCGGCGGAACCACTTGGTAATCTCGGTTGTCCCTTACTGACTCTGCAGTGGAGCGAACCGACCCAGCTTCCTCAGACAATTCCTGATCCGAAAAAGTTTCTGATGGCTGTTGGGATGCTGCAATGAGTTGAGCTATCTGCGATAACAAGTCCAGCACAGAGGCCTGTGGAGCCGCGGTCTTACGTGATTTAGCCACTGGAAGCTCCTGGGACGTTGAATCCTGCATACTTCTTTTAAGCGAATGTCCTGACTGTAAAGGCCTCGTGTCCCTGGCTACCGGATGGCGTGACCTGGTCGACGTGGAATCCCTGGTCGGCGAAGCTGGCTGGATATCACTGGTCACGTAGCCAAGGTGTGGTCATGTGTACTGCCGTGAAGATGAGAAAGCCAAAAGACTAGTCGTGCCAGGCTGTCTATGCGACGAAGTGTCCCGAGCAGGAGGAGTGGATGTATGCTCTGACTGACGAACGTTACGTACAACAACATCTGGACCCAGATGTTGCTGTAAGAGATAGAGGCCTCTCTCGCTCGCGGTCCAGGTAGACCTGGACGAGCTAGCTACCGGACTGACAGGCTTCCTCCATTCTATCCTCCGATCCGTCATCGCTGGATGTGCACGTTCTATGTTTATAGTGCTTGCAACACCTGATCTCCTTTCTGGACCACAACAGATGAACCCGGCATCACAACCATTTCGTGAATGATTGCTTCACCGGGTGAGCTAGTGGGCGACAACGCCGTCAATCCTACTTTGGACCTCTTAGGCAATTGTCGTATTTCCTTGAACACTTTGGCCGCTAGCTCTTCGTTCGACTGTGATGACGGAAGCACACTTCTTGAAGACATCACGGAAACATCACCCTGTTCTTGTTCCTCTGAAAAAGAGACTGAAAAACTAGTGACCTTGCGGAGAGAGGACCGGCATGGACCTCTCACCGCTAACAATGTACCGTGACACACGTCTCCAACGTTTGCCATCCCAATTGGCACACACAGAGCAAGAATTAGTGCGACTACACTGACTACATGAAACACAATGAATGTGAGAATCAGAGGAAGACTTCCTCGAATTACAATTTGAACAATATTCTTTCATCATGAAAGAAAATAAACAGTCATAGTACTCGCACTGGCCCTTGAAAACAAAGATACATGATATAATATTATCCATTACAACATTCCGAAAAAATAATTCAAAAGAAAAAAAATTTTCGAAAAATTTCAGAAGAGCCCAAGTTTCCAATGGGAACGATGAGCCCAAATAGATCCCAAAAAGCCTAAGTGTGGACAAAAATTTTAAAACATATTTAAAAATTAATGTAACAATTACGGATAATATTAATGTATCTGGCTATGAGCAGAACAAAACAGAAGACAAGTAATCACTATCAGAAGTAACCGTTGTCAACGTAAACAAAAGTGTTTAAAAACCGGAAACAAGACTCGAAGCACTAAAAAACATGGTCCAAAATCAGTTACCAATTTAAACACTATCCGATGTAAAAAAAGAGACTTCCAGAGAAGAAACTGCAGTACATCGTATGGTAGATACATGACCAAAATGCCTAACCACCCTAGGGTGAGGACGTAACCGTGGGGAAAAACAGAATAATCATTCTGTTACCAAGCCAAAACTCCCAAGAAATTTATTAAAAAAAAATTACAAAAATTATGCCAAAAGCATGGGAGAATAGCAAGGGGGAATCAAGGAAAGGGAGAGAGGAAACACTGAACAAACAATGGTAATTTCATAGCAAGAATGAAAACATCAGGCCCATGCCCTGAAATTAGGGAACATGAAATAATTTCGTAAAAAAATGATAAGTTACAGCCCTGAACACATCCTTCCACTGTTTCTTCCTCTCATCCTTTTATTTCATCCTTAGAATCACCATTTCTTTCATGATTATGTGTCTGGCATCATTTTAACTGAGATTTACAAGCACAAATATTAGTGAGATGTTACTGATTTTAGGGCCAAACAAAGAATGCGAATTGGCGCCAATTTCGGGACTTCCTTGACGCGACGCATGTGCAGTAGATAAAAGTATGGAGGACCACATAGGACATTGAAATTTCGGATTTTGATGCAAATTTTGAGGATTGGGGGCAAAATTTGTGTTTGGCCCTACAATTTTAGGAGTTAGCACCAGCTAAGTCTGGGTCATTGGTACAGTATAAAAATATCACAGTCAGCGGCATCTGAACGTGCAGATGACACCATCAGACAGCTCAGGTTCTGAGACTGACGTTGACTGCTTCTGCACTTGCTGGGTTGCTGCGATGAGCTGCGCAATCTGTGTCAGCAAAACCGTAAGAGAGGCCTGAGGAGCAGCAGTCTTCTGGCCACCAGCTGCTCCCGGGACAGTGTGTCCGAGGCGGCTCTCTCTCTCCGGACATCACGATATATGAGGCCTCATCTTAGCTACTGAATAGTGCTACTTTCGAGCTGTCGCAGCATTCTGACTCTCACGAACAATCTCAGGGAAGTATTGATGCATAAGCGTTATCGCCACCCTGTGTTGTTCCTAAAACGATGGGTAATTCTCCTCCAAAACCCTTTCATCATCCAACTGAATCAGATTATACTCACGGTCATTGGCATCTGAATGCGCAGATAACTGGTCAGACTCGGCACCCTCCGGCAGCTGAAGTTTTGAGACTGCCGTTGTGTGCTTCTGCATTTGCTGGGATGCTGCGCAATCTGAAACAGCAAGTCCGTTACGGAGGCCTAAGGAGCAGCGGTCTTCTGTTGCATGGCCGCGGCTACTCCTGGGACAGTGTGTCCGAGATGGCTCTTTTCTGCGGACGTCCCGATGAATGAGGCCTCGTCTCCTCGGCTACTGTATGGTGTGACTTCTCTGATGAAGAGCAACTTTCTCAGCGATGTAGGCTGGATATCAGAAGTCACATAGCCAAGGTGCGGTCGTGTGTGCTTGGTAGACGCTGAAGAAGCTGTAACTATAGTTGCCCCCAGCTGTAAACTGAACGGCGGACGGGAGGCGTGGATGTATGCTCTGACTGATGCAAATTCTGAACCATAACATCTGGCCCCAGATGTTGAATAAAAGATAGAGGGGGCTCTCTCATTTTCGCGGTCCTTCAGACCTCGCCGAGCTTCGTGCTGAACTTGACGGCTTCTTCCTCTCCGTCGTCGCAGGGTGAGCCTTATATTGATATCATATTATAGTGCTCGCTCTACCCTTTCTATTCTCCTTGACCGAAACGGACACACCTGGCATCACAGTACCCTCAGGCAGTGTACTGCTTCACCGGTCGAGCTGGCTGGCGACAGGGATTTGAAACCACACTGTGGTTTATTGCCCTGTCTAATATTCATGAGCACTTTTGCCGCTAGATCTGATTGACTATTTAAATGCGATGATGGAAGCACACTCTCTGACAGCGTCACGTAAACATCACCATGTCCTTGATCCTCTGTAAATAGAAACTAAAAAACTAGACCTTAGGGCGAGAGGAACGGCGGCAACCTCTCATCGCGAGAGGACCGGCAGTGGCCCCTCGCTAACAACGTACCATGATACCCATCAGCACGTTTGTCATCCCATGCAACACATGTTGAGCAAGAATTAGTGGAAGTACATCGACTACAAACAAGGCAACCTATATGAAAATAAGAGGAAAGACTTCCTCACCTTGCTTATTGAGCCATATGCTTACATAATGAAGCAAACTAAGTCGATCGTACTCCCACCAAATCCACAATTAATAAAAATAAAAAGATACATAACAAAAACATTCAAAATATAAATCGAACAAGAGGCCCCAAGGGGCCTGCGGCCACTCACCTGACATGGTAGCCTAAATATCAACCCAGAGAATTGATTTCAACAAGTTGCATCTGCTCCTCCTAAGAAAAGCTTATACCAAATATCCAAAGATTCTGACCAGTGGATCTAAAAAAAAAAAAGAAGATTTTTAAAGAATATTCCTCATATTGAACCAAGTTATAATTCGGGTTCCCACAGGGAGCCCATATATGAAACCAGGGACTTGGCTTTAACAAACTTGAATCTCACCCCTCTAAGGATGCTACACATCAAATATCAAAACATTCTGACTGCTGGATCTGAAGAAGAAGATTTTTAAAGAAAATTCCTCATTTTGAACTAAGTTATCATTCGGGCTCCCACAGTGAGTCCAAATATGGACCTAGGGACATGGCTTGAACAAACTGAATCTCACCCCCCTAAGGATGCTGCATACCAAATATCCAAACATTCCGACTGCTGGATCTGAAGAAGATTTTTAAAGAAAATTCCTCATTTTGAACTAAGTTATAATTCGGGCTACCACAGTGAGCCCAAATATGAACCCAGGGCCTTGGCTTGAACTAACTTGAATCTCACCCTCCTAAGCATGGTGCATACCCAATATCAAAAGATTCTGCCTGCTGGATCTGGAGAAGAAGATTTTCAAAGACATTTGCCTGAAATGCACTAAGTTCAAATTCGAGCTTCTATAGTGAGCCCAAATATGAATTGAATCTAGGGAGTCGATTTTAACAAACTTGAATCAGATCCACCCCACAATGTTGCATACCAAATATCAAAAGATTCTGCCTGCAGGATCTGGAGAAGAAGGTTTTTTAAGAAATTTGCCTGAAATGCACTAAGAAATGCACAAAGTTCGAATTCGGGCTTCTATAGAGAGCTCAAATAAGAATCCAGGGGGCCGATTTGAACAAACTAGAATCAGATCCACCCCACAATGTTACATACCAAATATCAAAAGATTCTGCCTGCTGGATCTGGAGAAGAAGATTTTTGAAGAAATTTGCCTGAAATGCACTAAGTTCGAATTCGAGCTTCTATAGTGAGCCCAAATATGAATCCAGGGGGCCGATTTGAACAAACGTGAATCAGATCCACCCCACAATGTTGCATACCAAATAACAAAAGATTCTGCCTGCTGGATCTGGAGAAGATTTTTTAAGAAATTTGCCTGAAATGCACTAAGTTCGAATTCGAGCTTCTATAATAAGCCCAAATATAAACCCAGGGGGCCGATTTGAACAAACCTGAATCAGATCCACCCCACAATGATGCATACCAAATATCAAAAGATTCTGCCTGCTGGATCTGGAGAAGAAGATTTTTTAAGAAATTTGCCTGAAATGCACTAAGTTCGAATTCGGGCTTCTATAGTGAGCCCAAATATGAATCTAGGGAGCCGATTTGAATAAACTTGAATCAGATCCACCCCACAATGTTGCATACCAAATATCAAAGGATTCTGCCTGCTGGATCTGAAGAAGAAGATTTTTTAAGAAATTTGCATGAAATGCACAAAGTTCAAAATAGGGCTCCTATATTGGGCCCAAATATGTACCCGGGGGGGGGGGGGGGGGGGGGGGGGGGGGGGGCCGATTTGAATAAACCTGAATCAGATCCACCCTACAATGTTGCATACCAAATATCAAAAGATTCTGCCTGCTGGATCTGGAGAAAAAGATTTTTTAATCTTTTTCCCCACTGTCTACAGTGTTAAAAAGTGCAGACTCAGCACTTTTTCAAAGTCCTGAAAAAGGTACCTTGAGATCAAACCGATAGGGATTTTTTTTAACCACTCTATTCTACTGGATAAAAGTAAGTTTTATACAAAATAAGAATTCCCTGTGCTGTGTAGTTTTGGAGATATGGCAGTTTTAAGGTTTTTCCTAATTTTAGCTCCCGAGGTTCCCACGGGGTAATGAGAAAAATTTTTTTGCATCAATCAACTACTTATAACCCATTATCATCTCATATCAAATTTGGTTCAAATCGACCTCACGGTTCTGAAAATAGAAATTTTAGGCATGGCCAAAATTTTTGCCCCTCCCATAACGAAGGCAAATAATGCCCGACAAACTTCTCTTGAACAAACTTGATTCTAAACCTCAAAAGGACTCTGTATACCACATATCAAGTCTCTGCTACTGGTGGTTCATTAGAAGATTTTCAAAAAATTTGGCCATTTTTTCCCCACACCTCTGCTCAATATGATCTGAAACCTGATTTGGATAAAAATCAAAATGCCCTTATATAACCCCTACTCACATGAAATTTTATTAATATGCAGCCAGTGGTTTGGGAGAAAAAGGCCCAAACACCACCTTCACAACGGACGACCGACGACGGACGACGGACGACAGACGACAGACGAAAAGTGATCAGAAAAGCTCACCCTGACTTTCAGTCAGGTGAGCTAAAAATAGTTTACACAAAAAAATTTTTCTAAAAATTTTGACAAGAGCCCAAGTTCCTAAGGGGAATGAAGTACCCAAATGTATCCCAAATGAGCCCAAGTGTGAACAAAAATACTTTTTTCATCCAAAAAATTAACTGCCACACTACGGGACTGTATAATAATGTATCTTACAACAGACCTACCATATAATAAATAGGAACCTACACATAAATAACGAACGTTGCTAATGTAAACAGCATCAGACTGAAAACTGGAAACAAGACCCCAGGCAAAATGGCCTGAAGTCAGCAATAGAATTTTGAACTATCCAATGTAAGGCAAGATCTTCATCAGAAGAAAAAACGATACACTGGATGTATGATGCATGACTAACAATGCCTAAACACCCTAAGGGTGAGGACGTAACACTGGGGATATACAGAATAAACTTTCTGTGTAACACGTCAAACTCCCAAGAAATTTTATATAAAAAATTTCCAAAAAAACAAGCCAAAAGGGAGGTTAGGGAGAGAATACTTAACCAACAGTGGAAAAATCATTATCAACAATGATGACGTCAGGCCCATGTCCCGAAATTGGGGAACATGAACTAATTCTTATAAATATTATAAAATTATAGCCCTGAACGTTTCAAACAACTGTTTCTTCCTTCCTTCATCCCATTGTGTCCTTGGATCCACCAAATTAACCATTGATTTGTGTCTGGCAAAAGTCAGTTTGTTGTTATCTGACAAGGGCCCGAACAAAGAATGGTGTTGGCGCCAATTCTGGTCACTTCCTGACGTCTGTGCATGCGCAGAGGGTAAATGTACGGAGGACCAGTTAGGATTTCTAATTTTCGGTTTTGCATGCAAATTTGGGGAATTGGGAGAGGGGCAAAATTTGTGTTCGGCCCTACATATTTTAGAGTTAGCACCAGCTATGTCTGGGCCATTGGTATATTGTGTAAAAATATATTGTAACAAAACAATTATGGACTACTAAATCTGACTCCCAAAAATAAACTAGTTCTCTTCCAGTAAATTCTATTTCAAATACAATTTTAGAACTGATTCAGGAATAGGAAAAGAAATATTACTTACTTATCTAACCAAATGACAGCATTAAGATCAAGGTGATTGGTAGGTTCATCTAACAGGAGAAGTGTTGGCTCTAAAAACAAAGCTCGAGCAAGAGACACTCTCATTCTCCAGCCACCAGATAAGTCCTGTGTTTTTTTGTGTACCATTTGTCTGGTGAATCCTAGACCAGCAAGGATTCGGAAAGCCTTTGGCTCTGCAGCATCAGCACCAATAGCTATGAGCTCTTCATATACCTGAAGAAAAGTTGCAATTAGTCATCAGACTGATAAATTAATGTATATGAAAACTCAATTCTGATTACTATTTCCACTTGGGTGCCATATAAGAGCATTTCGTAAATGAAGACAAACATGAACAATGTAAATACCTTGTGTAACCCTAATAGCAGACAACACTTGCAAAAAGTATTCTAGAGTAACCAGGTACAGAGGAACCCTTGTTAATTGTATAGCCACCTTGCCAACGAAAGTTACAAAATTTGTAGTAATTTATATATTTTTTATACTTACGAATGACCCAGACTTAGCTGGTGCTAACTCTTAAAATTCTAGGGCCAAACACAAATTTTGCATCAAAATCCAAAAAATCAACGTCCTCTGTGGTCCTCCATACTTTTGTCCACTGCGCATGGGCAGTGTCAAGGAAGTACCGAAATTAGCACCAACCAAATCTTCATTCTTCCAACCAGTGCCTGGTAAGCGATATGTAATCAGTGGGGAGGTATGAGTTCCCAACTCATGGGAGGGCCATCCCCGTCTGGGTCACTGATAAGTATAAAAAATATATAAATTACTATAAATTTTTTAACATTTTATACTGTACCAATGACCGAGACTTAGCTGAATAGAAAATAGGCTGGAGGGCCTAGGACATAAAGGAAAATCCAATAGACTCAATTACAAGTAACAGAATTATCCCCTCAAGGAGTAAAGGAGAACAGGTTTTACATGTATCTTTCTTGTTTATATCAAAAAAGAAAGACACAATACCATTCCGTAATTGAGCACAATAACATCAATGATCTTTATTAACATCCAGTATAACCCATTATACTAATTTTTTTAACCCTTTAAGCCTTTAATTATCCTGACGTTCAAAAGATACTGCAAATTCAGTTTCTTCTACGTTTTTCAAAATGCGACGTCAAATGACGGAAAGTACAAATAACAAGATATTTTTACTATTAATGATTATCTGGTTAAGGGCTAGATTATTTTTGGTGTTCTGAATTGGTTATTCAAAACTTGTTTTATTACAAATTATTAGAGAGTGCCCTCAAGCACTCCCCATTAATTTGTAATAAAACAAATTTATATAAATAAAATATTATTTGTGTTTGACTGAATATGAAATATAAAGTGTTGTCTTTTGCTCTTGTATCCTCAATTTTTGAAAGCCCTGATAGTGGCTTCTAGCACTCAATCAGTTAAGTCTTAACAGCAGGATTATATTAGTATTTTAAGTTGCGATAACATTTGGCTCAACAGTTGTCACTGAGCACTATTCGGGAGAAAATAGGAATTGAGGTTAAAACTTTAAAAAATCAAAAAATAATAACAAAACAAATGACCACAAAGTATCAACACGCTGTTTGATTTTGTATGTCATAAGACGTACAAAAGTATTAATTGGTTGAGGGCTAGATTATTTTTGGCGGTCTGTATTTGTTATTCAAAACTTGTTTTATTACAAATTATTGGAGAGTGCCCTTGGGCACTCTCCAATAATTTGTGATAAAACAAATTTATATAAACAAAATATTATTTGAGTTTGACTGAATGTGAAATATTAGCAAGGAAAGTGTTGGCTTTTGCCTTGTTGTCCTCATTTTTTAAAAGCCCTGATAGTGGCTTCTAGCACTCAACCAGTTAAAGGGTTAAAGGAAGGCCAATAAATAAAGATAGTCCAGAGAATGAGACTCTTTATATTCATTAAAAAGTGTCCGAGGATTGTATATTAACGCTCGTATGACACGTGACATATACAAATGCTTCACACAGAGCTACACTTTAAAAATATTACATAAATGAGATGGACATTAGCTTTACACTTTAAAACCATCCCGGCACAGACTCGGAATTACTGACTCTGAAGTATTCCCTTGCTTTTCACTATAAAGCAGGTGATATAAGATATAAGGGAACACCATCCCCCCCCCCCCCCCCCCCCCCCTTCCCCTTGCTCTGGGTCAAATATCCCAGAACGAGGAAGGTAGCAGGACAGAGTCACTGCCGGAACAGAAAGCCTGCATAACTATAGTTGCAACTGTTTAGTGGACGACATTCTGGGCAACAGATAACGGACCTAAACAACGTAGGTTGCCAGAAATGGACTCAATATTTCTAAGATAAAAATTTGTGAACGTGGAAGGCCGAGACCAATATGCAGCCTTCATCAAATCGGTAATAGCAACGCTATTAGCATAAGCCCAAGATGTAGACAGCGCTCTTACTTCATGCGCCAAAATCTTAAGCATAGACTGTTGAGTTGAAGATAATTTTTCATAAGCAGTACAGATAGTTAATTGAATCCACCTTGCAAAAGAATGGACCGTAATGTCCTTTCTATTAGGCAGCAGAGACAGAATCGCTTACGACCCTTTCTGATCAACTCAGATCTACGTTTGTAAATACGCTTAGCTCTAACTGGACAAAGCAAAGGCCTATGACCCTCTGAAGACGGAAGAGCCTTAATAACCATAGGTTCAGGGTACTTATTAGAAGCCTGATTCTTAGCCAAAAATCCAACATTAGCAGCCAATGTAATAGTATTACCAACACTACGATAGTGAGAATCATCAATAGATAGTGCATGAAGCTCACTAACTCTTCTAGCAGAAGAGAAGGCTAAGAGAAAAGCTGTCTTATAAGATAAGAATTTGAAGTCCACTGTATCAAGAGGCTCAAATGGCACTTCTTTTAGCTTCTGAAGAACCCAAGCTAAATTCCACTTAGGAATTAACCTAAGGGTTCTAGGTCTATTTATCGAAAAAATTTTCACTAACTTAGATAAAGAGGCATTAGATCCAATTTGTAAACTATCATGATGAGCATAGATATCCGATAGCACAGACCTATAACCCTCAATAGTAACTGGCTGCAGTTTGATCTCGTCAAACAAGTATACCAGAAAAATAGCAATATTATTATTTATTTATTTATTGGTGTTTAAGGTCACATATTTCTGCACAATGGCTAACCATGACCATACAGTTTTAAGGGTGGAGGAAGCCCGAGTACCTGGAGAGAACCACCGAGCAACGGCGAGCAACTGTCAGCTCCCCAACATACCAACTCCACATAAGCAGGGTTAGCATTGGTTGAAGACAGGTGCACCATCGACGTGCAGTACAACTTAGTACACAACGTCACCGTGCCCCCAAGTTGGCAATGGGGGTGAAGTGTCTTGCCCAAGGACACAACGCGGTTGCCGCAGGTATGAGTAAATTAGCAATATCTGGAATAGAGGGATCATAAATATCAACAGAATGATCCCTACACCATTGAGAGAAAACCTTCCACTTAGCAGCATAATTTAGCAAAGAGGAGGTCCTCCTACAGTTAGAAATTGCATTCTGTAAAATGCTTGCCGTGCAAGAAGGACTGCACAACGGACTGCACAACGGAAATACATGAAGGTTGAGACCTTGCAGGTTCTGATGCGGTGTGCACGATTTACCCTGCGAAAGAAGGTCCTCCCGTGGAGGAAGCTTCTGCGGAATGTCCCACAACGGACACCTGAGTAGATTTATCCATGGTCTCTGGGGTGACAGAGATGCTACCAACAGAATCCTGCAGTGAGATTGCATGATTTAGCAATATCTGTTGAAGCAAGGAGCTGGAGCATAAGCGTATCCTATCATTCCGCCCTAAGAGATTGAGAGGGCGTCTACTGCAAAAGCTCAAGGATTTGGACATGGCGACACATATGTCTGCAACTGATTGTTGAGATGCGTCGCAAATAAGTCTATCATAGGACGATGCCATTGGTAGCAAATCTGAATGAATACTCGTTTGTTGAAAGTCCATTCTGACGGCAACATACGACCTTCCCGAGAAAGGGAGACTGCTATAACGTTCAGACGACCCGGAATATGATGGACCGACAGAAGAACTTAATGCTCTAGAACAAACAGAAGGATTCTTTCCGTTAAGTTGAACAACGGAATGGAATGAGTGCTTCCCTGGTTCCAAATATACGCTACTACTGTCGAATTGTCAGACAGAATTTGAACATGTGAATACTGAATAATGTTCATTCAATGACATAGCACAAGCCAAATTGACATCATCTCTTTGATGTTTATGTGCTTGTTTAGGAACTACGGATCCCAAAGACCCTGGCACCTCGAATCTGTTGGGCTCAAAGTTGCACCCCAACCTGTTTGACTCGCATCCGTCATTATCGAAAATTTGGATCCGACAGTTGCAGTAGTACTCCCTGAGTTAACCACTGAATATCTGCCCAAGTCTGAATCTCTTGTTTCACTTGATTCGACAAGACGATGTTTGTGACGAGCGAATGAAACTTCACACTCCAATTCTGAGAAAAAAATATCAGGAGTGGACGAGTGCATAGTTGCCCTATCGGAATAAGATCCGCGGTGGCTCTGCACAAACCTATCAGTCACATGAATACACTCGCTGTTACTACATCTGAGTAAAGACAAAAACGAGCATAACAACTGACTAATTTTGCTCTGGTTAACGGCAGATGAACGAGATTGTTGTGTGTCTTGAAGCTTATTCCCACGTGGGTGAATGACTTGGACGGCACTAGATCCGACTTCTTTTCGTTTACTATGAAACCGAGATGTCGGAGCAGTTGAAGCAGCCTCTGAACATCGTTCTGAAGCGTTAACCTGTTGCCGAACCTCTGGTGAATGTCGTCCAAGTAGGCCGACGTTAGCGCAGACGAATGGGCTCGGAAATGAGTCATTTCCAAGTTCATTATTCGAGTGAAAGCCCAAATCGCTAGATTCAGACCGAAGCACATAGCTCGGAACTGACAAACGACTCCTAGGGCAGCGAAGCGAAGATACTTTCTGAACGCCGGATGTACCATGATGTGAAAGTACGCATCCTTGAGATCTATGCTCGCAGCATAATCGTTTACTCGAATGCTCGCTCCGACCAATCGGATGGTCTCCACATAAATTTCGGAGCCATGATCAGCTTGTTTATCCAGCTCAGATCTATAACTGGACGAAACAAGCCGTCTGGTTTTAGAACCAGGCACAGGTGACTGTAGAAACCTGGAAATTCCTGGTTTTCTATGACCTCTATCGCATTCTTCTGCAGAAGAGATTGGATTTCTGATAGAAGTGAATTTCTCTTCTGAAGGTTTGATGGAAGCCGAGTCCAACGTGGACTTCGAGTTAACAGAGTTTTTTCCCTTGAAGGACCTTTTTAGACCTTCGGAAATAACCCCCTGTTCATCCGTAATTGACAACCAATTGGATAAGAATCTCGACAGCCTTCCGCCCACTGGAATGCAATAGAGGTTTAGACCATCACCTCCTGGACTTGCGAGGCTTGCAGGGGGAGAAACTACGTCCTCCACGACCTGCACATCGCCCAGACGTCCTAGGGGCGTCTGACTGGTTGTCTCGGCCAGCATTATGTCCCCTACCTGAGTAGCTACTCTGACGGTCTCTGGAGTAAGACGTAGAGGCTTTCTTAGATCCTCTATAGGAACTTCCCTAGGATATATTTGCCCCAGAAGTCCCTGACTTACTCCTCTCTGCTAAGTCCGTTTTTTTCGAAGTGGACTTAAAGAGCAGAGAGTCCGAAGTTTTCTTGGTAATCTGATCGTAGATTAGTGAAAGCTTATCATCGAAGAGAAGTTCTCTTGAAACTGGAGCAACTCGAAGAGAGTTTTTCACCTTAGAATCCACCCTAGTGGATAAAGCTAGGGCAGCATCACGTCTGACTAACTCCAAATTTGCCACTGAAAGGGCAGAGTTATATGTGGAATATGCGATTGCCCTCGAAAGAACTCTCAAGGAAGTTTGAACATCCTGGAATTCTTTACCAATGAGACGTTGTGATAATGCTCTGGTAAGGTGATCTGCATAAGGTAAGGCGTCTAAACTGGTTCTGTTAGACAAGATTGTCATCTCCAACGTACTGGAGAGAAATGACATAGACGCCGGCAATGACAACTCCAAGTCTTCTGCCTGGTCGTCTAAACGCAGAGGAACTCTCGGAATGCCCTGTCCTGCCTTTCAAACTTATCTCTACAGCAGATGTAGAGCTTGGTGTGATAAGAAACTGGATCTGCCAGTCTTAGAGGCTAGTTTAAAAATAGCGTCATTCAGCAAATCAAACGTCCGTGAGACATTTCTGGACTGGGCCGGAAACTCAAGCGCGACGTCCTTAGTCCGGCCGAAGAAGTCATACCCTGACACACGTCTCCAACGTTTGTCATCCCAGTTGACACACACTGAGCAAGAATTAGTGCGAGTACAGTGACTACAGCAAATACAATGAGCATGCGAATCAGAGAAAGACTTCCTCGCTTTACAATTTGAACAATATTCTTTCATATTTGAAAAAATATTAAACAGCTGTAGTACTCGCACTAACCCTTGAAAATACAAAGATACATAATAATAATATAATCCATTACAAAAATTTCGAAAAATAATTCAAAAGAAAAAATTTCCGAAAAAATTTTGACTTGAGCCCAAGTTCCCAAAGGGAACGATGAGCCTAAATGGATCCCAAAAAAGCCTAAGTGTGGACAAAAAATTTAAAACATTTCTAAAAATTAATGTTACGGACAATAATTAATGTACCCGGCTATATAATGAACCTTACAGAAGACAAGAAATCACTGACAGAAGTAACCATTGTCAATGTAAACAAAAATCAATAAAAACCGGAAACAAGACTCCAGGCACTAAAAAACATGGCCCGAAATCAGTAACCAATTTAAAGTACTATCCGATGTAAAACAGAATCTTCCAGAGAAGAAGCTGCAGTACATCGGATGGTAGATGCATCACCAAAACACCTAAACCCCCCTAGGGTGAGGACGTAACCAAGGGGATAACAGAATAAACATTCTGTAACTATGCTAAAACTCCCAAGAAATTTCAATAAAAAAATATTTCAAAAATTATACCAAAAGCATGGGAGATTAGCAAGGGGGTATCAAGGAAAGGGAGAGAGGAAACACTGAACAAAGATTTCATAGCAAGAATGAAAACATCAGACGCATGCCCCAAAATTAGGGAACATGAAATAATTTTACATAAAAGTTAAAAAATTTATAGTAATTTATATATTTTTTATACTTACCAATGACCCAGACATAGCTGGTGCTAACTCTTAAAATATAGGGCCAAACACAAATTTTGCCCCCCAATCCCCAAAATTTGCATCTAAAATCAAAGAAAACATGTCCTGAAAGGCCCTCCACACTTCGCCCCCACTGCGCATGCGCAGTGTCAAGGACGTTCCGAAATTGGCGCCATTAATCATTCTAATAACCAGTGCCTGGTAAGCGCTATGTACTCAGCGGGGAGGTAAGAGTTCCCAACTCCTGGGAGGGCCATCCCCGTCTGGGTCATTGGTAAGTATAAAAAATATATAAATTACTATAAATTTTTTAACATTTTTATACTGTACCAATGACCCAGACATAGCTGAATAGTAAAAAGGCTGGAGGGCCAAGGACATAGAGCAAAATGGAATACGCTCAATAAAATAAAATAGAGTCATCCCCTGTAGGGAAAAAGAAGTAATAGGCCTTACATGTATCTTTCTTATTTATGATAAATTAGAAAGATACAACACCTTCCAAAATTGAGCTTCATACATCCATGTACTCTATTAATATCCAATATAATCCTTATACTTATAATTTTTAAAGTAAGCCAATAAATAAAGTAAGTCTAGAGAATAGAGACTCTTATACTCCTAAAAGTGTCTGAGGATTGCATAATCATGTCCGTTGACATATGCAATATTCAAAAGCTATACTTTAAAAACTAAGACTTGAATGAATTTTAAAAACCTAAACTTCTCACTAAACAACCATCCCAATAACAGCTCAGAATTACTAACTCCGGAGGAGGTATCCCCTTGTTTTCATAGTAAAACAGGTGACCCAAGGGAACACCCTCCCCCCCCCCCCCCCCCCCCCCTTTTTCTTGCCCTGGGTCAAATAGCCCAGAGCGAAGAGGGCAGCCGAACGGAGACACTGCCGAAACAGACAGCCTACCTAGCTATAGTAGCAACTGTTAAGTGAATGACATTCTGAGCAGTAGATAATAGACCTAACAATAGAGGCCTCCAGAAATGGACTCGATATTTCTGAGATAAAATTCATGAATGTGGATGGCTGAGCGCAATGAGCAGCCTTCAAAAATTTATAATAGCGACACTATTAATGTAAGCCCAAGAAGTAGAAGAACTCTTACTTCATGAGCCGAAATCTTAAGCACAACTGCTAAGTCAATGATATACCATAAGCAGTACCGATAGTTAATAGAATCTATTAACAATAAAATGGAGCGTAACGTCCTTCTACTAGACATCAAAGACAGAAGAAGTTTACGCCCATAGTAATAAACAGATATCTGTTTATAAATACATAAACTGTACCCGGAAAGAGTAAAGGCCTATGCCCATACGAAGACGGAAGGACCTTAAAATAATAGGTTCCGGATAATAGGAGCCTAACTCTTATGCAACAATCCAACCTAAATAGTAACGGAAGTAATGATTCCGAAACTACGAAAGTGAAAATCATCCATCGATAGTGCATGAAACTCACTGACTCTACAGTAAAAGAGAAACCAACAGAATTACTGTCTAAAAGGTCAGAATTTGAAAACTACTGTTTCCAGAGGCTCAAATGATTACTTAGCTAAATAAGAACCGAAGTTAAAATCCATATAGGAATTTAATCTAAAGATTCTAAGTCTATTTATCAAAAAGTTACTGACTTAGATAAAGAGACAAAAGACTCAATTGTAAACTATCGTAGAGTGCATAGGTATGAGGTAACATAAACCTATAACCTAAATAATAACAGGCTGCAGTAGATCTTGTGAAACAAGTATACCAAAAAATAGCAATGAGTAGTATGGAGGGATCCACAATATGAACATAATGATCCCTACACCACGACGGAAGAGCCTCTACTTTAGCCGCATAGAATAGCGAAGAAGAGGATCTCCTATAGTAAGAAATCGCGTCCAAAGCTCGTCCAGTACAGTGCTTACAATGCAATACGGACCACACAACGGAATACATGAAGGTTGCGACCTTGCGGGTTGTGATAAAGATGACACGATTTACCCAGTGAAAAAAGATCCTCACATAGAGGAAGATTTCACGTTAAGACCCACAGTAGACAAGAGAGTAAATTACCCATGATCTCTGTGAAGATAGAAATGCTATCAACAGAAATGTATTGTGGTTGTTTATCTTAGCAATACCTGCTGAAACAACAGCGCCGGAGGATACGCGTATCCTATCATTCCGTCCTATAGATCAATAGAGCGTTAACAACATTAGCTCAGAGATCTGGACAAGCCAACACATACGTCTGCAATTGATTAGCAAGCTGTGTCATAAATAAATCATCATTGGGCGCTCCCATAGATAGCAAATCTGATTGAATACTTGTTTGTTGAGAGTCCATTCTGACAGCAACAAGCGACCCGTAAGAGAACGGGAGTCCGATAAAACAATCAGACGACCCTGAATATGACGGACCAAAACTGAACTTGGTGTACTATAACCAACAGACGGATTCTTTCCATTAAATTGAATAACGGAAACGAAAGAGTGCCTCTCTGGTTCCGGAGATACGCCACTACTGTCGAATTAAAGGACAGGAATTTGAGCATGCGTTTCTGAATAATGTTCATGCAATGACATAAAGCAAGCCTAAAAAACATTATTCCGCGGAAGAAAACTGATTGCTAAGAGACTGCGGAACCCAAAGACCCTGGCACTTCGAATCCGTAGGGATCAGTATTATATCCCAATCTGTTTGACTGGCAACCGTCATAACAGCCACACTCGGGTCTGGCAACTGCGGTGACACTCTCTGAGTCAACCACCGAATGTTTGCCCCAGTCTGAATCTCTTGTAACACTAGATAGACAAGAGAACGTGTAAATCGAGCAATTCATGGATTGCCGAAAAGTTGCCGTCGAAGAGAAGCTCCTCCGAGAACGAAGCGACTCTGAGAGAGTTCTTAACCTTACTATCCACGCGCGTGGATGTAGCTAGGGCTGCGTCACGTCTAACCAACTCCAATCAGCCACTGAAGGGCGGAGTTATACGTGAACAAACCACTGCCCTCAAAAGAAATTACATTGAGAATAATATCCCGTAAATCTTTTCTTGAAGACGTAATGATAACGCCTCAGTAAGGCGGATTACGTATGATAAAGCGTCTAAGTTAAGTCTACTATACATCATGTCGTTCCCAACATTGAAATTGGAAAAGACATAAACGGCGAAAAAGAATATATGCAGTCTTTAATCACACCGTCTAGACGCATATGAACTCTCGGTATGCCCTGCTCTGCCAAAATAAACCATTCGTATAAATGATAAAATGGCAGAAATGAGCAACGCGGACAAGAAACTAAACTATCATGCTTGGTAGCAGGCTTGTATATATATATATATAGCGTCGAAAAATAAAACACATGTTATAATGACAATATTGGACTGCGTCGGTAAGTCAGGGACAATGTCCCTGAACCGATCGAAAAATCCGAGTCCAATGACGCTATAAGTCTCTTATCCAAGATCGCAGCAATGAAGTCCGAAATAACAATCACTGGAAGATAATGCCAGAAGACATGAAAGGCATCTTCCGATACTACAAAAGGGAAAACTCGAAATCTTTCGAATCCCTTTCGCCATCCTGTCGGACCCTATAAAGCGTTCGGTCGTCCGTACCTGATGCAACCGCGGACCGCACCGACCCAGCGCCGTCGGATAATTCCTGATTCGACCGAGAAACAGTCAATTGCTGGGATGCTGCGAAACAACTGTGCTAACTCGGATAGCACGTCCGTCACTGAGGCCTGAGGAGAAGCGGTCTTACGATGCATTGCCGCTGGAAGCTCTGTGATCGTTACCCCGTGCATACTACCAATATGCGAGCGAACGGAGTGTTTAGGCCTCGTGTCCCTTGGCTACCGGATGGCGCAACCTATTCGCCATGGAATCACTGAATGCCGAAACTGATCGGATACTCGAGGTCACGTAGCCAATGTGCGGTCGTGTGCCCTGCTGTGAGGATGAGGAAGCATCAAGGACAGTCTCTCGGACTGTCAATATAACGGAGCGTCCCGACCGAGGGACATATG
The DNA here is from genome assembly GCA_031216915.1 of Pictodentalium vernedei. Taxonomy (NCBI): domain Eukaryota; kingdom Metazoa; phylum Mollusca; class Scaphopoda; order Dentaliida; family Dentaliidae; genus Pictodentalium; species Pictodentalium vernedei. The sequence goes on along the minus strand of CM062291.1, from coordinate 37,585,622 downwards.
CTCCGAATGTAAAATATCTGAACCACAACATGCGGTCCCCTATGTTGTTGGACGAGAGAGGGACCTCTCTCGCTCACAGCCCGGATGGACCTGGACAAGCCAGGAACCGGACTAACAGGCTTCCTCCGATCTGTCCTCAATCTGCCGTCACTGGGTGAGTACTAAAGTAATTAAAGTGCTCGCATCACCCAAATCTCCTTCCTAGACCGCAACGGACGAACCCGGCAGCCGAACCATTCAATGAATGTACGCTACACCGGGTGAGCTAGCGAATGTCACTCCGTAGGCAATAGACATATTCCATGAGCACTTATTGCCGCTAGCTCTTCATTAACTATGACGACAGAGGCACACTTTTGAAAGACATCTCCATAACTCTTCGAACAAGAAACCAGAAATGCTTGGTTAGCAAGCATAAAATAATAATATATATAGCGTCGTTCAATAATTCGAAAGTTTGTGTGACATTATTGGACTATGTCGGAACTGAGGGACGATGTCCCTGAACCGAACCAAAAATTTCTAAGTCCACCGACGCTATCAGTTTCTTATCCGGCATCGCAGCATTCTGGTCTGACGAAAGAAGCTGAAGAAGACCAAGTCAGATGACATACACAACAGCATATGTTGTTCCGAAAGGGAAAGCTCGAAATCCTCCGAATCCCTTTCGGTATCCCGTCGGACCGGATGAAACGTTCGGACGTCCGTACCCGCTTCCGCGGAGCGTCCCGACCCAGCATCGTCGGATAAAATATATGCGACAGATTCAGTTGATGCTGGGATGCTGCGATAAACTGTGCTATTAAGGAAAGCACATCCGTTCCCGAGGCCTGTGCAGTAGCGGTCTTACGATGCATTGCCGCCGGAAGCTCCGTGTACGTTGACTCCCGCACACTTCCTATGCGAACGTCCGGAGTCTGCAGGCCTCGTGTCCCTGGCTACCGGATGGTGTGACCTGGTCGCCGAAGAATCCTTGATCGGCGAAGCTGGTAATATATCGGCGGTAACGCAGCCAAGTGCGGTCGTGTGCGCTGATGACGAGAAGAGGAAGCCTTAGCAGTCTCCGCGGACTGCCTATACAACGGAGCGTCCCGAGCGACGGACGTATGCTCCGCTTGCGACACATTTTGTACCACAACATCTGGGGCCAGATGTTGTTGAACGAGAGAGGGGCCTCTCTCGCTTGCCGTCCGGATGGACCGGAACGAGCTATGAACCGGACTAAAAGGCTTCCTCCGTTCTCCCTCCGATCCACCGTCACTGGGTGTGCATTAAGTTAATTTATAGTGCTCGCATCACCCCAAAATTCCTTCTAGACCGCAACGGACGAACCCGGCTGCCGAACCATTCGGTGAATGGACGCTACACCGGGCGAGCTAGCGGACGTCAAAGGCCGTCGAACCTACTAGGGTCCTCTTAGGCAATTGGCGTATTTACATGAGCACTTTTCCGCTAGCCCTTCATTAATTGTGACGACGGAGGCACACTGTTGGAAGACATCACGGATACATCACCCTAATCTTGATCGTCTGAAATAGAAATTGATAAAGTAGAGTGACCCTGCGGGGAAAGGACCGGAGTGTCCAAATCCCCAATAACATACCGTGACATACGCTTCCCATATTGTCATCGAAATCATACGATACAGAACAGGAGTTAATGCGAGTACACTGACCACATATAGAATGATAATAAAGTCAGAGGAAGACTTCCTCTTAAAACAATTGATCAATATCCTTTCAATGTGAAAAGAAAACAAGTCCTGGTACTCGCACTAACCCCTGGCAATCAAAATACATAATAATAATATGATCCATTAATATAGAAAAAATAATTGAAATCAAAATATTTTGAAAAAATATTTTTTCAGAACAGCCCAAGTTTCTGAAAAGTAACGTTGAGCCCCAATGGATCCCAAGCCTAAGTGTGGACAAAAATTTTTTAAATATTTTAAACAATTTATTCAACACTTACGAACAATAATAATGTATCTAGTTATGATTAAAATAACATCAAGATATTATTTTTTAGAAATCCCCCCCTCACACAGAGGGCTGTTGAAAATGTAAACAATGAGTGTAAAAACACTAAAATAAGACTCCAGGCACCCAGGCCCGAAATCAGTTACCAAAAATACACTATCTGACGCAAAACAGAGACTTCCAGGGAAGAAACTGCAGAACATCAGATGGTAGATGCAGAACACAACGCCTAACCACCCGTAGGTGAAGACGTAAACATTGGGAAAGAACAGAATTCATTCTGTTATTCAGCTAAAACTCCCAAGAAAATTTAGTAATAATAATTACAAAAACTATGCCAAAAGCATGGGAGAATAGCAAGGGGGGACTTAAGGACAGGGAGAGAGGAAAACACTTAAAAAACAGTGTAACTAAACAATCAGAATGACAACAAAATGGCTGCTGCCTCGAAAATAGGTAACTTAACATAATTTCATTAAAAAATTTTAAGTTACAGCCCTGATAGTATTCTGTCACACATTTTTTTCCTCTCCTCCTTCTCTATCCTCCTTAGAATCACCATTTCACTAATATTTATGTGTCTGGCATCATTTAAACTGAGATTTATAAGCACAAAGATCAGTCAGATGTTAACTGATGAAGGGCCAAACTTAGAATGATTAATGGCGCCAATTTCGGAACGTCCTTGACACTGCGCATGCGCAGTGGGGGCGAAGTGTGGAGGGCCTTTCAGGACATGTTTTCTTTGATTTTAGATGCAAATTTTGGGGATTGGGGGGCAAAATTTGTGTTTGGCCCTATATTTTAAGAGTTAGCACCAGCTATGTCTGGGTCATTGGTACAGTATAAAAATATTATAAGTTATAGCCCTGAACACATCCTTCCACTGTTTCTTCCTCTCATCCTCTTATTTCATCCTTGGATCCACCATTTCCTTCATGATTTTGTGTCTGGAATCATTTTAACTGAGATTATAAGCACAGATATCAGCGAGATGTTACTGATTGAAGGGCCAAACAAAGAATGACGATTTGGCGCCAATTTCGGTACTTCCTTGACACAGCGCATGCGCAGTGGATAAAAGTATGGAGGACCATATAGGACATTGATTTTTTTGATTTTGATGCAAATATTGAGGATTGGGCAGGGGGGGGGGGTGGTGCAAAATTTGTGTTTTGCCCTGAATTTTTAAGAGTTAGCTTCAGCTAAGTCTGGGTCATTGGTACAGTATAAAAATATTTCCTATTTATGGAGTTATGTCTTATCTTGGTAACAGGGCAGAATTTTGCTTTTGTTTACATTTCAGGTGCCATATTCTTATTAATTTTCACTGTCAAGTTATAAACAATTTATTTCTACAATAAAACAATTTGGATTGTCATACTTCATCTCACTGATCAGCCAGATCAGCATCTTGTTTGATCTGGTTTGATCAACTCAACAGAATACAACAACACAGATCTACTTACTGATGTAACTAGAGATACTGTGAGCAAGCTCACAAAGTGATACCCCCCCCCCACCCCCCACGCCTGTCAGAAAGGAATTATATTGCTTCATGCACATCTTTATATGGTGTTCTTCCATTGTGTAAAGTTTCATGAAAATTCTTCAAATGGTTAAAAGTTTCGCTTATAAGGATGGACAGACGGACGGACAGACAGACTGACAGGGTGATTCCTAGAGACCTCCCCCCTAGAGCTGGGCGATATCGACCCAAAAAAAAAACCGCGATATTTTCGGGATGATATCGCGGTTTACGGTATTATCGCGATATTTGGGGAATTAGTGCAAAACAGTCATTGAGTCACTGCAGCTCTGTTAATTTGGAAGAATAGCGTCGGCAAAACAATATTGCTGCAGGTCAAGCAATCTGCATCAGCGAAAACACAAATCAACCATGTGGTGTGTTTAAATAGAAATCTGAAAAATTTATTACAAATGAGCACACCGATCGCAACATGATAGTTCTGTAGATTTTCACCTGAACATGGGCGCAGCCATATTAGACATACAGCACACAAACTGTGTTTTCTCTTTTGTCTTCGGTTAAAATTGTAAAAAGCTATTTTTAAACAGATGGTTAATGTGGGGATACAGAATCAGACATTCTCCAATGCGAGAATCTATGTAAATTCACCGTGAGGGGATCTTGAGACATTTACGTCATTGTTTGTCCAATCAATTATAAGAGTTCCCAATTTGTTCTACGTCGGGGGAATATTGCTACTATTACGTGGGAATCGGTTCACAAAATAGTTTACCGGTAAACACTTTTGGAGGGTCCCCACTTAACAGTGCAGTATATTTCAGAAGTTAATGCCCATTCCTTACCAATACAGATGCTCCTTCATGAAGTATTGCCTCTTTTGTCAAATTATGTACCAGTAGGTCAATGTTGGTGTCGTTGCCAAGTAATGCCAATGATGTTGGCGATATTTCGGTTTTTCGAAAATGAGACGATATTACTAACGGTATTGACTTTAAAACTGGCTAAGTCGGTATATCGGCAAACCGCTCAACACTACTCCCCCCCCCCCCTCCCCCCCCAAAAAAAAAACTTTGTTTGTGGGGGGTATAATAATAGTCTCTTTACCAAGGCTTCATACAGGCCTTGAATGTCTTTCAATAGCTTTGCCCCAGTTTTTCCATAGTCTGCATTTCAAATTTTCCATAGGCTGATACCCATTAAACTACAAAATGCACAAGGGAACAAAGAGGTGGTTATCTACCTGTACCTTCACTTTTATAACTAATAGCGATGGGGAACCAAAAAGCAAATCTGCTATTTATGGACAACTGGGTATTCTACCTGGTGATCAATGATTAGTAGTTTAGTTTGTTAATTCAAGTTTCAATAGATGTAGCTGTTAAAGATACAGGTTTATTTGGCCACATGCTGTTCGAAATAGAACATAATGGTAGGATGGCTGCTCAAGAATTCTTGTTGCAGTCAATAAAAACACAAAATTATACAATCAATCCTTTGCACATTGAGGACCCCTCCCAAAGCTTGCATGAAATGTCTCTGGTTGCAGTTTAGTGATTTTGGACATGTAGAACACCAACACAAAATGTGAATTTCTAAAGCCTTACCACAGCCTGTCTAAAAAAAATTTCAGATTTTCCATAACTTTCCAGGTCATGGAAAATGAAATTTCAGTTTTCCATAACTTTCCAGGAGTTTCCATAGCCTGTATGAACCCTGTTAACCCTTTGTCGAGGAAGAGATGATAACAAAAAATTGGATAAAACATATGGGCCCCCAAAAAATACATTTGGATCGCAAGCATTTAATTTTTCAAATTTATTTTTATTTTTTATATTTGATAACTTGTCAAGTGCTAAACTATTTTTGGTTGGAAAAATTTGTTCACATGTTCTTGCCTTCTTAAAATTTAAGAGAGAGTGCCTAAAATCAATGACAAAACAGATTAAATTGTAACAAGGCAAATGCATACAGTCTAAACAAGAACTATTGCTGAAATCACCACTGCAACGTTGGACTGATGAAGCATAAATGAAAAAACATGCATAATTTGACAAAGTAAGGGCTGCAACTCAGATGCAAATAGTGTGAGCAACTCCAATCGACATGTGGTGGAAGCATGTCATCCCAAGGATACCACATTTCGATTTTAACTCTTTACCCAACGTGGACGATATCAAAATTTACTATCTTATATTTTTCCAAAAATTTCAACAAAACCATATCATGTGAATTTACTCTCGTTCCAATGAGGGGTCACATGATATGGTTTTGTTGAAATATTTTGAAAAATTTAATTTTTTCAACTGCTCAATTTGCATATTATGTGGGTGGATGCGGGAAATTCATTAGGTAAAGGGTTAATTGACATCCGTCCAGTCACTGCTGAGTTGTGGATCCACCCGAATGGATAGACGGACTGATGATCAATACAGACAGAAGCATGTAATCCAGTATATCACCTAATCTCTTCGAGTGCGGGGGTATAATAATTTCACTTCACAGATTTTATGAAGCACATACACAGAATATGAAGAATTTAAGTTATAGTACCTATACTTCTGCAAAAATGCCTAAATTTGGACTTCCAGCATTCAACCAGTTAATGAAGAAATATTAAATATATCTGTGTTCAGTAATATTTATGCACCATTTTCAAAAAATAAATACCATCCACATAATATTCAAGTTATTTTCTGAAGATCAGAGCAAACTGGATGTTTACAAAACAAATATAATATTTTAACCCCTAGCACTCTGGTAGTGCAACAGGATTTGTTTCAATTGTTCTATTCTTCTCTTGTTTAACTATGGATTTAATGAATTATATCTTGTTTGACAGAGCTCACTGAGCTCTGTCAAACAAGGTATAGTTGGTTAAATATCAAACTGCATTGTGGGAAATATTTTCTGTTGAAAACTTTGCCATTTTGTCATCAGAGTGCAGAGGGTTAATCATACTTGGTTGAAAAATTAATTATAAGTCTCAAGATTTCGTTCCAACTTTGGAAGACACTGCAATCCCCCAAAAAATGTTGGGGGGGGGGGGGGATTTTGAGGCAGGACATGCCTGTACACAAACATTTTTTTAGCCTAAATGGGGATTTTTTGTGAATAACGTGGGCCAGTTTTGGATGTTATGTTGTGTAAAGGATTCTACAAAATAGACTGAAAGAACCATCTAAATATTTATGAATTAAAAAGGTAACCAACAGGGTGAAGGGAGATATACAAACAAAATAAAAAATGTGTATACCTCATTCAATCTATCTGTGTTAGCAGTATTTCCTGCCTCAGCTTCCATTCGTAATTTCTTTTCCTCAGCCAGTAACTCCTCTCTTTTTTTGTGAGATTTTAGTACAGCATCAATGGCAGTTGTTTCATTGGCAACAACCTCTAAAATTTAAATACACAAAATTTATCAATATGTAACAAGAACAGGAGCTAAAACTCTCATTTATTTCTTGGAAAAAAATGCTAAACTTAAATGCAATTTTTTTTTTTTTTTTTTTTTTGATAAATTTAAAGTAATTTGTATATTTTTTATACTTACCAATGCCCAGACTTAGCTGGTGCAAACTCATTAATATCAAGGCTCAAACCCAAATTTTGAACCCCCAAATTTGCATACAATACCGATATTTTAAAGTCCTATCTGGCCCTCCATACTTTTAGTACTGCACATGCACAGTACCCAGGAAGAGACCGGAATTGGCACCAAGCATCATTCTTCCTAGTTGTGCCTACTAATGTTATAACTCAGCGGGGAGGTATGAGTGCCCACTCATGGGAGGGCCATCACCGTCTGGGCGATTGGTCAGTATAAAAAAATATACAAATTACTTTATACTAAAGCCAATGGCCCAGCTTTAGTTGAATAGTAAAAAGGCTGGAGGGCCTAGGACTTAAAAGAATAACAAGTTAAATTCAGCTCCTCAGCCTGCAGTAAGACTCCCAAGGTGAACAGGAGATTAAAATTTTACATATATCCCTCTCTATACAACAATAGAGAAGGATATACCACCGAAATAAGGAGCAATATCCAAGTGATTCCTTTTTACTTTGCATAAATGATTATGCTAATTGGGTGTAACGAGCCCCCAATTTTAAGGCTAGTCTAGACTAAGATACTTAAAATTAGGAAAAGCGTGTTCGAGAGTTAGAGACTAACGCCCACAGACACACGCCGAATACTATGCAACAAGCTGTACATAAGATCAGTATTGTCTATAGCCAATAACAGCTTCATTCATAGTTACACATTTATTATAAGGCCAGAAGAGGTAAAGAGAAATCACCCCCCCCCCCCCCCACTCTTTTTTGAAGGAATTAACTTTCCAAAAAAAAGAGGAAAGCAGCCTGGAATCAGTGATAAAGTGGTATCGAATAATATATAGTCGCCTAAAAGGCTCCTGGTTACAAAATCGCAAGCTTCTAATATGTATGTCGTATCCGGAATACGGAGACAGGTCGATAACCGGTGATATTAATATGTACAAACTTAAACTTGTCCAATTGAATCCCAATGGAAATTTATCTGAGAGACTTATATGCTTCTGAGCAAACCAACAGGCGACCACGTTCAGGTGTACAAGTAAATTCCAATAATGAACTTCCAAATTCTAACGGTTCAATCTATGAGAATGAGAGAGTAGGATTCCCCTTTTTGTACCTCTTCCAGTTGAAAATTGGATTTAGAACCTGGAATGGGATATGAATAAATAAGAGGCCCCAGGGGGCCTTAGGCGCTCACCGAATGTTCCATACTGTTAAGACACAAATTTTATCAAAAGCTATTCTTAAGGTTCTACAGAGTAAATCTATACTCTCTGTGGAGCTAAAACATCAACAGGACTGAATGGGACAATGCTGCTGATCAAATATCAAAAGATTCTGCATGATGGTTCTGAAGAAGATTTTTAAAGAATTTTCCTTGAATTGCACAAAGTAAATATTCACGCCCCCATAGTGAGCCCCAATATTGATCAAAAGACTAAATTTTAACAAAAGTGAATCCAACCCATACCAAGATGATGCATACCAAATATCTAAAGATTCTGCCCACTGGTTCTGGTGAAGAAGATTGTTAAAGATTTTTTCTTAAATTGCACTAAGTAAAAATTCACACCCCCATAGTGATCCCCAATATTGAACGGGGGATTCAATTTGAACAAACTTGAATCAGATCCATACCAAGATGCTGTATATCGAAATATCAAAAGATTCTGCCCATCAGTTCCAGAAAAGAAGACTTTTAAAGAAATTTTCTTAAATTGCACTAAGTAAAAATTCACACCCCTTTAGTGAGCCCCAATATTGATCGAGGGACTCAATTTGAACAAACTTGAATCAGACCCATACCAAGATGCTGTATACCAAATATCAAAAGATCCTGCCCATTGGTTCTAGAGAAGATTTTTAAATTTTTTTTCTTAAATTGCAGTAGTAAAAATTCAGGTCCCCATAGTGAGCCCCAAAATTGATCAAGGGACTCCATTTGAACAAACTTGAATCAGACCCATACCAAGATGCTGTATACCAAATTTCAAAAGATTCTGCCCACTGGTTCTGGAGAAGAAGATTTTTCCTTAAATTGCACTAAGGAAAAATTCATGCCCCTGTAGGGAGCCCCAATATTGATCAAGGGACTCGATTTGAACAAACTTGAATCAGACCCATACCAAGATGCTGCATACCAAATATTAAAAGATTCTGCCCATTGGTTCTGGAGAAGATGATTTTTAAAGAATTTTTCTTAAATTGCACTAAGCAAAAATTCAGGCCCCCACAGAGAGCCCCAATATTGGTTGAGGGACTCGATTTGAACAAACTTGAATGAGACCCATACCAAGATGCTGCATACCAAGCATCAAAAGATTCTGCCCACTGGTTCTGGAGAAGAAGATTTTTTAATAATTTTTCTATAATTCATACAGTGCTATCAGAGTTATGCCTCATACAGAGCCCCCAAGGGACGTGGCCATTTCATTTGAACAAACATGAATTGCCATATAGTAATGAACATCCACATGAAGTTTTGTGAAAATCGGACCAGTGATTTCAGAGGAGAAGTCGTTTGAAAAATGTTCACGATGACGGATGGCAAGTGATAAGTTGAGCTCCCTTCGGTGAGCTAAAAATTCCTCATATTGACTAAGTTATAATTTGGACTCCCACAGGCAGCCCAAATATGGACCCAGGGACTTGGCTTTAACAAAAATGAATCTCACCCCCCTAAGGATGCTACACACCACATATCAAAACATTCCAACTGCTGGATCCGAAGAAGAAGATTTTTAAGAAAATTCCTCATTTCGAACTAAGTTACAATTCAAGCTCCCACAGTGAGCCCAAATATGGACCTAGGGACATGTCTTGAATCCCCCCCCCCCCCCCCCCCCCCCCAAGGATGCTGCATACCAAATATCAAAACATTCCGACTGCTGGATCTGAAGAAGAAGATTTTTAAAGAAAATTCCTCATTTTGAACTAAGTTATAATTTGGGCTACCACAGTGAGCCCAAATATGAACCCAGGGACTTGGCTTGGATAAACTTGAATCTCACCCCCTAAGCATGATGCATACCCAATATCAAAAGATTCTGCCTGCTGGATCTTGAGAAGAAGATTTTTAAAGAAATTTGCCTGAAATGCACGAAGTTCGAATTCGGGCTTCTATAATGAGCCCAAATATGAATCCAGGGGACCGATTTGAACAAACTTGAATCAGATCCACCCCACAATGTTGCATACCAAATATGAAAAGATTCTGCCTGCTGGATCTGGAGAAGAAGATTTTTTAATGTTTTTTCCCATTGCCTTTTTCAAAGTCCCGAAACTGTACCCTGCGATAAAACCGACGGCAATTTTTCTTTACCAATCCTTTCCGTTGGTCCTAAGGAAGCTTCACACCAAATAAAATTTCTGAGTGCCATGCAGTTTTAGAGATATGGGCGTATTAATTTTTTTCTATTTTTAGCTCCTGCGGTTCCCACGGGGCTATGGGAAAAAAAAATTGGCATACATTAGGTACTTATGGACCCAATAAGCCCTCACATAAAATTTGGTTCAAATCAGCCTCTCGGTTCGGAAAATAGAAATTTTGGGCGGGGCCAAAAATTTTGCCCCTCCCATAATGATGCCAAATATAGCCCATCAAACTTCTCTTGGACAAATCTGAGACTACACCTTAAAAGGAAGCTGCATACCATATATCAAGTCTCTGCTATTGCTGGTTCATGAGAAGATTTTCAAAGATTTTGGTGCCCCTTGGGGGCATGGCACCACCCAGGAGGAGGGGCAACTTCCTTTGAACAAATCTGAATTGGCAATAGGTAATAAACATTTACCAAACATTTGAATAAAATTGGGCTAGTGGTTTTGAAGGAAAAGTCGATAATGTAAAGTTAACGCCGGACGACGGACAGAATGTGATCAATAAAGCTCCCACTAAAAATACCATTGAGGAGAGAACCTCTTTTCTTATAATGGTACATTGTCCGATAGGACAGTGTTCTCAGCCTAGATGACGCAACTGAAGGTCTTCCTATTTGTGAAGACAATTATATGGTTGCTAACTGTGGCCCTAGAAGTTCTCCAAAGGAGACTTACAAACACTAGCCGCTTATGATAAGGAAAAAACAATGTTCATAATTCTAGCTAAGCAACTATGGTGTCAACATTAAGACTAATGTCTGTGACACCTCAGAAAACAACACTGAGAAGGAAAAAACATACTCCTTCCTTTTAGAAGTTCTATTCCAAGACAGCAGTCTTAGCCAAGATAACAGAGCTTAGAAGTCTTCATCTCCGTGGAGACCAAAATCTCGGTGTAACTTGCGACCTTAGAAAGCTCACTAAGCAGAGACTTACGACACTAGTTGCTCACGTTAAGGAAAAAAGCTCCCTCTTGATACAAATGAGGCCTCAACAAAAGGACCAACGCCTCAGTCACCTAAGAATACACCGAGAAGGAAACAACGTACTCATTCCTTCTAATGGCCTAATTCCAAAAAGACAGTAGTCTCAGATTAGCTAACGCAGCTTATAACTCTTCATCTCCGTAAAGGCAGATATCTCGGTGTAACTTGCGACCTTTGAAAGCTCACTAAACGGAGACTTACGACGTTAGTCGCTCAAGCTAAGGTTAAAAGGACTGCTCTTTCTAACGGCACTAATTCCAAAGAGACAGTAGTCTCAGCTTAGCTAACATAGCTTAGAAGTCTTCATCTCCGTGAAGACACGATATCTGTGTTACCTGCGGCCTTGGAAAGCTCACTAAATGTAGTCTTACAACATTAGCCACAATGTATAAGAAAAGACCGCTCTAAACTACATAAGGCCACTATGACATTAGCCGCTAATGTTATAGAAACAGACCGCTCTTCTTAATTCGCATAAGACTAACAGGCGACAACAATAGGACTAAATGCCTGTGACCCTAGGAATACAATACCGAGAAGGAAAGAACAAAATCTTTCCTTCTAACGGACATATGTCAACAAGAGCGTAGCGGAACAATATACGCCCGTTTTGTATTTTTGAAGGGTTGGGGTAAGGATGGGGGTGAGGGTGAAAATTGTTTGGACCAACCCCATATTCGAACTTGACCTGTATTTTGTTGTGATTAAACAACATACCAAGTTTGGAACCAATCGGAAAACAAATAATAAAAGTTATCATCCGGAAACCAAATATTTGATGCATTCTATGTCCAACAATTAGGCCATACTAAAGTTATAATCCGGAAAACACAAAATGCACAAATTCAAGAGGAATAACTCTGGAAAGGTACATGCGATATTGGCCGTAAGTGAACCTGAGCTGTGCTTTGTGGTCATAAACAAAATCTGAGAATTTGAAACAAATTAGTCAAGGCAAACTAAAGTTATCATCCGGAAACCACATAATTCACAAATTTGCAATCATTCAAGGGGAATAACTATGGAACGGTACATGCGATTATGGCCAAAGGTGAACTTGAGCAGTGCTTTGTGGTCAAAAACAAAATCTGAGAATTTGAAAAACATCGGTCAAGACAAACTAAAGTTATCATCCGGAAACCACAAAATCCATAAATTTGCAATCATTCAAGGGGAATAACTCTGGAAAGCTATATGCGATTGTGGTCAAAAGTGAACTTGAGCTGTATTTTGTTGTCAAAAAAAAAAACTGAAAATTTGAAATAAATCGGCCAAGGCAAACTAAAGTTATCGTCCGGAAACAAAAAGTTGGGCTAAATTCCCATAAATAAAGGGCCATAACTCTATTGCAAATGGGCCGCTAGAAACGGAAATCGAACCCATCCTGTATTTTGTCATACTAAATCCACATGCCAAATTTAACTCAGCTCAATCCATTACAACTAAAGTTATCGTCCGGAAACGAAACGTGTCCATGGACGGACAGACAGACAGTTGGGTGGAGAGATCATTCACATAATACATCCCGTTTTTCAAACGGGTGTATAAAATCAACATCTGAAAAATTTGATGTCAATCCGTTAAGGCGTTTGGCTTTAAATGAACGGAAACCAATTTTTTCAAAAAAAATTGTGGTTTCAAAGGGCCATAACTCTGCAGCGGATGGACTGAGAAACACCAATATCGAACTTGACCTGTATTTTATTGCTACAAACAAAATCTGAAAGTCTGATATTGATTCGTCAAGGCGTTTGACATTAAATGAACGGAAACCAATTTTTTCAGAAAAATTGTGTTTTCAAAGGGCCATATCTCTGCAGCAGATGGAGGGTGAAACACCAATATCGAACTTGACCTGTATTTTAATGCTAAAAACAACTTCTGAAAGTTTGATGTCAATCCGTCAAGGCGTTCGACTTTAAATGAACAGAAAGCAAATTGTTTACGGACAGACAATTTGAAAAACATCGGTCAAGGCAAACTAAAGTTATCATCCGGAAACCACAAAATCCATAAATTTGCAATCAGTCAAGGGGAATAACTCTGGAAAAGTATATGCGATTGTGGTCAAAAGTGAACTTGAGCTGTATTTTGTGGTCAAAAACAAAAAACTGAAAATTTGAAATAAATCGGTCAAGGCAAACTAAAGTTATCGTCCGGAAATGAAAAGTTGGGCTAAATTCCCATAAAGGGCCATAACTCTACTGCAAATGGGCCGCTAGAAACGGAAATCGAACCCATCCTGTATTTTGTCATACTAAATCCACATGCCAAATTTAACTCAGCTCAATCCATTACAACTAAAGTTATCGTCCAGAAACGAAATGTGTCCATGGACGGACAGACAGTCGGGTGGAGAGATCATTCACATAATACGTCCCGTTTTTCAAACGGGTGTATAAAAATCAACATCTGAAAAATTTGATGTCAATCCGTCAAGGCGTTCGGCTTTAAATGAACGGAAACCAATATTTTTATACTGTACCAATGACCCAGACTTAGCTGGTGCTAACTCTAACAAAACCAGGGCCAAACACAAATTTTGCCCCCCAATCTCCAAAATTTGCATCCAAAACCAACAAAAATCATGTCCTATAGGACCTCCATACATCGCCCCTACTGCGCATGCGCAGTGTCAAGGACGTTCCGAAATTGGCGCCAATTATCATTCTCTGTTTGGCCCTTCATCAGTCAACATCTCACTGATCTTTGTGCTTGTAAATCTCAGTTTAAAGGATGCCAGACACGTAATTTTTGGAGAAATGGTGATTCTAAGGAGGATATAGAAGGAGAAGAGGAAAAAGGAGTGACAAAAAATAATCAGGGCTGTACTTAAAATTTTTTATGAAATTATGTTAAGTTGCCTATTTTCGAGGCATGGGCCTCTTGTTGTCATTCTTGCTAAAAAGTTGCACTGCTTATTCAGTGTTTCCTCTCCCCTGGCCTTCTAAGTCCCCCCTTGCAATTCTCCCATGCTTTTGGCATATTTTTGAGAAAGTTCATTTCTAAAATTCTCTTGGGAGAGTTGCTTGGTTACAGAATGTTTTCTGTTATTTTCCCCATAGTTACGTTTTCACCCATGGGTGTTTAAACGTTGTGTTCTGCATCTTTCATCTGATGTTCTGCAGATTCTCCCCTGGGAATCTCTGTCTTGCATCAGATAGAGTGTAATTTTGATGACTGATTTCGGGCCAGTTTTTTCAGTGCCTGGAGTCATGTTTTCTGGTGTTTTACACTGTTTGTTTACATTGGCAACAGTCTCTTTTAAGGGGGGCTGTTTGCCTTTGGTGTAGTTTATCTCACTATAAGATACATTTTGATTATCCTTAAGTGTTGCATGAATTATTTAATATAAATTTAAAATTTTTGACCACACTTAGCCATCGGATCCATCGGGGCTCAACGTTTCTTTTCAGAAACTTGGGCTTCGCTGAAAAAATATTTTTCAAAAATTTTTTTGATTTGCAATTGTTTTTTCATTATTAATGGATCATGTTATTATGTATCTTTGTGTCAGGGGTTTGTGCGAGTAACTAGGACTTGTTGTTGACTTTTCACAATGAAAGGATATTGTTCAAATTGTAATAGGAAGAAATCTTCCTCTGACTTTCATGATCATTGTATTAATTGTAGTCAGTGTTCTCGCACTAATCCCTGTTCTATATGTCAATTTTGGGATGACAAACATTGGAAACGTGTGTCACGGTATGTTGTTACTGGAGAAAGGGCTATGCCGGCTCTTTCTCCACAAGGTCACTCTACTCTCTCAGTTTCTATTTCAGAGGAACAAGAACAGGGTGATGTTTCCATGTT
Organism: Pictodentalium vernedei; assembly: GCA_031216915.1. Classification (NCBI taxonomy): domain Eukaryota; kingdom Metazoa; phylum Mollusca; class Scaphopoda; order Dentaliida; family Dentaliidae; genus Pictodentalium; species Pictodentalium vernedei. The sequence continues at coordinate 37,570,416 of CM062291.1, read as the reverse complement.
ATCTTCCGCAAGTGCGCTTCCGTCGTCACAAATGAATACAGAGCTAGCGGCAAAAGTGCTCATGGAGATTAAACAAATGTCGTCCGCTAGCTCGCCCGGTGTAGCGTCCATTCACCGAATGGTTTGGCAGCCGGGTTCGTCCGATGCGGTCCAGGAGGAAATTTTGGGTGATGCGAGCACTATAAACATTCAATGTGCACACCCAGTGACGGCGGATGGTAGGCGAGATCGGAGGAAGCCTTTGAGTCCGGTTCCTAGCTCGTCCAGGTCCAGCCGGGCCGCGAGCGAGAGAGGCCCCTCTCTCGTACAACAACATCTGGGACCAGATGTTGTGGTACAAAATGTGTCGCAAGCGGAGCATACGTCCGTCGCTCGGGACGCTCCATTGTATAGGCAGTCCGCGGAGACTGCTCAGGCTTCTTCTCGTCAGCGCACACGACCGCACCTTGGCTGCGTGACCGCCGATATCTTACCAGCTTCGCCGATCAGGGATTCTTCGGCGACCAGGTCACACCATCCGGCAGCCAGGGACATGAGGCCGATGGACTCCGGACGTTCGCATAGAAAAAGTATGCGGGAGCCATCAGATGCGGAGCTGCCCTCGGCGAAGCAGCGAAAGACTGCGCCTCCGCAGGTCTCGATGCCGGACGTACTTTCGCCGATCAGGGATTCTTCGGCGACCAGGTCACACCATCCGGCAGCCAGGGACATGAGGCCGATGGACTCCGGTCGTTCGCATAGAAAAAGTATGCGGGAGCCATCAGAGGCGGAGCTGCCCTCAGCGAAGCAGCGAAAGACTTCCCTCCGCAGGTCTCGATGCCGGACGTACTTGTGCAGATAGCACAACTTATCGCAGCATCCCAGCAGCCGACAGAAACGGTGTCGGATCGGGAATTATCTGACGGCGCTGGGTCGGTACGCTCCGCCGAAGCATCGGGGGCGGACGACCGGGAGCATCATGAGGTCCGACCGGATGGTGAAAGGGATACGGATGACTTGGAGCTATCCCTTTCGGAACAACATAAAGCTGCCGTGGACTTCATCCGGCACTTTCTCCCTCAAGTTGTTCCGTCGGGCCAGACTGCTGCGGTTCCGGACAAGAGGATTATAGCGTCATTGGACTCTGAATTTTTTGAGCAGTTCAGGGACATCGCTTCCGAGTTTCCGTCGCAGTCCAATAATGTTGCAAGAACATTTGAATTATTGAACGACACTATATTTAAACTTGCTTCCAAGACGGGGAAAGCAGGTTTCTTGTCCGCCAATACTCTCAACCTGCCTTTCATTAATGCAAGGAATAAATTCGACACGGCAGGACAGGGTATTCCGAGAGTTCCTCTGTGTATGGACGACGAGGCGGAAGACTTAGAGCTATCATTACCGTCGTCGGCTTCTATTCCAACCGCGGTGTTGAAAACAGCTATTTCGTCTAACAGAGCCAATTTAGATGCCTTATCTTACGCAGATCACCTTACTAAGGCGTTATCACTGCGCCTTCAAGGGAAAGAATTTCAGGATATTCAATCCTCTTTAAGACTTCTTTCAAGGGCAGTAGCTTATTCCATGTGTAACTCCGCCCTTTCAGTGGCAAACCTGGAGTTGGTTAGACGTGACGCAGCCCTAGCTACATCCACACTCGTGGATACTAAGGTGAAGAACTCTCTCAGAGTCTCTTCGGTCTCCGGAGAACTTCTCTTTGACGGCAAGCTTTCTGCTATTTATGATAAAATTACAAAGAAAGCTTCGGATTCTCTGTTGTTCAAATCTGCTTCTAAGAAGTCGGATACGGCAGACAAGAATAAGACAGGCACTTCTGGGTCTAATGCGCCCAAGAGAGGTTCCTATAGAGGTTCCGGTGCGTACCGCAGGCCTCGCAGGTCCAGGAGGTGATGGCTTAAACCTCTATCGCGTACCGGTTGGCGGAAGGTTGTCGAGCTTTTCACAAGAATGGGCGTCGATTACGGACGACCCTTGGGTGAGAGGAGTGACTTCGGAAGGTCTAAAGATATCCTTCAAACGAAAGGCTCCATTAACTCGAAGTCCAAAATGGACTCAACTTCCGTCAAATTCGCAGAAAAGAGACGCTCTGTTATCAGAGGTGCAGTCTCTTTTAATGAAGAACGCGGTAGAGGTCGTAGAAAACCAGGAGACTCTGGGATTCTACAGCCATCTGTTTCTGGTTCCGAAACCAGACGGCTCGTTCCGTCCAGTCATAGATTCGAGCTGGATAAACAAGCTGATCGTCGCTCCGAAGTTTTATATGGAGACGATTCGGTCGGTCAGAGCGAGTATTCGGGTGAACGATTATGCAACGAGCATAGATCTCAAAGATGCGTACTTTCACGTCATGGTACATCCGACATTCAGAGAGTATCTACGCTTCGCAGTCCTAGGAGTGGTGTATCAATTCCGGGCGATGTGCTTCGGATTGAATCTAGCACCCTGGGCTTTCACTCGGGTAATGAACTCGGTAATGATCTATTTCCGAGCTCATTCGTCTGCGGTAACGTCGGCCTACCTGGACGACATTCTTCAGAGGTACGGCAACGAGTTAACGCTTCAGAACGATGTTCAGAATCTACTTCTATTGCTCCGACGTCTCGGTTTTATAGTAAACGAGGAGAAGTCGGATCTGGTGCCGTCCAAGTCATTCACACATCTGGGAATGAGCTGCGAGACACACAACAATCTCGTTCGTCTGGCATTAACCAGAGCGAAATTAGTCAGTTGTTACGCTCGCTATTGTCTGCACGCAGACAAAGTCACAGCGAGAGAATTTATGAGACTGATAGGTCTGTGCGGAGCCGCTGCGGATCTCATTCCGATGGGGCGGTTACGCACACGTCCTCTCCAAATTTTCTTGACTCAGAATTGGAGTGTGAAAATTCATTCGCTCGACATAGACGTTCTCTTGTCAGATCAAGTGAAACAAGAGATTCAGACTTGGGCAAACATTCAGTGGTTAACTCAGGGAGTTCCGCTGCAGTTGCCGGATCCGAGTTTTACCATTATGACGGATGCCAGTCAAACAGGTTGGGGTGCATCATTGATCCCAACGGATTCGAGATGCCAGGGTCTTTGGGATCCGCAATTCCTGGGCAAGCACATAAACATCAAGGAAATGATGTCAATTTGGCTTGCGTTACGTCATTGGATGGACATTATTCACAATGCTCATGTCCAAATCCTATCCGATAATATGACAGTAGTGGCGTATATACGGAATCAGGGAGGCACTCATTCAGTTCCGTTGTTCAATCTAACGGAAAGAATCCTTCTGTTTGCGCTAGAACATCAGGTTCTTCTTTCGGTCCGTCACATACCGGGTCGTCTGAATGTGCTAGCAGACTCCCTTTCACGAAAGGGTCGCTTGTTGCCGTCGGAGTGGACTCTCAACAAACAAGTATTCAATCAGATTTGCTACCAATGGGAACGGCCAATGATAGACTTATTTGCGACACATCTCAACAATCAGTTGCAGACGTATGTGTCTCCGTGTCCGGATCCAAGAGCATTTGCAGTAGACGCTCTGTCGATCCCTTGGGACGGAATGATAGGATATGCGTATCCTCCAGCGCCGTTAATTCAGCAAGTATTGCTAAAGATAAAACAATCTCAATGCAAGATTCTGTTGGTAGCATCTCTGTCTCCACAGAGACCGTGGATAAATCTACTCAGGTGTCTGTTGTGGAACCTACCGCGAAAGCTTCCTCCACGGGAGGATCTTCTTTCGCAGGGGAAATCGCGTCAACTCCATCACAACCCGCAAGGTCTCAACCTTCACGTTTTTCCGTTGTGCGGTCCTTCTTGCATGGCAAGCACTTTACAGGACGAGCAGTGGACGCGATTTCTAACTGTAGGAGGACCTCCTCTTCGCTAAACTATGCGGCTAAGTGGAAGGTTTTTTGTCGTTGGTGTAGGGATCATTCTGTAGATATTTTCGATCCCTCTATACCAGACATTGCAAACTTTCTAGTATACTTGTTTGACGAAATCAAACTGCAGCCTGTTACTATTAAGGGTTATAGGTCTATGTTATCTGATACCTATGCACATCATGATAGTTTACAAATTGGATCTAATGTCTCTTTATCTAAGTTGGTTAGAAACTTCTCGATAAATAGACCCAGAACTCTTAGGTTAATTCCTAAATGGAATTTAGCTTGGGTTCTTCTTAAATTGAAGGAAAAGCCATTTGAACCTCTTGGGACAGTAGATTTCAAATTCTTATCTTATAAGACAGCTTTTCTCTTAGCTTTCTCTTCTGCTAGAAGAGTCAGTGAGCTTCATGCACTATCAGTGGATGATTCTCACTATCGTAGTGTCGGGAACACTATCACCTTCACTACTAATGTGGGTTTTTTAGCTAAGAATCAGGCTCCTAATAAATATCCGGAACCTATTGTTATTAAGGCTCTTCCGTCTTCAGACGGGCGTAGGCCTTTACTCTGTCCTGTTAGAGGGTTACGTATCTATAAACAGAGATCTCAGTTTATCAGAAAGGGACGGAAACGTTTCTTTCTGTCTTTGATGCCTAATAGAAGGGACATTTCGGTCCATTCTATTGCTAGATGGATTCAATTAACTATCCGTACTGCTTATGAGAGTTTATCTTCTTCTCAGCAGTCTGTGCTTAAGATTTCCGCTCATGAAGTAAGAGCTCTTGCTACTTCTTGGGCTTATGCTAATAGTATTGCTATTACAGATTTAATGAAGGCTGCTTATTGGTCTCAGCCATCCACATTCACGAATTTTTATCTCAGAAATATTGAGTCCATTTCTGGAGACCTGCATTGTTTAGGTCCGTTATCTGTTGCTCAGAATGTCGTCCACTAAACAGTTGCAACTATAGTTATGCAGGCTTTCTGTTCCGGCAGTGACTCCGTCCGGCTGCCCTCTTCGCTCTGGGCTATTTGACCCAGGGCAAGGGGAAGGGGGGGGGGGAGGGTGTTCCCTTAGGTCACCTGCTTTATAGTGAAAAGCAAGGGAATGCCTCCTCCAAAGTCAGTATTTCTGAGTCGCTTCCGGGATGGTTTTAAAGTGTAATATTAATGTTAAAATTCATTCATGTCATATTTTTAAAGTGTAGCTTGGTGTGAAGCATTTGTATATGTCAAGAGTCAAACGGGCTTTAATATACAATACTCGGACACTTTTAAAAGATTATAAAGAGTCTCAATTCTCTGGACTAACTTTATTTATTGGCTTACTTTAAAAATAATTAGTATAAGGGTTATACTGGATGTTAATAGAGAACATGAATGTTACTGTGCTCAATTATAAAGGGTACTGTATCTTTCTAATTTAATATTAAATAAGAAAGATACATGTAAAGCCTAATACTCCTTTTCTCCTTAAGGGGTTGCCTCTATTTTATATAGTTGAGCTTATTGGATTTTCCTCTATGTCCTAGGCCCTCCAGCCTTTTTACTATTCAGCTAAGTCTGGGTCATTGGTACAGTATAAAAATGTTAAAAAATTTATAGTAATTTATATATTTTTTATACTTACCAATGACCCAGACGGGGATGGCCCTCCCAGGAGTTGGGAACTCTTGCCTCCCCGCTGAGTACATAGCGCTGACCAGGCACTGCCAGTAAGAATGATAATTGGCGCCAATTTCGGAACGTCCTTGACACTGCGCATGCGCAGTAGGGGCGATGTATGGAGGTCCTATAGGACATGATTTTTGTTGGTTTTGGATGCAAATTTTGGGGATTGGGGGGCAAAATTTGTGTTTGGCCCTGGTTTTGTTAGAGTTAGCACCAGCTAAGTCTGGGTCATTGGTAAGTATAAAAAATATATAAATTACTATAAATTTTTTAACTTTTTCAAAAAAAATTGTGGTTTCAAAGGGCCATAACTCTGCAGCGGATGGACTTAGAAACACCAATATCGAACTTGACCTGTATTTTATTGCTACAAACAACATCTGAAAGTCTGATGTTGATCCGTCAAGGCATTCGACTTTAAATGAACAGAAACCAAATTGTTTATGGACAGACAGACAGACAGACTGATAACATAATACGACCATTTTTTAAACAGGCATATAAAAAGAAAGAGGTCTCAGCAGAGCTAATACAGCCTAAAGTCTTATATCTGTGAAGACAGATATCTGTGTGTTACCCTGCAGCCTTGGCGTGTTCACTAAATGGAGAGTTACGACGTTAGCCACTAATGTATAAGAAAAGACCTCTCTAAAATTATTTCATCAACAATGGAACTAAATGTCTCTGAGGCCTAGGAATACACCACAGTGAAGGAAAAAACAAACTTTTTCCTTCTAAAGGCTCTATTCCATGTCTCTGCCTAACTATGAGCTATCGATATTCTATTCGTAAAGAATAGATCATTGCCTTTCTTGTACTATTGCGGCCAAATTGCGGCCAAGGGAGATAGCGTTAATCGGACCAAAGGCCTTTGACACCTGAGCAGAAAGGTCCGGAAAGGAAAGATCTTCGTTTTTTTCTTCGCAAGTACACTAAGCTGTTTTTTGACTAGCAAGCGTAGACTTTTGTTCAGATGGAACAAGATCCGAAAGAACTTATGAATAAAAATCAACAAGTCTTAATGTGCTGTTCTGTGAGGGATGGAGAATCATCCCCTGTAGCCCTCTCACCATCTGAAAACTATGGTCTCCACCATCCAAATGAACAGATGATTGGACCAACCCACCACCGTCTGAGAGCTCACTACCAGAGACTGCTGACGGCTGAACCTGTGACTACTGGGATGCTGTGATAAGCTGCCCAATCAATTGGTAAGTATAAAAAATATATAAATTACTTTAAATTTTTTCATACTTTTATACTGTTTATAGACTTAGCTGAATCGTAAAAAGGTGGAGGGCCTAGAACTTCCGAAATAGTAGTCAACATAGATCAAATCCTTAAATCCATGATGAAGGAAATTAGAATAATTAGAATTTACATGCATGTCTCTTATACCATAATAGAGGAGACATATCCTAATATGGATCCCAATTATGTACATCCTAAATCTTAGCATGAAATCATGCTAATTAGGATGTAACAAGTTCACAAATTTTTAAGGCTGGTCTGGACTAAGCCCTAAAAATTAGGATGGCATATTTGAGAATGAGAGAAAATTGCCCATAAACCTACGCCATACAATAATACTACAGCTAAATGCTGAATATAGTATGGACAAAACAGCTTCCTTCTTAGTTACATACCCAATAAGCCAGAGAAGTGGAGAAAATGACCCTCCCCCCTTTTTGAACATATCGTCAAAAGAAAGAGGGGAGAGCTCTGGAATCAATAAGCGTTACCAGGAAACAATATAAATAAATATCGATCAGGAACTCAGGAATTAATTCATGAATAATAAATGGTGTTTAATGCCACTTCACAAGCCAAGGCTATAGCAATGATTTTGGTAAATAATATTATCTGCTATAAAATATGCACTGCAGATGGCGTATACAGGTACAACGAAATCAGTGAAATAATCATAATAACATACACATATTAAAGCAAGATAAGATGAACAATCTCTGCAGAGAAAACATGCTTCAAAGATCATTCACAGATGGCCTCTACACAATTAAATCTGGTAAGAACACTCTCCAATGTGTACTATTTAGTATCTACAACTATAAACACGTGAGAATATGCGATTTGAGAACTGACAAAATAGAGACCAGGATCTAGAAATGGAGGTAGGTATGATTAACTGGCTCCAACACAGGGTGCGCGGACATTTCCCCATCGGACATTTCCCCATCCGGACATTTCACCATCGGACAATTCCCCATCCAGACATTTCCCCATCGAGGGCAGACATTTCCCCATCAGCATTCCTCCATCAGAGGAGGACATTTCCCCATCGGAAGTGGACATTTTCCCATCAGCATTCCCCCATTAGAGGCGGACATTTCCCCATCGGAAGTGGACATTTCCCCATCGGATATTAACACCTTTCCCCATCGAGGGCAAACATTTCCCCATCATACTTAACCCATCGGAGGTGGACATTTCCCCATTGGACATTACCCCATGTCCAATGTAGCTGACAGCTTCCACATGTGAATGAGTGACAAGTAACTCTTAAAAAGTTTTCATTTTTCATTCTTTTATAACTCGAAAAAACAACATCTCGGCATATGGTATATGCATTAGCACATTTTAGCACAATCTGAATTTCACAACAATAAAAACACAACATCAATAATAAAAAACAAGAATTTTTGTCTAGTAACAAGTGTGTGTATGTGTATATGTATATAAAAATGTTTGCTTATAAATCTCTTACACGTGCTTCTTGTTGAGTTGTTTGATAAACACTGATGCATTCATTGACATTTTTTTCAATGAAGACACGACTGTTTATCAATCAACTTAACAATATTTTTTAACAAAAGCAGCTTGACAGAAAGAACAAATATTAAAGTTGCAATGAAAACATCCATATTGTTCAATCCACTTGTGTGATAAAAAGTGATGTATTCATTGAATTTCACCTCGGTGGAGACATGACCGTGTATCAATCATCTCCACAAAACGTTAACTGTAAATTGCTGCGAAAATAGAACACAAATGTCTTATAAACACTTCTTATAGAGTTGTTTGATAAACACTGATGCATTCATTGACATTTACTTCAATGAAGACACCACTGTTTATCAATTAACTCGACTGAATAACGGACCCACAAAAAATTAAGAAATGGGTGGTGAAAAGTCCGCATGGGGAATGGTCCGTTTTTCTATTAAGCAAAATGGGGTAATGTCCGATGGGGAAATGTCCGGCCTAAATGGGATGGGGTAATGTCCGGATGGGGAAATGTCCGATGGGGAAATGTCCGGCGACCGTTCTGACCCCAACACAGACTGCACCCCGAAATATATAATAATTTCAAGGTCCACCCAAGTGATAGCTTAATAAAATATTGCGCGAGTGCATTAAAATTCAGTCTGTAATCATCTGAAAAACCACTAAGCGGTTATGCAGTCACTTAACTCAAATAGCAGCAAATATGATGATTAATAAGTGCTTGTATATAGAAATCAGAAAATAAACACCAGAAACTAATGCAACAAAACTGCATATATGCCTATGAGGGTGCCATGCAACATGACCCAAATGCATAGTATGTATGTATTAAGATATATATATGCGACAGTGTGCGAGTGTGTGTGGGGGGTGGGGGATTTGAATACATGTCGAAATCCCCTCACCCGCATTACTCAATCATTGCTGGTCCAGACAGCATAAATATACAAACCGCAAAGCTCCCTCACGTCTGACATACTCCGTTATGCTACTGAGAGCGGAGAATGATGCGATGATCAAAACTTCCCTTGAAGAAGAAAGCCCTCTCGTGGGGGAAGCTTCTGGCGAATGTTCAATAAAAGACACTTTAACCACAAAGCAATTATTATTTATTTATTGATGTTTAAGGTCACATATTTATGCACAATGGCTAATCATGACCGTGACAGTTTTACGGTTGGAGGAAGCCGGAGTACCCAGAGAGAACCACCGAGCAACGACGAGCAGCTGCCAGCTCCACAACATCGTAACCCCGCACTGCAGCACAGGCAGGGTTAGATAGGTTGAAGACATGCGTACCATCGACGTGCAGTACGCCTTAGTACACGGCGACATCGTGCCCCCACGCGGGCAATGGAGATGAAGTGTCTTGCCCAAGGACACAATGCGGTTGCCGCAGGTGGGATTCGAACCGAGGACCTCTCGGCTTGCAGCCTGCACCTCTACCTACTGAACCACCGCGCTCCCAACCACAAAGCAATCAATAGAAACAAATGAATTGAAGGATACACATATCCTATCATTCATTCCCATGAATACGGCTGAGTGTCAATTGTATGCACTCAAATGCCTAATACTGGCGACACAAATGATGGAAACTATTATTCCTGTGCACCGCAAACTTAACTATCCTGAAGCAATCCAACATAAGATCATGTAAAATAGCCATACAGTTAGAATAAGCCCAAGATGCTGCCAGCACTTTTACTTCCTGTGCTGAAATCTTAAGCACTGACTGCTGATTGGAAGATAACGTTTCCTGAGCAGTACGAATAGCTAACTGAATCCATCTTGCAATAGAATGAACCGAAATGTTCCTTCTATTGGAAATTAATGACAAAAGAAGAGTTTCTTCTCTTCTGATAAACTCTGATCTGCGTCTATAAATACATGATCGCTAATAATATACATTCAATGATGTAGCATAAAAAATAAGACATCATTTCTAAATATGTGGTCTCCAAGACCCGAGGGTCCCAAGATCCCTGCAGAGAGAGACTATCGGACTGAGGATTGTAACCCAATATATGAACTCATGTCCATCATAATTGAAAAAACGTTAAAATATATGCCCAAACTAGACCTTATGTTAAAAGATTCGCTAAAACAAAACAGGTCTAGAGCGAAAAACGTCTCCCAGTTCAGTTAAGAATAATTGGAGGGGACATGTGCATAAGCGACCCATCGAAATAACATTCATAGCCACTCCGCACAACCCCATCCGAGCATAAAATTTTTTGCTGTTAATGCGTCAGATAAAATATAAAAACGAGTCAAACAACTGCCTAATTCCCTCTGTGAAACAACAGACAAACCAGCTTGTTGAAAATGAATTGTAGGATATGTGTATCCTATCATTCATCCCATGAGACATTATCTACTTCATTATTCAAGTGATCTAAAGAACTGTACTTGTTGCATCGCTGAACACTCGCTTTTCGATGGAAAAGATTATCATAAAGAACCTAATTATTCAGTTCCAGTCAAAATCGGTCAGGCCGAGCTCTATAAGAGCCTCGAGCCACCGGCTCAGGGGAGTCTGATCAGTAAACTCAAACAGACCTAAATCCCCTATCCAAGTGGCTGTATAGTCAATCCCTAAAGTAATATATAGGAGAGATACCTACCTATATCTTCGCTATGAGTCGTTATAGACGATCTGAGTCTAGAACCTCTCCTACTCTTTCTGCTGGTGTTGGTCAATTAGACCCCAACTTAAAGAGCCGAGTATTGATGCTTTCTTGTAGCTTAATTTTACATTAATGAAAGCTTACCATCAAAGACTTAGAGTCTGGAAAACTAAAGCGACCTGTAGCAAGTTTTCCACCTAGTCAAAATGTTAAAGATGACGATGCAAGGCTTCATCACATCAGAATAGCTCCCACTTAACATCTGTTAAGACAGAGATATATATGATAAATAGACCTGAAAAGAATTTTAAAAGGTACAAACGTCCACAAAATTCCTTTCCATATAGACGTTGCATCACAGTACTTAAAACTGAAGTACATAAGATCGTGAGTCTACATTCACTCTGAATAAGAAATTATCTTCTCAATTGTGTCCGAGAGAACAGCGAAATGATGAAGGTAAGGCTACAATTTAAGATCTTAGCCTGCTCATTCAATGCAGAGAAACTCTCAACACATCTTCCCTGGTTGTTTTTTAAATGTATGTGACCAAAAGACGGTTAAAAGTTAAAAAATTTATAGTAATTTATATATTTTTTATACTTACCAATGACCCAGACTTAGCTGGTGCTAACTCTAACAAAACCAGGGCCAAACACAAATTTTGCCCCCCAATCCCCAAAATTTGAATCCAAAACCAACAAAAATCATGTCCTATAGGACCTCCATACATCGCCCCTACTGCGCATGCGCAGTGTCAAGGACGTTCCGAAATTGGCGCCAATTATCATTCTTACTGGCAGTGCCTGGTCAGCGCTATGTACTCAGCGGGGAGGCAAGAGTTCCCAACTCCTGGGAGGGCAATCCCCGTCTGGGTCATTGGTAAGTATAAAAAATATATAAATTACTATAAATTTTTTAACATTTTTATACTGTACCAATGACCCAGACTTAGCTGAATAGTAAAACGGCTGGAGGGCCTAGGACATAGAGGAAAATCCAATAAGCTCAACTATATAAAATAGAGGCAACCCCTTAAGGAGAAAAGGAGTATTAGGCTTTACATGTATCTTTCTTATTTAATATTAAATTAGAAAGATACAATACCCTATATAATTGAGCACAATAACATTCATGTTCTCTATTAACATCCAGTATAACCCTTATACTAATTATTTTTAAAGTAAGCCAATAAATAAAGTTAGTCCAGAGAATTGAGACTCTTTATAATCTTTTAAAAGTGTCTGAGTATTGTATATTAAAGCCCGTTTGACACTTGACATATACAAATGCTTCACACCGAGCTACACTTTAAAAATATGACATGAATGAATTTTAACATTAATATTACACTATAAAACCATCCCGGAAGCGACTCAGAAATACTGACTTTGGAGGAGGCATTCCCTTGCTTTTCACTATAAAGCAGGTCTCTAAGGGAACACCCTCCCCCCCCCCCCCTTCCCCTGGGTCAAATAGCCCAGAGCGAAGAGGGCAGCCGGACGGAGTCACTGCCGGAACAGAAAGCCTGCATAACTATAGTTGCAACTGTTTAGTGGACGACATTCTGAGCAACAGATAACAGACCTAAACAATGCAGGTCTCCAGAAATGGACTCAATATTTCTGAGATAAAAATTTGTGAATGTGGATGGCTGAGACCAATAAGCAGCCTTCATTAAATCTGTAATAGCAATACTATTAGCATAAGCCCAAGAAGTAGCAAGAGCTCTTACTTCATGAGCGGAAATCTTAAGCACAGACTGCTGAGAAGATAAACTCTCATAAGCAGTACGGATAGTTAATTGAATCCATCTAGCAATAGAATGGACCGAAATGTCCCTTCTATTAGGCATCAAAAACAGAAAGAAACGTTTCCGTCCCTTTCTGATAAACTGAGATCTCTGTTTATAGATACGTAACGCTCTAACAGGACAGAGTAAAGGCCTACGCCCGTCTGAAGATGGAAGAGCCTTAATAACAATAGGTTCCGGATATTTATTAGGAGCCTGATTCTTAGCTAAAAAACCCACATTAGTAGTGAAGGTGATAGTGTTCCCGACACTACGATAGTGAGAATCATCCACCGATAGTGCATGAAGCTCACTGACTCTTCTAGCAGAAGAGAAAGCTAAGAGAAAAGCTGTCTTATAAGATAAGAATTTGAAATCTACTGTCCCAAGAGGTTCAAATGGCTTTTCCTTCAATTTAAGAAGAACCCAAGCTAAATTCCATTTAGGAATTAACCTAAGAGTTCTGGGTCTATTTATCGAGAAGTTTCTAACCAACTTAGATAAAGAGACATTAGATCCAATTTGTAAACTATCATGATGTGCATAGGTATCAGATAACATAGACCTATAACCCTTAATAGTAACAGGCTGCAGTTTGATTTCGTCAAACAAGTATACTAGAAAGTTTGCAATGTCTGGTATAGAGGGATCGAAAATATCTACAGAATGATCCCTACACCAACGACAAAAAACCTTCCACTTAGCCGCATAGTTTAGCGAAGAGGAGGTCCTCCTACAGTTAGAAATCGCGTCCACTGCTCGTCCTGTAAAGTGCTTGCCATGCAAGAAGGACCGCACAACGGAAAAACGTGAAGGTTGAGACCTTGCGGGTTGTGATGGAGTTGACGCGATTTCCCCTGCGAAAGAAGATCCTCCCGTGGAGGAAGCTTTCGCGGTAGGTCCCACAACAGACACCTGAGTAGATTTATCCACGGTCTCTGTGGAGACAGAGATGCTACCAACAGAATCTTGCATTGAGATTGTTGTATCTTTAGCAATACTTGCTGAATTAACGGTGCTGGAGGATACGCATATCCTATCATTCCGTCCCAAGGGATCGACAGAGCATCTACTGCAAATGCTCTTGGATCCGGACACGGAGACACATACGTCTGCAACTGATTGTTGAGATGTGTCGCAAATAAGTCTATCATTGGCCGTTCCCATTGGTAGCAAATCTGATTGAATACTTGTTTGTTGAGAGTCCACTCCGACGGCAACAAGCGACCCTTTCGTGAAAGGGAGTCTGCTAGCACATTCAGACGACCCGGTATGTGACAGACCGAAAGAAGAATCTGATGTTCTAGCACAAACAGAAGGATTCTTTCCGTTAGATTGAACAACGGAACTGAATGAGTGCCTCCCTGATTCCGTATATACGCCACTACTGTCGTATTGTCGGATAGGATTTGGACATGAGCATTGTGAATAATGTCCATCCAATGACGTAACGCAAGCCAAATTGACATCATTTCCTTGATGTTTATGGGCTTGCCCAGGAATTGCGGATCCCAAAGACCCTGGCATCTCGAATCCGTTGGGATCAATGATGCACCCCAACCTGTTTGACTGGCATCCGTCATAATGGTAAAACTCGGATCCGGCAACTGCAGCGGAACTCCCTGAGTTAACCACTGAATGTTTGCCCAAGTCTGAATCTCTTGTTTCACTTGATCTGACAAGAGAACGTCTATGTCGAGCGAATGAATTTTCACACTCCAATTCTGAGTCAAGAAAATTTGGAGAGGACATGTGCATAACCGCCCCATCGGAATGAGATCCGCAGCAGCTCCGCACAGACCTATCAGTCTCATAAATTCTCTCGCTGTGACTTTGTCTGCGCGCAGACAATAGCGAGCGTAACAACTGACTAATTTCGCTCTGGTTAATGGCAGACGAACGAGATTGTTGTGCGTCTCGAAGCTCATTCCCAGATGTGTGAATGACTTGGACGACACCAGATCCGACTTCTCCTCGTTTACTATAAAACCGAGACGTCGGAGCAATAGAAGTAGATTCTGAACATCGTTCTGAAGCGTTAACTCGTTGCCGTACCTCTGAAGAATGTCGTCCAGGTAGGCCGACGTTACCGCAGACGAATGAGCTCGGAAATAGATCATTACCGAGTTCATTACCCGAATGAAAGCCCAGGGTGCTAGATTCAATCCGAAGCACATCGCCCGGAATTGATACACCACTCCTAGGACTGCGAAGCGTAGATACTTTCTGAATGTCGGATGTACCATGACGTGAAAGTACGCATCTTTGAGATCTATGCTCGTTGCATAATCGTTCACCCGAATACTCGCTCTGACTGACCGAATCGTCTCCATATAAAACTTCGGAGCGACGATCAGCTTGTTTATCCAGCTCAAATCTATGACTGGACGGAACGAGCCGTCTGGTTTCGGAACCAGAAACAGATGGCTGTAGAATCCCGGAGTCTCCTGGTTTTCTACGACCTCTACCGCGTTCTTCATTAAAAGAGACTGCACCTCTGATAATAGAGCGTCTCTTTTCTGCAGATTTGACGGAAGTTGAGTCCATTTTGGACTTCGAGTTAATGGAGGCTTTCGTTTGAAGGATATCTTTAGACCTTCCGAAGTCACTCCTCTCACCTAAGGGTCGTCCGTAATCGACGCCCATTCTTGTGAAAAGCTCGACAACCTTCCGCCAACCGGTACGCGATAGAGGTTTAAGCCATCACCTCCTGGACCTGCGAGGCCTGCGGTAGGAGAAACCACGTCCTCCACGACCCGCGCCTCGTCCCGTGGACCTCGGGGCGTCCGACCGGTTGTCCCGGCCCGAAGGACGTCCCGAACGTGAGTCGCTACCTTGACGGTCTCTCGAATAAGACCAAGAGGACGCACCGGAACCTCTATAGGAACCTCTCTTGGGCGCATTAGACCCAGAAGTGCCTGTCTTATTCTTGTCTGCCGTATCCGACTTCTTAGAAGCAGATTTGAACAACAGAGAATCCGAAGCTTTCTTTGTAATTTTATCATAAATAGCAGAAAGCTTGCCGTCAAAGAGAAGTTCTCCGGAGACCGAAGCAACTCTGAGAGAGTTCTTCACCTTAGTATCCACGAGTGTGGATGTAGCTAGGGCTGCGTCACGTCTAACCAACTCCAGGTTTGCCACTGAAAGGGCGGAGTTACACGTGGAATAAGCTACTGCCCTTGAAAGAAGTCTTAAAGAGGACTGAATATCCTGAAATTCTTTCCCTTGAAGGCGCTGTGATAACGCCTTAGTAAGGTGATCTGCGTAAGATAAGGCATCTAAATTGGCTCTGTTAGACGAAATAGCTGTTTCCAACACCGCGGTTGGAATAGAAGCCGACGACGGTAATGATAGCTCTAAGTCTTCCGCCTCATCGTCCATACGCAGAGGAACTCTCGGAATACCCTGTCCTGCCGTGTCAAATTTATTCCTTGCATTAATGAAAGGCAGGTTGAGAGTATTGGCGGACAAGAAACCTGCTTTCCCCGTCTTGGAAGCAAGTTTAAATATAGCGTCGTTCAATAATTCAAATGTTCTTGCAACATTATTGGACTGCGACGGAAACTCGGGAGCGATGTCCCTGAACCACTCAAAAAATTCAGAGTCCAATGACGCTATAATCCTCTTGTCCGGAACCGCAGCAGTCTGGCCCGACGGAACAACTTGAGGGAGAAAGTGCCGGATGAAGTCCACGGCAGCTTTATGTTGTTCCGAAAGGGATAGCTCCAAGTCATCCGTATCCCTTTCACCATCCGGTCGGACCTCATGATGCTCCCGGTCGTCCGCCCCCGATGCTTCGGCGGAGCGTACCGACCCAGCGCCGTCGGATAATTCCCGATCCGACACCGTTTCTGTCGGCTGCTGGGATGCTGCGATAAGTTGTGCTATCTGCACAAGTACGTCTGGCATCGAGACCTGCGGAGGTGCAGTCTTTCGCTGCTTCGCCGAGGGCAGCTCCGCATCTGATGGCTCCCGCATACTTTTTCTATGCGAACGTCCGGAGTCCATCGGCCTCATGTCCCTGGCTGCCGGATGGTGTGACCTGGTCGCCGAAGAATCCCTGATCGGCGAAGCTGGTAAGATATCGGCGGTCACGCAGCCAAGGTGCGGTCGTGTGCGCTGACAAGAAGAAGAAGCCTGAGCAGTCTCCGCGGACTGCCTATACAACGGAGCGTCCAGAGCGACGGACGTATGCTCTGCTTGCGACACATTTTGTACCACAACATCTGGTCCCAGATGTTGTTGTACGAGAGAGGGGCCTCTCTCGCTCGCGGCCTGGCTGGACCTGGACGAGCTAGGAACCGGACTCAAAGGCTTCCTCCGATCTCGCCTACTATCCGCCGTCACTGGGTGTGCACGTTGAATGTTTATAGTGCTCGCATCCCCCAAAATTTCCTCCTGGACCGCATCGGACGAACCCGGCTGCCGAACCATTCGGTGAATGGATGCTACATCGAGCGAGCTAGCGGACGACATTTGTTTAATCTCCATGAGCACTTTTGCCGCTAGCTCTGTATTCATTTGTGACGACGGAGGTGCACTTGCGGAAGATAACATGGAAACATCACCCTGTTCTTGTTCCTCTGAAATAGAAACTGAGAGAGTAGAGTGACCTTGCGGAGAAAGAGCCGGCATAGCCCTTTCTCCAGTAACAACATACCGTGACACACGTTTCCAATGTTTGTCATCCCAAAATTGACATATAGAACAGGGATTAGTGCGAGAACACTGACTACAATTAATACAATGATCATGAAAGTCAGAGGAAGATTTCTTCCTATTACAATTTGAACAATATCCTTTCATTGTGAAAAGTCAACAACAAGTCCTAGTTACTCGCACAAACCCCTGACACAAAGATACATAATAACATGATCCATTAATAATGAAAAAACAATTGCAAATCAAAAAAATTTTTGAAAAATATTTTTTCAGTGAAGCCCAAGTTTCTGAAAAGTAATGTTGAGACCCGATGGATCCGATGGCTAAGTGTGGTCAAAAATTTTAAATTTATATTAAATAATTAATGCAACACTTACGGATAATCAAAATGTATCTTATAGTGAGATAAACTACACCAAAGGCAAACAGCCCCCCTCAAAAGAGACTGTTGCCAATGTAAACAAACAGTGTAAAACACCAGAAAACATGACTCCAGGCACTGAAAAAACTGGCCCGAAATCAGTCATCAAAATTACACTCTATCTGATGCAAGGCAGAGACTCCCAGGGGAGAATCTGCAGAACATCAGATGGAAGATGCAGAACACAACGTTTAAACACCCATGGGTGAAAACGTAACTATGGGGAAAATAACAGAAAACATTCTGTAACCAAGCAACTCTCCCAAGAGAATTTTAGAAATGAACTTTCTCAAAAATATGCCACAAGCATGGGAGAATTGCAAGGGGGGACTTAGAATGCCAGGGGAGAGGAAACACTGAATAAGCAGTGCAACTTTTTAGCAAGAATGACAACAAGAGGCCCATGCCTCGAAAATAGGCAACTTAACATAATTTCATAAAAATTTTTAAGTACAGCCCTGATTATTTTTTGTCACTCCTTTTTCCTCTCCTCCTTCTATATCCTCCTTAGAATCACCATTTCTCCAAAAATTACGTGTCTGGCATCTTTTAAACTGAGATTTACAAGCACAAAGATCAGTGAGATGTTGACTGATGAAGGGCCAAACAGAGAATGATAATTGGTGCCAATTTCGGAACGTCCTTGACACTGCGCATACGCAGTAGGGGCGATGTATGGAGGTCCTATAGGACATGATTTTTGTTGGTTTTGGATGCAAATTTTGGGGATTGGGGGGCAAAATTTGTGTTTGGCCCTGGTTTTGTTAGAGTTAGCACCAGCTAAGTCTGGGTCATTGGTACAGTATAAAAATATACAGATGATAATAAGAAACCGTATTACTTCTTCCCACAGGAAGTTAAATATGGCGTCGTCTACATAATCGAAGACCTGTGACACCCGTGCAGACTTAACCGGAAAGAGATCTTATTAACCTGCTCTTTGTCCGGATGAAGTCAGCGTCTGACAATGCTAGCGGTTTCTCAGAATTACTTGCAGCATTGTGATTCACTGGAACAAGTTCAAGGAAATGATAATGTATAGTATCCATATCATCCATGAGTTGTTCCAAAAGGGAAGGTTATTCTCATCTGTATCCCTTTCATTATTCGTCTAAATCAGTTTAGAATCACTGGCATCTGAACAGACAGATGAGTGGACCTATCAAGCATCATTCAACAGCTCAAGTTTTGAGATTGACGTTGAGTGGTTCTGCCTTAGCAGGAATACTGTAATTTGAGACAACAAGTCCATTACGGAGGCCTGAGGAGCAGCGGTCATGTATTGCTTGTCCGCCAGCTGCACCTGGAACAGTGTGTCCGAGATGGCTCTTTACTGCAGATGTCCCGATGAATGAAGCCTCATCTCCTTGGCTACTAGATGGTGCGACTTTCTTCACAAAAAGTGGAACTCTAGACGATGCAGACTAGATATCCAAAGTCACTTAGCCAAGGTGCGGTCAGGAGTGCTTGGTAGACGCGAAAAAGCAAAACTGTAGCCGTCCCCAGCTAAGAATTGAACTGAGCATACCGGACAATAGGTATGTACGAAAGCTCCGACTCACGCAAGTTCCTACCAACAACACCCGGCTACAGATGTTGTTAAAAGAGAGAGAGAAGTCTCCCCCTTGCTCGTGGTCCTGGGAGACCTAGCTGAGCACACCTCAGAACTTGCCGGCTTCTTCCTTCCATCGACGCAGGGTGAGCATGATTGGATTTTATAGTGCTCGCTACACCCTTGTTTCTCTCTCGACCGCTATGGACATACCCGGCGTCACACTACCCATATTCTGAGTAACGATCTGCCGGTTGAGCTAGCTGGAGACAAGGTCGTAAACCCTATATTCTAAGGTCTAGAAACTTGTTTTATATCATTAAGCACTTATGCAGCTAGCTCTGAATACAATGCACATGCGACACATCCGGTGTCACAGTCCTCATATTCAATATTAACTGCTTCACCGGCGACAGGGAACTGAAACCACTCACCGTGGTTTATAGCCCAGTGCAATATTAAGAGCTTAGCCGTTATGTAGAGGAAGCTGTAAGACTAGCCGACTCCGGCTACCTATTAGACGGGACATCCCAGAGAGAAGGCATGGACATAAACTACGACTGTCGCAAGATCCTACCAACAACATCTGTCCCCAGATGACGCTGTAAGAGAGAGAGACCTCTCTCTTGCTCGTGGTTCTGGCTGACCTGGACGAGCGTACCTCAGAACTTGCCGGCTTTCTCCTTCCGCCATCGCTGGTTGAGCATGTCAGTATATTATAGTGCTCACTCCACCCTATATCATCTAGCCTGTAGCGGACACTCCCAGCATCACAGCTCTCAGAGGCCTGAGTAACCACTTCCCAGGTCGAGCTAGCAGGCGAGAGAGAATTAAAGCCATGCACCATGGTTTTTAGCCCTGTCTAAATGCGACAACGGATTTGTGTGGTCGTGTGTGCTTTTCGAACGTAGAGGAAGCTATAAGAATAGCCGACCCTGGCAGCCTATTAGAAGGAGCATCCCAGACAGGAAGACACGGACGTAAGCTCCAACTGAGGCAAGTTCCTACCAACAACCTCTGACCCCAGATGTTGTTATAAGAGAGAGGGACCTCTCTCTTGCTCCCGATCATGCTAGACTTGGACGAGCATACCTCAGAACTTCTCTGCTTCCTCCTTTCCAGCATCATAGGGTGAGCATGGTCGGATTTTTATAGCGCTCACTTCCGCTGCGGATATAACGGCGTCAGGCCACCCATATTCTGGGTGATAGATCTGCCGAGTGAGCTAACTGGAGACAAGGACGTAACCCCTATATTCTAAGGCCTAGGCCCTTGTCTTATATCACTGAGCATTTTTTCGCTAGTTCTAATAGTATAATACGACAATGGAAGCACACTCTCAGATGGCGTCATGAAACACACCATGTTCTTGTTCCTCTGTAAATAGAAACTAAAAAACTATAGTGACATTTTGGCGAGAGGACCAGCAGTGTCCCCTCGCTGCGAGAGGACCGGTAATGTCCACTCTCCTAACAACAAACCATGACACCAGTCATCAACATTGTCAAAATCTGACACATGGTGCAAGAATTAGTGGTAGTACATCGACTAAAGCAAGACTCTACCATGTAAATAGAGGAAAGGCTTCCTCTTACTTGCCCTGCTATTAGAGAAATATTATTACCTAAAATCTAACATAGGTCAATTGTACCACCACTAAATCCACATAAATATAAGATAACATTAAAATATGATCGATGAAATAAATACATTTAAAAGAAAACTTCCTTCAAAAAATAAAAAAAAATTTTGAAAAAATATTTCTTATATAAGAGCCCAAGTTCCCAAAGGGAACAATGAGCCCAAAAGAACCTAAGTGTTGACAAAATTATAATAATATGCCATAAAATTAACTACCACACTATAAAAATATTTAATGTTACTTACAACTGTCGTTCCTTAAATAATAGGAAACTACCTAGAGCATTGTCAAATTAAACAACTTCAAATCGAAAATAAGACCCTAGGCAACACAGCCCGAAGTCAGTAACAGAAACAAGACTATCCAGTGTAAAGCAAGATCTTCATCAGAAGAAAAAACGATACATCGGATGTATGTATGATGCATGACCAAAATGCCTAAACACCCCAAGGGTGAAGACGTAACCATGGGGATGTACAGAATAATCTTCTGTATAATATGTTGAACTCCCAAGAAATTTTATAAAAAAAATTTCAATAGAACAAGCCAAAAAGCTTGGGAGCTTAACTGGGGAATCAAGGTAAGGTAGGGAAAGAATACTAAACAAACAGTGGACAGATCATTATCAATCAATGATGACGTCAGGCCCACGTCCCGAAATTGGGGAACAAGAACTAATTTTTATAATTATTATAATTATTATAAAATTACAACCCTGAACATTTCAAACCACCATTTCTTCCTTCCTTCATCCAGTTGTGTCCTTGGATCCACCGGAATAACCATTGATTTGTGTCTGGCATCATTAAAACTGAGATTTAAAAGCAAAGATGTCAGTCTGTTATTATCTGACTGAGGGCCAAACAAAGAATGATGTTGGTGCCAGTTTCGGTGACTTCCTGGCATCTGTGCATGCACAGAGAGTAAAAGTATGGAGGGCCAGATAGGACTTCTAATTTTCGGTTTTGAATGCAAATTTGGGGGTTTGGGGGGCAAAATTTGTGTTTGGCCCTAGATATTTTTGAGTTAGCACCATCTAAGTCTGGGCCATTGGTATACAGTATAAAAATATGCAAAGTCGGACAGCCAGTCTGCAGTCTAATGTGCTTCGCACTGCAGGCATGAATGGACGCCCCAACTCACTAAATTTTCTTGAAGCGAAAACTGCGGACAGAACGGAGAGGGTTCTCCAACTCGCGATCTGACGCCAGATCTCGCCTAGCATTCCATTTAGAAACTTGTAGGTTTCTACCCCTTAGTCTGTTTTTCCATGGAAGAAGAGGAAGCCGTGACAACAGACAACCCCAGCTGAAGAGTGGAAGGAGCATCCCTAACATAGTTCGGATGGGGGCTCCAACGAAATGAAGTTTTTCACGACAGAAACAGTCAATCCCGACTGCTGAGGGGATCGAGAATGCTCTCCAACTCGCGATATGACCTCAGATCTCCCAGAGTTTTCCATTGAAAAACTTGTAGGCTAAGCTCCTTTTACATGCTATTACATGAAAGAAGAAGCCATAACCATAGCCGACCATGACTGCAGTGTGGAAGGAACATCCCGACTCACACATTTCGGACGGGTGATCTGACTCATTGATATTTCTTGAGATGAACAGTCGACCTTGACTGCTAACGGGATGGAGAGGGTTCTCCAACTCGCGATCTGACCCCAGAATTCCATAGGAAAACTTTCAGACTGCTTCTCCTTTAGCCATCGCTGGGTGAGCTTTATATTATGCCACCTATATCTACCCACGTCGATATTTCTTGACTGCAAAAGACCTACCCAGCATCCTGGCTCCCATATAGGGACAACCGCTTCACAGGTCGAGCTAGCTGCATGCAGAGGATTAAGCAAACTAACTAGAGACCTCAATCCCCTGCTAAAAATCATGAGCATCTTGGCAGCTAGATCTGTTTACTCATCAGAGCGGGACTCATCGGCAGCATGTACCCATGTTCTTGTTCCTCTGAAAAGGAGACTGAAAGACTTGTATTAGCCTGCAGTGAAATCTCCGAAATCGAAATTCACCGCCCACCACACAGGTCGACACCCGTTTCCAACATTCACATCCCATTGTACAAGTACTGAAGGAGTGTCGTGGCTACCAGCAAACAACAAGCATTTAAATCTGAGACTTGCTGGACTTTCACTAGGTACAAAATTATTATAATCGATACAATGATAATGAAGCCAAAAACATAAGTCCACTGCACTCCCAATAATAATATAGAATAAACATCGCAAGGATACATAATATAGAGAATCACAAAAATTTTCGAAACAAATTAAATAAATTTTTTCGAAAAATTTTGAATGAAGCCTAAGTACTCCAAAGGAACCTCATGAGCCCAAGGGCATCCCAATAATGCCTAAGTGTGAAAAAGCACTACCTAATTAAAGCTAAACTACCGGAATAAGATATAATACATATCTTACTAGAAACAAGATATGGACTTTCATCCGGTGCATCCCCCCACGTGGTGTACCGCCTGGTGTGGGCATACCTATCACCAACAAATATTATTCATGAATATTCTCGTATGGGCTGACAGACAGATGCACAGATGGACGGATGCAATCCAGTATACCCCCCACCTTCCATTTTCTTCGAAAGTTTTCAACAATTTCTAAGTCAAAAGGTATGGTAAATTGTTTGGTGTTTGGAAGTTTTATGCAATGAGGCAAAAGCCTTTGTCATAGGCAAACTGCATTCCATATTTCACTGCAATTCGATAACCCCAATCCAGTATGCCCCCCCCACCTCCCATTTTCTTCAAAAGTTTTCAACAATTTCCAACATTTTCTAAGTCAAAAGGTATGGTAAATTGTTTTTAAGTTATCATTCTGGCTCCCACAGTGAGCCCAAATATGGACCTAGGAACATGGCTTGAACAAACTTGAATCTCACCCCCACCAACCCCACCCCAACCCCCCACCCACCCCCCAAAGATGCTGCATACCAAATATCAAAACATTCTGACTGCTGGATCTGAAGAAGAAGATTTTTAAAGAAAATTCCTCATTTTGAATTAAGTTATACCACTGTGAGCCCAAATATGAACCCAGGGACTTTTCTTGAACAAACTTGAATCTCGCCCCCTAAGCATGCTGCATACCCAATATCAAAAGATTCTGCCTGCTGGATCTTGAGAAGAAGATTTTTAAAGAACTTGCCTGAAATGCACTAAGTTCAAATTTGGGCTCCTATACTGAGCCCAAATATGAACCCAGGGATGCCGATTTGAACAAACTTGAATCAGATCCACCCCACAATGTTGCATACCAAATATCGAAAGATTCTGCCTGCTGGATCTGGAGAAGAAGATTTTTAAGAAATTTGCCCGAAATGCACTAAAATCGAAATCAAGCTTCTATAGTGAGCCCAAATATGAATCCAGGGAGGGGGGAGGGGGGGGGGGGGGGGGCGATTTGAGAAAACTTGAATCAGATCCACCCCACCATGTTGCATACCAAATATCAAAAGATTCTGCATGCTGGATCTGGAGAAGAAGATTCTTTAAGAAATTTGCCTGAAATGCACGAAGTTCGAATTTGGGCTTCTATACTGAGCCCAAATGTGAATCCAGGGAGCCGATTAGAACAAACTTGAATCAGATCCACCCCACAATGTTGCATACCAAATATCAAAAGATTCTGCCTGCTGGATCTGGAGAAGAAGATTTTTTAAGAAATTTGCCTGAAATGCACTAAGTTTGAATTCAGGCTTCTATAGTGAGCCCAAATATGAATCCAGGGGGCCGATTTGAACAAACTTGAATCTGACCCCCCTAGAGATAAAGTATACCACATAGGAAAGAATTCTGCCTGGTGGATATGAAGATTTTTTGAATTTTGGAAAGAAATTCATGGGTGCTATCAGAGTTATGCCCCTTGTGGTACCCCCTGTGGGTGCGGCAAGTTTATTTGTACAAGTTTGAATTGTCATATGATAGGGAACATGCACACCAAATTTGGATCAATTTGATCCAGTAGTTTGTAAGGAGTAGTCGATAATGTAAAGTTCACAACGGACGACGACAGACGACGACAGATGACGACGGACGGCAAGTGATAAGTTAAGCCCCCTTCAGTGAGCTAATAACTAGTCTGGGCATACCTATGACCAACAAATATTATAAAAAATAATAATTTAAGTTATGAATATTCACGGACGGACTCACACACGGACACACAGATGGATGGACGCACGGACAGATGCACAGATGCATGTAATCCAGTATACCCCCATTTTCTTCGAAAGTGGGGGTATAAAAACAATAACTGTTTTTAACTGAACATTGAATTAATACGTATCCAAAATGTTAATGAACAGACGTCAAGAGAAAAAAACAGAAACTTACCAGTAACAAGCACATCAGAGGCCTAAAGTCAGTAACCGATCAAGAACCACCTGATGCAAAGCTAGAACTTCATAGAAAGAAAAAAACAAAGCACCTGGTGGAAGATGCAAGAAAACAAAATATCCTGAAGAATTAACGAACAGGACGTAAACACAGGGGATAAAACGGAATATCTGTTCAGTAAAACAAGTTGAACTCTCAAGAATTTTAATAAAAAATTCTCATTAAAAAAGCTGACAGACCTTGGGAGTTTTACAGGAGGGTTTAGGAAAGGAAAGGGAAGTAACACTAACAAAACAACAGTGGAGTCATATTATAATGATGATGTTCAGAAGCATATCCCGAAAATGGGAAACATGAATAATTTTAGATAATGAAAGTGTCAATGACACTGTAGCTCAACTTGTGTAAGACATGTACATGAATAATATGTGACACAGCAGTGACACACATCTAGGTAATGACCTAATAACAAAGGTATATGTAAAGTATTGTAAAGGTCTGTATATAAATACTGACCGTAGCCTGTAACAAATTTGCAGGTAAAGTATTGTAAAGGTGGGTGAAAGTTAGATGCTAAACTTAAAAAGAAATCTCCATGTGGTTATTGCTACAATGGGGATCCATGTATGGTGCACAATAAGCCAAATGTTAGCAATTGGTTTGGTCTGTTTGTTTCAAAAGCTTCTAAGGTTGATTCAAACCCTTCTAAGGTTGATTCATACTAACTAATAAGTATTTGCCCAGTTCTTCTTAAAATTTAGATCTTTGAATTTTTTATCTTTAGCTGATAGGGTTCCCATGGGTGAGGAGGTTTTATTTTTTTCATTGGAAATAGAGAATTGGGTTGGGCTAATAATGTTTACCCTCTCCAAACAACACCAAATATTAATACAGGAACTTGGCTTCAACATATCTGAATATACATATCCTAGGGATGCTGAATTCAAGAAACATTATTTTGTCTGGTGTTTTTAAAGATTTTTCATTATCTCCCTTTTGAGTCCCTGAGTGGGTCTGATTGAACCCAGAAATATTTGTTCTCATACCACAGTGATAACAAAGGCACTCAATAAATTTATAGCAAACATTACTGACATAAAAAATCTTCTTTACAGGTTCTGTACAAAAAATGTAATACACATAATTCTTGTAAATATGACTGCCGATAGGCATTTCGAATTTTGGGCCGAGCCCAAAAGCACTTATTGCCATCCCATGATGATAACAAACATAGTCCTAGAAGTTCTGTACTGATTGTACCTAATTTTGGTATAAAATGGCTGCCAGCAGCCATCTTGAACTTTGGACCGAACCCAGAAACACTCTTTCTCATCTCAAGGTGATAACAAAGGTGCCCAAGAAGTTTTGTGAAGATCGGTTCATAAATACGGCCCCAAGCCCGAGCCGTATTGACATGTGTACTTACTGTGTATAAGTCGCACTGAATAAATCAAAGTTCATCCAATTTGCATAATTTCTGCATGAGAAAAAAAATAGGCCGATGAAATCGTCAGATGTGTACCCATACACGCAATTAGTAGAAAGCTGTATGACAGAGGGCCACCACGGATGCTGACATAATGTACACCATACAAGGTATGGGTACATATATAAATGGATTGGAGGAGTGTCTAATTTGATGGATAAAGGGTTAATATCTCCGGATCAAATTATCAGATTTACATAAAAAAATGAAAGTGTCAATGACACTGTAGCTCAACTTGTCAAGACAAAGACATACACATGTATAGTATGTGACACAGCAATGACAAACATCTAGGTAATGACCTGATAACAAAGGTACATATAAAGTATTGTAACGGTCTGTACATAAATACTGACCGTTGCCTGTAACAAATGTATAGGTAAAGTATTGTAAAGGTGGGTGACAGTCAGATGCTAAACTAGAAAAAAATATTTGAGTCCCAGAGTGGGTCTGACAGAACCCCAAAATATTTGTTCTCATAGCACAGTGATAACAAAGGCACCCCAAAACACACTCGTTCCTGTCCCAAGGTGAAAACAAAGGTACCCAAGAAGTTTTGTGAAGATCAGTTCATAAATACGAGCTGTATAGAACTTGTGACAAAAAACTGATTGGACCTAATTTTGGTACAAAATGGCCACTGGCAGCCATCTTGAATTTTGAACCGTACCCAGAAACACTCATTCTCGTCCCAAGGTGATAACAAAGGTACCCAAGAAGTTTTGTGAAGATCGGTTCATAAATACAGCCTCTACCCTGAGCCGTATTGACATGTGTGCTCACATTGTGTAAGTAGCACTGAATAAATCAAAGTTCATCTAATTTGCATAATTTCTGCACGAAAAAAAACCCCTTACAATATGTGATGTAGTCCATGTTACTAAACATTCATACAAAAATTTATTTAAATCAGAACTTTCATACAGAAGTTCTGTACAAAAGACTGATTGCACTAATTTTTATACAAAATGGCTACTGGTGGCCATCTTGAATTTCGGACCACACCCCAAAACACTCGCTCTCATCCCACTGTGATAACAAAGATACCCAAGAAGTTTCGCCAAGATTGGTTCATAAATATGGCCTCTAGTCTGAGCTGTATAGAAGCTGTGTACAAAAAACTGATTAGACCTAATTTCGGTACAAAATGGCCACTGGCAGCCATCTTAAATTTTAGACCGCACCCAGAAACACTCGTTCTCGTCCCAAGGTGATAACAAAGGTACCCAAGACATTTCGTGAAGATCAGTTCATAAATACAGACTCTAATCTGAGCCGTATTGACATGTGTACTTACTGTGTGTAAGTCGCACTGAAAAAATCAAAGTTCATCTAATTTGCATAATTTCTGCATGAGAAAAAAACCCGTATTATATGTGATGTATCCCATGGTACTAAACATTCACACAAAAAATTATTCAAAGCAGCGCTTTCATATGGAAGTTCTGTGCAAAAATCTGATTGCACCTAATTTTGTACAAAATGACTGCCATCGGCCATCTTGAATTTCGGACCGGACCCAAAAACACTAGTTCTCGTCCCACGATGATACCAAAGGTACCCAAGAAGTTTCGTAAAGATCGGTTCATAAATACAGCCTCTAGCCCGAGCCGTATTGCCATTTGCACTTACAGTGCTGAAAGTAACACCAAAAAACATCAAAATTAGTCTAATTTGCACAATTTACGCACGAGAAAAAAAACCCGTAATATATGTGATGTATCCCATGGTACTAAACATTCATACAAAAAATTATTCAAATCAGAGCTTTCATATGGAAGTTCTGTACAAAAAAACAGATTTCTGCATCGTCGGTACAAAATGGCGGCTGGCAGCCATCTTGAATTTCGGACCGCACCCAAAAACAATCGTTCTCGTCACACGGTCATAACAAAGGTACCCAAGAAGTTTTCGTAAAGATCTGTTCATAAATACGGCCTCTCGCCCGTGCTGTATCCAATTGTTGACAGACGGCCAGACGGACAGATGGAGAGACGGACGACGGGCCATGACAAAAGCTCAAATTTGGTTTTGCCAAAGTTGAGCTAACTATACAGCACATCAGTAACCTGAATAAATATATAAAGTAACATGACAATCGGACTGATATTTTTGGAGTTATCTCATGCCAAAGGGATTCGAGGAATTTTCAATTTGAAGGATAAAGAGGGTTAATATCTCCGGATCAAATTATCAGATTTACACCAAAAACTATACAGCTCAGCACATCAGTAACCTGAACACAATTATAACGTAACTTGACAATCCAAGCAATATTTTTCAAGTTATCGAATGCGAAAGGATTGGAGGAATTTTCAATTTGAAGGATAAAGGGTTAATATCTCAGGATTAAATTATCAGATTTACACCAAAAACTATACAGCTCGGCACATCAGTAACCTGAACACAAATATAAAGTAACTAGACAATCCAAGCAATATTTTTCAAGTTATCGAATGCCAAAGAGATTGGAGGAATTTTCAATTTGAAGGATAAAGGGTTAATATCTCAGGATCAAAATAACAGATTTACACCAAAAACTAAACAGCTCGGCACATCAGTAACCTGAACACAAATATAAAGTAACTTGACAATCCAAGTAATATTTTTCAAGTTATCGAATGCCAAAGGGATTGGAGGAATTTTCAATTTGATGGATAAAGGGTTAATATCTCGGGATCAAATCATCAGATTTACACCAAAAACTATACAGCTCGGCACATCAGTAACCTGAACACAAATATAAAGTAACTACACAATCCAAGAAATATTTTTCAAGTTATCGAATGCCAAAGGGATTGGAGAAATTTTCAATTTGAAGGATAAAGGGTTAATATCTCAGGAGCAAATTATCCGATTTGCACCAAAAACTATACAGCTCGGCACATCAGTAACCTGAACCCAAATGTAAAGTAACTTGACAATCCAAGCAATATTTTTCAAGTTATCGAATGCCAAAGGGATTGGAGGAATTTTCAATTTGAAGGATAAAGGGTTAATATCTCAGGATTAAATTATCAGATTTACACCAAAAACTATACAGCTCGGCACATCAGTAACCTGAACACAAATATAAAGTAACTTGACAATCCAAGCAATATTTTTCAAGTTATCGAATGCCAAAGGGATTGGAGAAATTTTCAATTTGAAGGATAAAGGGTTAATATCTCAGGATCAAAATAACAGATTTACACCAAAAACTATACAACTTGGCACACCAGTAACCTGAACACAAATATAAAATAACTTGATAATCCAAGCAATATTTTTCAAGTTATCGAATGCCAAAGAGATTGGAGGAATTTTCAATTTGAAGGATAAAGGGTTAATATCTCAGGATCAAATTATCTGATTTACACCAAAAACTATACAGCTTGGCACATCAGTAACCTGAACACAAATATAAAGTAACTTGACAATCCAAGCAATATTTTTCAAGTTATCGAATTCCAAAGAAATGGATACGGATGCCGGATGGACAGACGGACAGATGGATGGACAGATGGATGGATGGATGTATGGACAGACAGACGGATGGACAAAGGATGGACGAACAACGGATGGTCACCCCGGATGCCGGCATTATGTGTACCATACATGGTATGGGTACACATAAAAAACATATTATATGTGATATAATCCATGTTACTAAACATTCATACAAAAATTCATTCAAATCAGAACTTTCATACAGAAGTTCTGAACAAAAAACTGATTGGACTAATTTTGGTACAAAATGGCTGCCAGTGGCCATCTTGAATTTCGGACTGCACCCGAAAACACTCGTTCTCGTCCCATGGTGATAACAAAGGCACCTAAGAAGTTTCCAACATCCTGCTACACTGCTGATTCCATAAAAATCGTCAATGATTTGTGTCTGGCGTCTTCAAAAATGAGAATTTATTGCACAGATGTAAGTTGAAATGTTTACTGACTTGGGCCAAACAAAAGAATGATGCTTTGCACCAATTCCAGTCTCTTCCTGGGCACTATGCATGCGGAGTACTAAAAGTATGGAGGGCCAGATAGTACTTTCAAATTTTTGTATTGTATGTAAATTTGGGGGAATGGGGGGGGGGGGGGGGGGGGGTTCAAAATTTGTGTTTGGCTCTTGATATTATTGAGTTTGTACCAGATAAGTCTGGGCCATTGGTTTTAGTATAACAATATAGCCAAAAAACAGAAGATGTACTTTGTATGGTCAAACCAGTGGTGCATTTTGAGGTGGTGCTACCTGGAGTTTTAAAATCTCACTTCTAGCCCTAATACTGTGTGCAGTGCGGGTCAGGCTATGTTGCCCTATGTTTGGAACAAGTAATTATCAAACCTGTTTGTCTACTTAACTAAACAAATTCAAAATCTAATGTCAAGCACTGTGGATGGAGACTACTGCATCTGCTGATTTTTTTTTTATCAAGATAAGAAACCTTACAAAGATGGCTGGTAAAAGTTTTTTTTTTCAATTTGCTTCAGCAAAAGAAATACTGGGATAAATACTGACCTTGCTCACAATAAAGAACATCTATATGTGATGGAATTTTCAATGCTTTGCTCGCAATGTGTTTCAGCAGTGTTGTCTTACCATGCCTGTTAATAAATTAAAATTAACTCTTAAAAGCCATGATATAACATAGTAAGAGAAAAACAAGAGGCTCTTAAGAGCCTGTAATCACTCACCTGGCAAAACTACATATACCTCGGTTATTCTAATCAAAATCAAAGAATGCAGCTGGCTGCCATGCAACTTCATCTGTGAAAAACAGAACAAGAGCTGGACAGTCGTCCGGTGCATACCCCCACGTGGTATACCGCCTAGTGTGGGCATACCTATGACCAACAAATATAGAAAATAACGAAAGTTATGAATATTCTCGGACGGACTCACACACGGATGGACACACAGACGAACGCACGTAATCCAGTCTACTCCCCCATTTTCTTCGAAAGTGGGGGTGTAACAATTTCCAACAATTTTAAGTCAAAAGGTATGGTAAATTGTTTGGTGTTTGGAAGTTTTATGCACTGAGGCAGAAGCCTTTGTCATAGGCAAACTGCATGCCACATTTCACTGAAATCTGATAACCCATACCAGAGATACAGGCTGAACAGACAAATAATGTCTTTTTCCTACAATTTCTAAGTCAAACTAGAGGGCTGCCACATCCACGGGGCAGCTGATCCCCCCAAAAAAGTGTGGTCATCATCCAGAAACTTAAAAGTACATTGAATTTGGCATAACTCTGAAAAAATTGACCAGACCACACTTTAACCCTTTACCTAGCAAACTGACAAAAAACAGCAAAAAAAAATAGCCTGAATCGGGCTAAATCAGACCATAATATGTCGCAACAGTTTCACTAAAAACACACGATATAGATGTCATTGTAACTGGCTTGATGAGCTGGTTACAATGACATCCATACTGGTGTGATTTTAGAGAAGAGGGAGATAAAATTTCCTCATTTTTCTCGAAAATTTTTTTGGGGGTAAAGGGTTAATTCTTACATAACCTGTATTTGGTATGATGATCCACATATCAAGTTTGCTTTCAAATTATTCAACAGAAGTTATCAAGCAAAAAACAAGAAATCACAGATTTTATAGTGTAACAATAAAGAAATATGATGCAAATAAAATGAAAATTAGCCCTATTAAGTCTATTCTGAAAACATGAGAACATTAAAATAGTAATACCAGCCTACTTTTTCTTCTTTTAGATTACAATATTATATGATGTCAACTATTGCACATGTATAAACAATAAATCATTGGTGAAATACAGAACTGTGAACTTGAAACTCATGATTTGTTTTTATTATTAAATTGAATGCATGCATACTTTATTTCTTGAGTTAAGTGTCAAATGAAGCCATGGCTTCTGAAAAGCAGCCATGAATATCTCAGCAGTCATGATTTCATTTTACACTGAACTGAAGGAATAATATTCATGTAAATGTACTGAACATATTTCATACAAAATTGAATAGTTTGTATGAAATTGAAAGCATCTATAATTATTTGACTGACAAGATTGTCGTCTGCTTACAGAAAAGTGCTCTCTGCTATCCCAGAGGGTTTCATCTATCTTAAGGGAAGTTATCATCCGGAAACGAACATATTTCATACAAAATTGAATAGTTTGTATGAAATTGAAAGCATCTATAATTATTTGACTGACAACGTTGTCGTCTGCTTACAGAAAAGTGCTCTCTGCTATCCCGGAGGGTTTCATCTATCTTAAGGGAAGTTATCATCCGGAACCAAAAATCATAAGATTTTCTAAGTTGAAAAGGGGCATAACTCTGGTAAAATTAATCAGGACAAACCCATTTTCGAACTTGACCCGTATTTTGATATGTTTGCACCACATAACAAGTTTGGTTACAATCAAACTATCTTGAGGGAAGTTACCATCCGGAAACCAAAAATCATAAGATTTTCTAAATTAAAAAGGGGCATAACTCTGGTAATATTAATCAGGATGAACCCGGATTCGAACTTGACCTGTATTTTTATATGTTTAAGCCACATATCAAGTTTGGTTACAATCAAACTATTTCAAGGGAAGTTATCATCCGGAAACGAAATGTAAATGGACGGACGGACGGATGGACGGACGGACAAAAAAAAACGCGTGACGACTATATCCCCCAAAAATTTTTTTCGGGGGGATAAAAAGGGGGATAACTCTAAAAAGGAGAATGTGAGAAATATCGTTGAATCCTTTTTTTAAAGCCTATACCATAAGCAATGTTCACAGCAAATTTCATTGCAATAGAACATTCGATACCCAAGATACAGGCTGAACAGACAAAATTTGGCTCGGACGGGCACAATTTCTTAGTGAACAAGTAATAAAAACAAGTAATAAAAAAAAAAAAGAAGTAACTAGTGTGGGCATACCTATGACCAACAAATATTATAGAAAATAATAATTTACTTAAGTTATGAATATTCTCGGAGACTCACACACGGACATACAGACCGATGGATGCATGGATGCATGTAATCTAGTATACCCCCATTTTCTTCGAAAGTGGGAGTATAATGATGATTGTTTTCAGAGGACTTTCCGTTCATTATTTGTGCCAAGTTTGGTTCACACTGGCCAAGTAGTTTCAGAAAAGAAGATAAAAATGTGATTTCCCATACGGTTTCTACAGTAACTATAAGCCACAATTGTGGTCATGTTTGCAACCAGATCAACATTAAACGAGGATCGTTGGTAGGTGTCCCAGTCATCAATCATGTGAAGTTTCAAAACATTTGGCCCTGTAGTTTCAGAGAAGATTTTTGAAAATCCACCAATCAGAATCAAGAAATGTCTCTGGTGGCCATTTTTTTCCTCCAACAGGAACAAAATTAGGATCATCTGTAGAGGACCTCCCATAGACCATTCCTGCTAAGTTTGGGAGAAGATGAAAATGTGATTTCTCCTGGGGTTTCTATGGTAACTACAAGCCGCAATTGTGGCCACATTTGCAACAAGATCATCAAGTGATGGCAATAGGTCACATGGCCCTTTTACCTTACATCCCACTAATATTCATACCCAGTCGCACAAAACACAAAAATTGCCTTAAACATTTTATCACTTTTTTTTTTTATTTTTGCCTCAAAAACATAGCTCATGTACCTTCATCAGAATGAGCTTATTCCAATGAAGGGTCATAAGCTGTATTTTTGAAGCCAGAAGTGAAAATTTAGAGTTTTTCAAAAAAAATTTTGTGAGTCAGGTAATGGGTTATATGGTGCGAAAACTCCACGTTAACCAAACAAAATGTGTCATCATGATACATATACCCAAGCAAAAAAAAGGCTGGAAAACTGATTCTCAGAGTTTTCACATCAAAAACTAAGTTCAAGGTCATTAACTCCACGAAAAACCATCCGACCAAGACCAAACTCAAACCCATTTTTTAAGTACCAGTACCCACAACAAAGCCACACACCAGAAATCAGCCAATTATCTCAATGTACGGTGAAAAAAATGGCAGAAAAGTGGTATTTTGGAAGAACAGACTGGTATTTCGGAAGTTCAAGGTCAATTACTCAGCGAAAAATCATCCGACAGGGACCAAACTAGAACACGTTTTGTCGCCACCCATAGCAAAGTCACATACCAGGCATCAGCCAATTATTTAAACGTTTAGTGAAACAAGAGGCCCCAGGGGGCCTGAGGGTGCTCACCTGACATGGTAGCCTAAATATCAATCCAGGGAATTGATTTCAACAAGTTGCATCTGCCCCTCCTAAGAAAAGCTTATACCAAATATCCAAAGATTCTGACCAGTGGATCTAAAGAAAAAAAGATTTTTAAAGAATATTTCTCATATTGAACTAAGTAATAATTCGGGCTCCCACAGGGAGCCCAAATAAAGTTGAACCCAGGGACTTGGCTTGAACAAACTTGAATCTCACCTCCAGTGGGATGCTGTATACCAAATATCAAAAGATTCTGATTGGTGCAGTCCTTTGAGGGAATATTGAAAAGGGGCGCTAAAAATAGCACTTCTTATTTTGTACCCAGAGGCACAATCAAGCCCCTAACTTTCCGACAATTTCGGTGACCCCACCCGACCTGCAGATGCCGAAGGCACCTGCCACAAACACCGAAGGCAGGAGCTACTAAGGAGGGTTTGGGTGTGTTCTCCCTCCCAAAAAAATTTGGAAATTGGTATGAAATGGAGCATTTTGGTGGGGTTTGGGGTAGTGTTGTACGGTTAACTGGTTTTATAAGTCGGTTTCGGTTTTGCTTGAAAACCGAAACCGAAACCGTGTAACTGGTAAATGAGTACGGTTTCGGTTTTTTCATAAAATGTCGGGAAGAGATGTTTTCTTTATTCAGTTTGCACTAACAATGTCTGAAATGTCAAGCTTTGTCAGGAAATAACAGTGTCGTCAATGCACGCCACATTCTGGATGTAAAGGGGTCACTGCAGTATGTCCAGATCACTCGAGAATGATGTATGACAAGTTGTCAATCACACATCGTTGACGTAAAAATGGGTTGTGTTTTCTGTGAGAATGACAAAACAGACAGCCAACACGCCTTCATTTCACTGATTACAGGAAATACCTTGCGCAATTGGCTTCGTTTTTGAACAGGTTTGTCTGACATAGTCAATCAGTTTAATTAAAATTACTTATCTACAATCTGTTGGACAGTGAATAATATCATATCAGAAAAAGGTCTTGGCATTTCATTGTCGTATTCGAAAATAACATTTGTTACGGGTTTCCCCACCACGTGTTTCGTATGTAGTCTGTTGCCTCCCTTGATGTGCTTATCCGGGAAGAGGTTTTACTGCAGTTCAGTCTTGGAACGTTCCGACCTGAGACGATTTGTCCTGTAGGTTTCGGCCAACTAAAACACGAAACCGCAAGTTCTTATTCTATTCAGTTCGATATATGAAGGCCAAAACGTCTTGAACCGAAACGTCCCGAGGCCGAAAAAGCTGTGTTCCGTAATATCGCTGTCAACGTGCCACGGTTGCATTCCCACACAACTAACTTTAAGGGGGCCAACCAAAGGAACAAATCAGCGGAAGAAATAGAAAGTGGAATGGCAAGAGGCAAATGCAAAAAAGTTACAATATATAACAGTACACCAGTGAATTGTGAAATCAATTCCGTTGAGCTAAAACCATTGTGTGCGCGAGGTGTGTGTGTGTGTGGGGGGGGGGGGGGGGGGGATAGATAGATAGACAATAGGTATTTGGTAAAGTGGTTCGTTTTGAAGCCCACCCAGCTACAAACAATATGACTTTCCCATTCCAGGCTGACATGAAATGATTGCTGATTATTTTACTAGGGCGGGTGGTGGCACTAGTCACCACTGTGAGTGTGTGTGTGGTGGGGGGGGGGGGGTGGGGAGTCCATACATCAGTTCATTGTCACGTATGTTAGGATGGGTGTCTAGGTGACCCACTTGGCAATGCTTGTTATTATTTGCAACTTTGTTAGGCTGCCCAGGGCCCCACCCAGGAGTGAGCACTAAACAGAGCCCTGAGAAATTGTGAATTAGCTCTTTTTGCACCCATGTGTTAATATCAATTCATCATAGACTCTCTTATGTCTGAACTTAAAGACCAGAGGTGTGGGGAAGGGGGGGGGGCATGTGCCTAGAATTGGTGAGTGGTGATATTCTACGAACACTGTTACATTTTATTTTCTTTTATATTATTTTGTTTTGATAATGCCTGCCATTTATACACAGCACAAATGCTAGTCACTGCCAATTAAATCATCATTGAAAATATGACAGTATGGGCATTATATTGACACTACATAGTTTCTGTTGGAAACTGCAGATGTCTTACTATAAAAAACCGAAAACCGACCTATAAACCGAGTTTTTTTTT
This sequence comes from Pictodentalium vernedei, assembly GCA_031216915.1. Taxonomy (NCBI): domain Eukaryota; kingdom Metazoa; phylum Mollusca; class Scaphopoda; order Dentaliida; family Dentaliidae; genus Pictodentalium; species Pictodentalium vernedei. Next base: position 37,533,202 of record CM062291.1, on the reverse strand, counting down.
TAAAAACCGAACCGAAACAAGAAAAATAAAACCGCACAACACTAGTTTGGGGTGAAAAGCAACTTTATTTTGGGAAGGCAAAATGACACGTTTTTTAAGCATCATGCTCTAAATTTCCAAGTTGATGTTATATTTACCACCTTGAGAAAGATTTTGTTTTGAATTGACGAAATACGCTTCTTAACTATTCAGTTTGTAGATGCTATTTAAAATGTTCAATATTAACTAAATATTACTTTCTGATTTAGTCCATTAAGATTAACTTTTTATCATTTTGAGTCCCTTTTGTTTTAACCTCCGATCCACAGCGCTAGCATAACACGAAATTGGGTCATATTTTTGCTTTCAACACTGTATATTATCACGTTAAATATACACTGTCATCTCACAAACCTGTGTTGGATCACGTTTTTATTGGTAAATTTTTTGATAATCAGTTTTCATTTTGGAGTGTATCATTCTAGTATTTTGAAAACTGGTATTGATATGTTTCAGGATAAGACAGTCATCACTGACATAAAAATCATTAAATGAAATATTTTCGTGCTGAAGCCTCGTGATGGATCATGTCACGTCAAACTTCCCAAACTTCCGAGAAGGAATGACAGTTCAAAACAATGCAAAGTACGCCCACTCTTGCCATATATAGGATAATGAGATTTACGAACACTGAATGAGATCTCGTTCATGTGGTTGATTAGTATGCAATGGAGGCATATGCAAAATATGCTGCAAGGAGAGCACACCAGTTCACAGAGAGTTTGTTTGATTTTTTAGATTGCCCACACACCCGAATGTAACAAAATGACATGCTGTTGTAACATAGATATTATATTTGGATGTTGATAGATTTTAGTAAATGCATGAAGATGGCAACTGATCGGCGATTAATGATTAACCCTTTACCCAACGAATCGCCCGCATCCGCCCGCGTAATATGTAAATTCAGCAGTTGAAAAAATATTATTTTTAAAAAATTTCAACAAAACCATATCATGTGCCCCCCCTTTAGAACGAGCTCATCGAGCTCGTTCCAATGAGGGGTCACATGATATGGGTTTGTTGAAATTTTTTGAAAATTTTAAAAAAATTATATTTAAAATAATAAATTTTGATATCGTCTGCATTGGGTAAAGGGTTAAATGACAAAAACCTCAATTGTTGTTCTTGTTTGTTTTTTTTTTAACCCTTTGCCTATTCATTTTAACACACTTGAAATTTATATGAAACCCAAACAAAGAAAATCAGTATTTAAACAAGAGGCCCCATGGGACCTGAGGCACTCACATGACCACAGTTGTATAAAGAATGATTTAATTAACATCTATGGCTAGTTAACACTACATGCGAGATGATTTTTTTTTTTCTAGTATGGACTTGTACAAACTTGTAAGATGTTGTATACCAAATATCAAACAATTCTGAATGGTAGTTCTGGAGAAGAGGATTTTGAGAATATTACTAACTTTACACTATGTTAAAATTTGCACTCCCCCATTGAGAACACAAATATCGACCCAAAAACTTTATTTGAACAAACTGAATCTAAACCCTCTAAGGATGCTGTATACCAGATATCAAAAGATTCAAGAAGATTTTTAAAGATTACTCCTCATATTGGACAAAGTTAAAATTCAGGCTCCCATAGGGAGCCTAAATATTAACCCAAAGACTTGATATGAACAAACTTATATCTGACTTCCCTAAGCATGCTGTACACCAAACATAAAGAAATTCTGTCTGGTGGGTCTAAAGAAGATTTTTAAAGATTATCCCCCATATTGCACTAAGTTAAAATTCAGGCCCCCACTGGAAGCCCAAATATTAACCGAGGGACTTGATTTGAACAATCTTGAATCTGACCCTCATAACAATGATGTATACCAAACATTAACTCCTTGCATACTGTTGGCGGTTATTCATGTCAAGAACAGGAAATCTTGTGTCATTAAAATAAGTAACATTTAAGGATATTTAACCAAATTTTCCCCTATAAATTGTTTAGAATTTTGGCCCAATGATTTCTCATGTCAAATTTTCATTTATCCTATGGATACTGTATACAAAATTCTGATCAGTGGTTCTGGAGAAATTTTTCAGTTTTGCAAATATGCTGACTCAGCATTTTCATTTTTTACAGAACACCCGGACACAACCAATGACATTTTTTCTATCATTCTATTCTACTGGTCCTAAGGATGCTTCATACCAAATAATAGTTCTCTGTTCTATGTAGTTTGAGAAATATGGGCATTGGAAATTATTTCTATTTTTAGCTCCTGGGGTTTCCAGGCCTGAAGACAGTCACTTTTTAATTAACTGGTGGAGTGCTAAATTATTTTTGGTCCTTAAAATTTCTTTGCGCATCTTTGCCTTGTTACAATTTGGGGGAGAGTGCCAGGCACACCCATAGAATATGAAGCCTTTAAATTGTGGTATCGGCACTTCAGAAGAAAGCCCAAATATGGGCTTCCAGCACTCTACCAGTTAAATAGCACATATTCTGCCATAGATAATAATGAGATAAGTTGTATGTGTCCAAACAGTTACTAATCAATAGTAATTATCTGGACACATACAAGTTAGTACAATGGCCACTCACCTTAGTAATAACTTCCAAGAGAATTAAGCTAAAAAAGCATTTCTGCACATGCATTGAACTTTGTGTGTGCAATTGCACTCCTAGGCAATCTGAGGGGGGCAATTTTTTGCACTCCTTTATTTCATAGAATGCCAGGCCTGGGTTCCCACAGGACACAATTTTTTTTTTTTTTGGTAAGAATCAAGTACTTATGACTCAATAATCAGCACATATTAAAATTGGTTCAAATCGGATCACTGGTGCAGAAAATACAAATTTGGGGTGGGGCCAAAAATCTTGCCCCTCCCATTACAAAGGCAAATACTGATCCACAAACTTTGTTTGAACAAACTTGATTCTACACCTCAAAATGAAACTCCATACCAAATATAAAGTCATTGTACCCACTGGTTCATGAGACGAATATTTTTATAGAATTTGGGTGGATTCCCCCACCCCCTCGCCCCCCTCCCTATGAGGCTGGGCAAGTTGATTTGAAAACAAGGAGATTTTTATAGAAATTTCCTTGAAATGCAATGAGTCTTAAATTCGGCCTCCTATAGTGAGCCCAAATATAAGCCATGGAGTTTGATCTGAACAAACGTGATTCAGATCCACCCCACAATGCTGCATACCAAATGTCAAAAGATTCTGCTCACTGGATGTGGAGAAGAAGATTTTTAAAGAAATTTCCTTGAAATGCACTAAGTTCATATTTGGGCTTCTATGGTGTGCCCAAATATAAAATCAGCAGGCTTATTTGAACAAATTTGAATCAGATACACCCCACAATGCTACATACCAAATATCAAAAGATTCTACCTGCTGAATCTGGAGAAGAAGATTTTAAAAGAATGCACTAAGTTCAAATTCGGGCTAATATAGTGAGCTCAAATATGAACACAGGGGGCTGATTTGAACAAACTTGAATCAGATCTACCCATCAATGCGGCATACAAAATAGAGACTGGCAGTTGTGATTTTTTCACTTCGGTTTCGGTTTTTTGGGGGTGAAGACCCGGGTTTCGGTTTTTTTCTACTTCATGCATTCTTAACTAATTTGGGGAATTTGGAAGTGGAGAACCAGTGAACTCATGTTCAAGAATGAAGTGATAGTCTAAGAATGTTTTTTCCAGGTGAACTTGAATTCATTCAGGTTGTTCATAATTCAAAATTGTTATTGCAGGGTATCAGAAAATCAAATTTAAGCACCTTTAGGCCTCTGACCATGATTTTCAAGGACTGTTATAAGCTTGATGTCACCAATGCAAGTCATTTATAGTATTGCAACCATTACTTCATAGGTGTCTATCAGGGGTCAGCCTGGCAGCTGATTTTAGCGGGAGGTGACTTCTCCCTCCAGAGACTTGAGGGAGAAGTCAGGGGCCAGGAGGGAGAAGTCACTGGACATAAGGGAGAAGACAGAAAAAAACAAAAAATGTATATGACATTGTGACAAAATAAATGTACATAGAGGACACAATTGTGGAGAAAAAAATAAATAAAAGTTATACAAACATACATACACACACAAAACTATGTCAGGTAGGTTAAAATCCTCCCCACTTCCCTACAAAAAAATGTGTCGTTCATGCTTTCTGAATACCATAACTCTTTCCCTAACAGTGATGACTAGGGTTACCATGCACTTGATTTTGTATTTGCCTCAATGCAGTGGATTTGAAATTTAGCATCACCCATGGTGAGAGTGTTCTTCTCTGTAATAGAAGGTATCTTCTTTTAAAAAAAATATTTAAAGTATTTAAAATAAATTTCAAGTTCACATAAGAAGCTGGTTCATTCATGGTTTCAGAATGTCCTAATTGAATTAAAAGGCATAGTTAAAAAAGTTTTCAACATCCTTTGTAAATTAAGCGTCATTAACAATTTTAGTTAATTTATTTCTAAGGTAAATAACAAAATATTTCAGTTGTCTCCCTTACCTACTGAGCTGGGAGATAATACTCTGTTCAGAAAAATGACAATTTCTGCCAACCATCCAACATTGACACGCACGATTGGTGCTATGAGGCCTGCCATTCTTATCCATCCTAATATGTGTGATTTCTTCGTAGCCATATTACATTCAACCCCTTTCCAACACAAGTTTTCAAAGAAAAACTTTCAATGCAAATTGCGGGGCGAATTTCAATGCAACCAATTTTTCAGTGGAACAGAGCGTAACCGCAGCGTAAGCAATTTCGATGTTTTTATGTATGAAACTGTCTCCTGCACATTTTTTTTGATTTTGAAACGGTGGTTAACTTTAATAAATTCTAATTAACTTGATGCGTGTCTTGTGTGATTCCTTGTTTCTGCTGACACTTTTGTTTTTAAATAGCACTTCGATCAGAGCGTATACGAAACATATCTCCATGTGCTTAAATTGTGCTTTTAATACATGCAATTGTATGTATGTCCCACGCAGGGACAAAATTTTGATTTCAGGTCATTTCGATTATCGTACACGGGACTCGGATCTTCAATCACCATTTTAACTCAAAAAAACTTGTAACTCTCACGTGGTGCACGCGGTTGGTTACCAAGTTCTACTTTCGTTTCTGGAATCAGTAGATATCCATTCGTGGCGCTTGGCGCATTCACAGCACCCCCCCCCCCCCCCCAACACCCGATTGATGATGATATGGGTTAGTTCTAAGAAATAACATCTGCGTTTTCAAATTAGCTTGACCCTTGTTCCAGGATACATCTATGATGCGTTGTATTAATGATTAATTAAAAAAAACCGTAACGTCGGTTGTATGACTGCAATTTCAGTGCAACTCGCGGGTTTTTTTTCACAACCGAAACCGAGTTGTGGTCTCGGTTAACCGCCAGTCTCTAATACAAAATATAAAAAATATTCTACCTGCTGGTCTGGAGAAGAAAAATTTTAAAGCAATTTATCTGAAATGCACTAAGTTCAAATTCAGGCTCGAATAGTGAGCCCAAATATGAACACATGGGGTTGATTTGAACAAACTTGAATCAGATCCACTCCACAATGTTGCATACCGAATATCAAAATACTCTGTTTGCTGGATCTGGAGAAGAAACTTTTTAAAGAAATTTCCTTGAAAAGATTTTTAAAGATATATGCCTGAAATGCACTAAGTTCGAATTCGGGCTTGAGCCCGAATATGAACCCAGGGGGCCGATTTGAACAAATTTGAATCAGATCCACCCCCACAATGTTGCATAGCAAACATCAAAAGATTTTGCCTGCTGGATCTGGAGAAGATTTTTAAAGAAATTTGCCTGAAATGCACTAAGTTTGAATTCGGGCTTGAGCCCAAATATGAATCCAGGGGGCCGATTTGAACAAACTTGAATCAGATCCACCCCGCAATGCTGTATACCAAATATCAAATGATTCTGCCCACTTTTGCTGGAGAAGATATTTTTAATAATTTCTCGAATACACATAGGATGCTATTAGAGTTATGCCCCCTATGGCGCCCCAAGTGGGCATGTTTATTTCATTTGAATTGACATATGGTAATGAACATCCATACCAAGTTTCAAGCAAATCGACCTAGCGGTTTCAGAGGAGAAGTCGGATGGCACAGGGGGGCTGATTTGAACAAATTTGAATCAGATCTACCCCACAATGCTGCATACAAAATATAAAAAAAATCCAGCAAGAGGATCACAGATCCAGAAGTTGAGTTTTGACATTAAATTCTGAAGAAATAAGTTACTTGTAACAACAGTGACCACGACCTTGGGGCGCGAGACTCTGAAATCGATAGGTGTCTTCCTTTCCTATAGGGTAACCTCTGGTGTAAGTTTGGTAAAGGTGTGTCAAACAGAACTAAAGTTATTGCCCGGAAACCAATTTGTCACAAAATAATCTATTGATAGTAACAGTGAACTTGACCTTGGGGCGCGAGACTCCGAAATCGATAGGTGTCTTCCCTTCCTATAGGTTAACCTGTGGTATAAGTTTGGTGAAGAGACACGGAATAGAACTAAAGTTATTGCCCGGAAACCAATTTGTCACAAAATATTCTATTTATAGTAACAGTGACCTTGACCTTGGAGTCCCAGACTCCAAAATAAATATGTGTATTCCCTTCCTATAGGGTAACCTCTGGTATAAGTTTGGTAAAGGTGCTTCAAATAGAACTAAAGTTATTGCCCGGAAACCAATTTGTCACAAAATATTCTATTTCTAGTAACGGTGACCTTGACCTTGGAGTCCCAGACTCCAAAATCAATAGGTGTCTTCCCTTCCTATAAGGTAACCTCTGGTATAAGTTTGGTAAAGGTGCGTCAAATAGAACTAAAGTTATTGCCCGGAAACCAATTTGTCACAAAATATTCTATTGATAGTAACAGTGACCTTGACCTTGAGGCGCGAGACTCCGAAATCGATAGGTGTCTTCCCTTCCTATAGGTTAACCTGTGGTATAAGTTTGGTGAAGATACACAAAATAGAACTAAAGTTATTTCACAGAAACCAATTTGTCACAAAATATTCTATTTATAGTAACAGTGACCTTTACCTTGGAGTCCCAGACTCCGAAATCAATAGGTGTCTTCCCTTCCTATAGGGTAACCTCTGGTATAAGTTTGGTAAATGTGCATCAAATAGAACTAAAGTTATTGCCCGGAAACCAATTTGTCACAAAATATTTTATTTATAGTAACAGTGACCTTGTCCTTGGGGCGCGAGACTCTGAAATCGATAGGTGTCTTCCTTTCCTATAGGGTAACCTCTGGTATAATTTTGGTAAAGGTGCATCAAATAGAACTAAAGTTAGTGCCCGGAAAACAATTGTTTACGCCCGCCTGCCACTTCATCACACAAAAAGTCGAGTTTTGACTTTGTCAAAACTCGACTAAAAATATTCTACCTGCTGGTCTGGGGAGGAAAATTTTTAAAGCAATTTGCCTGAAATGCACTAAGTTCAAATTTGGGCTTCAATAGTGAGACAAAATATGAACAAGAGGCCCCAAGGAGTCTTAATCGCTCACCGACCAAAGTGGTTCAAAGAAGTATTTGGGGTCACATTCAGTTAGACATGGTTCATCAACACTACAAAGGAATGAAATCATGAGAGACAAATTTTATGGAACTAGGGACATGGCTTGAACAAACTTGAATCTTATACCCATATGGATGCTGCATACCAAATATCAAAAGCATTCATCTGCTGGATCTGAAGAAGAGATTTTTAAAGAAAATTCCTCATTTTGAACTAAGTTATCATTCAGGCTCCCACAGTGAGCCCAAACAGGAACCCAGGGACTTAGCTTGAACAAACTGGAATCTCACCTCCTAAGGATGCTGCATTCCAAATATCAAAACATTCCGACTGCTGAATCTGAAGAAGAAGATTTGTAAAGAAAAATTACTCATATTGACCAAGTTATAATTCGGGCTCCCACAGGGAGCCCAAATATGAACCCAGGAACTTGGCTTGAACAAACTTGAATCTCACCCCCCTAAGGATGCTGCGTGTCAAATATCAAAACATTCTGACTGCTGAATCTGAAGAAGATTTTTAAAGAAAAATTCCTCATATTGCACTAAGTAATTATTCGGGCTCCCATATTGAGCCCAAATATGAACCCAGGGACTTTTGTCTTCAACAAACTTGAATCCCCACCCCCAGGATGCTGCATACCAAATATCAAAACATTCTGACTGCTGGATCTGAAGAAGAAGATTTCAAAGAAAATTCCTCATTTTGAACTAAGTTATAATTCAGGCTCCCACAGTGAGCTCAAATATGAACCCAGGGATGGCTTAAACAAACATGAATCTCACAACTCCACCCCCCTCCCCTAAGCATGCTACATATCAAATATCAAAAGATTCTGATTGGTAGATCCGAAGAACAAGATTTTTAAAGAATATTCCTCATACTGCACTGATTTAAATATTTGTGCTCCCATAGAGCCCAAATATGGACCAAGGAATTTCGTTTCAATAAACATGTAAAACAATCTTCCAAAGATATTATATGTGAAATTTGAAAGTTTTTGGAGCAGTGGTTTGGGAGAAAAGTAGTCTTAAATGTTTTCCCCATTTCACACAGTGTTAAAATATGCTGACTCTACATTTTTTCAAAGTCCCCAATAAGTACCCCATGATGAAACCGATAGCAATTTTTTTTTACCATTCCATTCTGTTGGTTCACACCAAATGAGAATTCTCAGTGCCATGTAGTTTGGGAGATATGGGCATTTCAATTTTTTTCTATTTTTAGCTCCTGCAGTTCCCATGGGGGCGACAGGAAAAATATTTTTTGCATAAATTAAGTACTTATGACCCAATAAGCCCTCATGCCCAATTTGGTTCAAATCTGCCACTCGGTTTGGAAAATAGAAATTTTGGGCGGGACGAAAATTCTTGCCCCTCCCAAAACGAAAGCAAATATACCTTCTCAAGCTTCTCTTGAACAAATCTGAGTCTACACCTCAAAAGGAAGCTGTGCATCAAATATCAAGTCTCTGCTACTGCTGGTTCATGAGAAGATATTTTAAGATTTAAGCACACTTTTTGGGCGTGGCCCTACCAAGGGGGCAGGCCAACTTGATTTGAACAAAATCAAAATGCGATGTCATAACACACTAATATCTCAAATATAATTAAATTGGTTTAGGGGTTTGGGAGGAGAAGACTCAAGCACCACATTCATGGACGATGTACGACGGACGGTGAGTGATCACTATAGCTCCCCTGACTGAAAGTCAGGCAAGCTAAAAAGTCCAGAAAACTGATTCTCTTGAGTTTTCGTATCAAAAACTAAGTTCAAGATCAATAACTCTGATAAATCATCCGCCTGGAATAAAACTCGAACTTGATTTGTAGGTATCCATGACATAGCCACATACCAGAAATCAGCTAATAATGTATGGCGAAAAACGTCCAAAAAACTTATTTCGGAATGATGGGAAGATGGAAGTATGGAATGACAGAATTACGGATAGACAAGGGTAACAGTATATGCCCCCTACCATTTTGTGGTGGGAGCATAAAAACCGTCATTCAACTTTTATTATTTTTTTCCACAATTCTAAAACATTGCTTCTGATGCGCTCAAATGAAACACACTGATGAAGCTCATTCTAATGAGCGGTCATGGGGAGTTACTCGTCTTATATTCCCACTATTTTTTGTTTCCCATTTTCCCTCCTTTGCTGCTGTTTTGTGGGAAGTATGCATCCCTCAACACAAATGTCGCAGGTGGTCCGGTTAAGAGATGCATTTTGGGTGTTTTTTTCATACCGCCCACAATGTAGGCAACATTTTCCAAAATGAAACTCCCCATAGAGCAGCCATTATAATTATTCTACTACTCCTTTATTGGCTACACTGCACTTATGATACATAATCAAACAATAAAATCTACATTAGTAATTTACAGTGTAGTCCAAAAACACATACATTAGTTCCTATTCAGTGCTCATTGCAAGTGGGGTTTTCCAGTCCATGATGGCTGCATAAATTAAATTTTAGCTGAAAAATCCCATCAAATTCCTTAAATATACTTAAAGGCTAATTATTACTGCAATGGTCTTCAGTAACATATGTCTACAATATTAATCACCAGAAAAGCCCCACAGAAACTGACAGAAACAGAACAAACCTTAAAACAAACTTTTACAACCTAAATTGATAATGTCTGGAAAAATATTAATATTTTGACTGAGAAAAAAAAAATTCATAAAATTTATGCATACAGTAGGGTTAAGAAACAATGTCCTTCTAATAAAAAAATATACAATAATGAGAGGTTAAGACACCACAATATGCATAAAAGCTGACCTAAATGCTAATTCTTACAACCAGAAAATTTAAAGCTAATTCGTACAACTAGAAAATAAAAAAGTTTTGGCTACAAATCTCCATCAAATTCCTGAAATATACCGATATATATATATATGTATACAGGTATAAATATTACTGCAATGGTCTTTACTAACCCACGTCTATAACATCAATCACCTGGAAAGACACAGAGAAACAAAACTCACCCTGAACACAAACTTTTACAACCTATCATTGACTGAGTCAGAGAAAAACCTGAAAATTTTAACTCAAAAATAAAAAAAAAAAATTCTGTCAAATTTGAGCATAAAGTAGGCTTAATACCTAAAGATGTTACACAATTGAAATAACAAAATATGCTGTGATGAGAGAAGTTAAGGCACTACAATCTGAACAAAAGCTGACGTCAACACTAATTCTTACAACCCCAAAATAACTAATTATTGGCTAAAAATCCCCATCACATTTCTGAAGTATTCTTCAGTAATCTTAAGTCTACAATATCAATCACCTGGAAAGACACTTAGAAACAAAACTTACCTTTAACACAAACTTTTACAACTTAACAATGTTGGAATGAAAAAACTCAATTGTATACTGCAGGGTTAACAGCTAAAGATGTCATTCAAAAAAAGAAGACACAGTGATTTTTTTTTTTCCCTGAAATTATTCCAGCCGACAACTTTGAATCATGTTGGAAAAAAGGTGAATATTAAATGATAGAAATGAAGAGTGCATTTATTATGAGAACTTAAAGTAACCCTTAAAGGCCTGGACATTCCTAGGTAATTTCTACAATGCCACAAGATGTGAGTCCAGGTGGCACGGTGGTGTTGCGGTAACTGGTTCTTGTCAGATCACCAAAGTTAAGCAACATGAAGCCTGGTTAGTCCTTGGATAGGTGACTGTCTGGGCGATCGATTCAGACTCCCGCGTTGTGTCCATGGGCAAGGCACTTAACCCTTGATTGTCACCGACACGATATGACCTTGGTTGCTAAAGTGTCGTTAAACCTTAATAAATAATAATAATAAATAATATGTGAGTCCAGTGGCTTAGTAGAGGTTCTGGTTGGGTCTTGACTGTGTGTAAAGTTAACCAACAACAGATTAGAAAACAATGCCAGGATCATTTTCCCACTGTCAGAAAGTCAGTCTCATAACTGTATGTTGGGGAATTTTACTTTACCTAAAGTAACGGCTAAAACTGCCAAGCGTTATTCTCAAAAATCGCCAACTAATTTTCATTATTTTTTCATTTCTTGTCTCAAAAACATAGATTAACCAATGTTTTTGAGACAAGAAATGAAAGTGTCAATGACACTGTGGCTCAACTTGTCAAGACATGTACATGTACAGTATGTGACGCAGCAATGACAAACATCTATGTAATGACCTGATAACAAAGGTACATATAAAGTATTGTAACGGCCTGTACATAAATACTGACTGTAACCTGTAACAAATGTATAGGTAAAGTATTGTAAAGGTGGGTGACAGTCAGATGCTAAACTAGAAAAGAAATTTGAGTCCCAGAGTGGGTCTGACTGAACCCCAAAATATTTGTTCTCATAGCACAGTGATAACAAAGGAACCCCAAAACACACTCATTCCTGTCCCAAGGTGAAAACAAAGGTACCCAAGAAGTTTCGTGAAGATCAGTTCATAAATACGAGCTGTATAGAAGTTGTGACAAGAAACTTATTGGACCTAATTTCGGTACAAAATGGCCCCTGGCAGCCATCTTGAATTTTGGACTGCACTCAGAAACACTCGTTCTCGTCCCAAGGTGATAGCAGAGGTACCCAAGAAGTTTCGTTAAGATTGGTTGATAAATACAGCCTCTAGCCCGAGCCGTATTGACATGTGTACTTACTGTGTGCAAGTAGCACTGAAAAAAATCAAAGTTCATCTACTTTGCATAATTTCTGCATGAGAAAAAAACCTGTATTATATGTGATGTATCCCATGGTACTAAACATTCATACAAAAAATTATTTAAATCAGAGCTTTCATGTGGAAATTCTGCACAAAAATCTGATTGCCCCTAATTTTGAACAAAATGGCTGCCAGCGGCCATCTTGAATTTCGGACCGCACCCAAAAACACTCGTTCTCATCCCACAGTGATACCAAAGGTACCCCAAGAAGTTTCGTAAAGATCGGTTCATAAATGCGGCCTCTAGCCCGAGCCGTATTGGCATTTGCACTGACAGTGCTGAAAGTAACACTAAATACATCAAAGTTAGTCTAATTTGCATAATTTACGTACAAGGAAAAAAAACGTATTATATGTGATGTATCCCATGGTACTAAACATTCATACAAAAAATTATTCAAATAAGCACTTTCATATGGAAGTTCTGTGCAAAAAACAGATTTCTGCATCGTCGGTACAAAATGGCGGCTGGCAGCCATCTTGAATTTCGGACCGGACCCAAAAACACTCGTTCTCGTCACACGGTCATAACAAAGGTACCCAAGAAGTTTCGTAAAGATTGGTTCATAAATACGGCCTCTAGCCCGAGCCATAGCAGCTTGGCACTTACAGCTCTGAAAGTAACACTAAATAAATCAAAGTCAGTCTAATTTGCATAATTTACGCACGCGAAAAAAACCCGTATTATATGTGATGTATCCCATGGTACTAAACATTTATACAAAACTTTATTCAAATCAGAACTTTCATACAGAAGTTCTGTACAAAAAACTGATTTTTGCATCATCGGTACAAAATGGCCGCTGGCAGCCATCTTGAATTTCGGACCACACCTAAAAACACTTGTTCCCATCCCAGGGTCATAACAAAGGTACACAATAAGTTTTGTAAAGATCGGTTCATAAATACGACCTCTAGCCCGAGCCATAGCCAATTGTTGACGTACGGACAGACGGTCAGACGGACGGACGGATAGATGGACGACAGGCCATGACAATAGCTCAAATTTGACTTCGTCAAAGTTGAGCTAAAAATTAGTTATTCAAGAATTCTGTTTGCAAGTGTCATTTGCTTTTCATGTTAGGTTAAAGGTTAAGGCTATAAATAGAGTAAACATCAGAATTATGCATTTTGGGGTTACGTACTTACCCATTTGGACCTACCAATCCATATTTTCTCCCAGCTGTTATATTTAATGTAGCATTCACAAACAATTCTTTGCCTCTAGCTGATATGGAAAAATTTTCTACCTAAAACATAATAAAGTACTTAATAAGGTTAATTTAAATACCTTGGTGTGATTTCTATGATCAAGAAGGAACAAAAAACTGTGCCAATAATGTCTGGGCCAGGGAACCCATATTTGATCATTGACACCAAAAAATCTGAACTCAACGGCCATTTTTCTGCTTCCAAAGATTTTCATGAATCTTAGGCAAGAGAATACAGGAAATAATTTTACAGAAAGTTTGCATTAAACCAAGCTCCCTGAAAAGTTAAACTCAAATTTTCTGTAATATTCTCCCATAACACTCAGAGAAGTATTATTTATTATTTATTGGTGTTTAAGGTCACATATTTCTGCACAATGGCTAACCATGACCGTGACAGTTTTACGGGTGGAGGAAGCCGGAGTACCCGGAGAGAACCACCGAGCAACGGCGAGCAACTGTCAGCTCCCCAACATACCAACTCCACACAAGCAGGGTTAGTATTGGTTGAAGACAGGTGCACCATCGAAGTGCAGTATGCCTTAGTACACAGTGTCACCATGTCCCCACGTGGGCAATGGGGGTGAAGTGTTTTGCCCAAGGACACAACGCGGTTGCCGCAGGTGGGATTCGAACAAGGACCTCTTGGCTTGCAGCCTGCACTTCCACAAACTGAGCCCCCACACCCCACACTCAGAGAAGAATTGCTAGGATTTCTGTACACTCATGTGATCAAATGTTTGTTTATTTATTGGGTTTATGATTACTTTGAGCATCTATGGTTATTCTGAGACCACGTCAAAAGTAAAATATCAGCTTTAGAAAATGGTTTATATTGCTCATTTCAGAGAACTCTCACCATGGACACTGTTTACTGGGTAATATTGTACCACTAAACACACCATCACTGTTTACCTGGTAATATTGCACCACTAAACAGAACTTGTCTACACTAAACGAGAACTGCTAAACGTCCCATGGGTTGCTTGCATTATTTGTTCAAATATGTTCAGGCAACAAAGAAATATTGGGACATGGCATGGTCAAGTTCAAATTTGCTTTTTATCAGTTTAGCACATCTTTTATCCTCCACCCACCCCCACCCACCCCCAAGAGCTGAGACTCTCAATGTGAGTCTCAACCCTGGAGAAAATGTCACTTCACATAGCTGTGGTGGTCTTTTGAGGAATTGGTCAAGTCAAGAGAAATGAGGAAATTAGGGTAAATTCTCAACTGTGGTTAGCCTACTGCTTCTCGTTTCAACAATCCAAATACTACTGGATTCTCATAAAAAAAACAAGACGCCACAAGGGGCCTTAATTGCTCACCTGACAAAGTGGTTCAAAGAAGTATTTTGGGTCACATTCAATTAGTCATGGTTCATCAACACTACAGAAGAATGAAGTAATGAAATTATTCATAACTCTAGTGTCCATGCCAGATGATTATTATCATACATTTTCCTGACTGCTTCCAATTCTATCAGCTGTAGACAAGCACTGGCAAACTTCCAAGGGTTGTTATGTCACTTCAGTTTGCAAGGCAAATTTTATGGAAAAACACTAAGAAATGGATTTGAACAAACTTGAACCTAACCTGCCTCGCCCTCCTCCCACCCACAGGCACCACAAATATTAAGCTAGAGACTCGAATTGAACAAACTTGAATCTGATCCTCCAAGAGATGTTATATACCAAATATGAAAGGATTCTGACTGGTTGATCTGAAGAAGATTTTACAAGAAATTTCCTCACATTGCACAAAGTTACAATTTGGGCACCCATCTGAAGAAGATTTTACAAGAAATTTCCTCACATCGCACTAAGTTACAATTTGGGTTCAGGGAGCCCAAATATAAAACCAGGGACTTGATTTGAATAAACTTGAATATGATTCCCCCCATCCCCACACACCCCCGAGATGTTATATACCAAATATGAAAGGATTCTGACTGGTGGATCTAAAGAGACAGCTTTTTAAAGAAATTTCCTCATATTGCACTATGTTCAACTTTGTGCTCCCATAGGGAGCTCGAATATTAACCCATGGACTCAAATTGAACAAACTTGAATCTACACCCCCTGGAGATGTGGTATACCAAATATGAAAGGTTTCTGACTGGTGGATCTGAAGAAGATTTTTAAAGAAATTTCCTCACATTGCACTAAGTTAAAATTCAGGGTCCAATAGAGAGCCCAAATATTAACGCAGAGACCCAATCTGAACAAACCTGAATCTGACATGGATGTATGACAGACAGAAAGCTATCATTGAAGCTCTTCCTGACTTTCAGTCAGGTGAGCTAAAAATTGTGAGAAGACAGATGTCAAAACATTTGTTTGCAAAATGAGGCCCAAAGTCTTGAAAATTATAAATTTAAAGTAAGGCCTAAAAAAATAAAAAATCTGTTTCTCAGGCCCTCCCACATGGTCCTTTTGGCTGCCGCATGCTCTCTTTTTATAACCAATTTAAACTTAAAAAAAATTAAAATTAAATGGTTTTTGTCTGATATTTTACCCAAGGTAAAAAAACTGATGAATTTGTCCCTTGAGTGCAAGAAGGCTTTGCAATGCTTTAGCATTGCAAAGCCTTCTTGCACTCAAGGGATGAAATACACCACGCCCCATTGCAAAGCCTTCTTGCACTCAAGGGATGAAATACACCACCCCCCCCCCCCCCCCATGCTATTCTGTAGATTATGAGGCCTAAAACTTCAACCAAGAACATGAACTTTTGATGGCAAAGAAGTAATTACTGAAATAAAAAATAAAATAAAAAAACGCTCGCCTGCATGTAATTTTACAAATAATGGCCTGAGAAACAGAAGGTCTACTTTGTGTGGTCTAATTTGTATATTTTTTATACTTACCAATGACCCAGACTTAGCTGGTGCAAACTCAAAGTTATCAAGGGCCAAACACAAATTTTGAACCCCCCAATTCCCAAAATTTGATTGCAAAACCGAAAATTAAAAGTTCTATCTGGTCTTCCATACTTTTACTTGAATCTCACCTCACTAAGCATGCTGCATACCAAATATCAAAAGATTCTTATTGGTAGATCTGAAGAAGAAGATTTTTAAAGAATACTCCTCATACTGCACTAATTTGAACATTTGGGCTCCCATAGGGAACCCAAATACGGACCAAGGGATTTGATTTCAACAAATATGAAAATCAATGTTCCAAAGATGTATATGTAAAATATGAAAGCTTTTGGAGCAGTGGTTTGGACCAGGAAGCAAACGATTCTTTAATTTTTTCCCATTGCCCACAGTGTTAAAAAATGCTGACTCAGCATTTTTTCAAAGTCCCGAAAAAGAACCTTATGACAAAACCAATGGCAATTTTTTTTTTACCATTCCTTTCTGTTGGTCCCAAGGAAGCCTCACACCAAATAAAAATTCTCAGTGCTTTGCAGTTTTGGAGATATGGACGTTTTCGTTTTTTTCTATTTTTGGCTCCTGAGGTTCCCACGGGGCTGCAGGAAAATTTTGTTTGTCATAAATCAAGTACTTATAACCCAATAATACCTCATATTAAATTTGGTTCAAATTGGCCTCTCAGTTCAGAAAACAGAAATTCTGGGCGGGGCAAAAATTCTTGCCTCTCTCAGAACTAGGGATGAACCTATTATCAGCATCAGCCGATGATGGGATAATCGGTGAATCATCGGCATCGGCAGAAAAGTGCATCATTTGCCGATAGGGGTGCGGCGATTGTTACAGGGTCAAAATAAACTGTCGTTTTTTTTATTTTTTTACTCACAGCCATATCGTCGAAAACAGTGTTTAAATGTGAAACGTCCGGGGAATGTGCCAACACTACTGATTCCAAAATTTTGTGCGTTTTAATATTCTATGAATAATTTAAAGCTAAGCCACAATTTCCATTTGTCACACAGTCATGTATGATTCTTATTACATGAAAATTTTGGACCAGTTTCTTGAACTGAAACATCATTGTTTAAAATTTTGCTTTCCTATATTACTCCATTTTGGAAATCGCACAATTCTTATTAAAACAAATAGTATCAGACTGTCGGTGCCAGTTTCATTTTTCATTTATTCATAAGTACTGTATTACAAAAAAAAATCTGGTGGGAGACAAGTGAAGTAAATTATACAAGGCAGCTTCTTTGAAAACAATACATGCGCATTCCATGGAGGATTAGTGTCATTTAGTACACAGGCATTTCGTAGGGAATGGGACAACCCGCCCCAGGGACAACCCACCCCAAACAAGCTGGGACAACCCGCCCAGGGACAAGCCACCCCAAACAAGCTGGGACAACCTGCCCAGGGACAACCCGCCCCAAGATTTTCATGTGCCGCAGTTATGAGCTATTTGACTATGATATTGGACTATGATTGGATTATAAGTAATAACAAATGAACTATTCAATTGTTATTACTTATAATATGATCATTATTAATTAGCAGACAATAGATTTGTTTATTGGACTTTATTATGATGATATTAATATTAGTAATATCATGAATAATTCCGAATGAATTATTATTATCAGAAGTATCTGTGGTAATGGTATCTGTGGGTGTCTCATTGATGGATGTTTCAGTGGCCTGACTGTTTGTTGTCTCGGACGTGTCCAAGGCTTCATCTGAGTCAATGATTGTTATCAGCTTAAAAAGCACATTTATTGTCTTAGTCTTAGATAAACGAAAAGCAATCAACGCTGTGATGAATCCATATCACGCTGAAACAACATGTCTGTCATTTGATTTTTTCACATCAAACAAATATCATTCCCCTTAGAGGGTACCCGACTGAAACAACATGACTAAAACAATACATCACTTCTGACTGGTCTCTACATGCAACCAATTCAGTATAGAACTATTATTACTTTAATTCAGTCATTCTGGGATGTTTTAATAGGATCACTGTGGATTGTGGATAATTTTCGATAAAATTGGATAATTTTTCGATAAAAAAGTGAGTAAAATTTTTTTTATATATCACTATCCCCAAAAACTTTTACTTCAAAAATCAGAAAAAAAATGGGACAACCCGCCCCAAAAAGTGTGACAACCTACCCCCAAAATAGGCCTGGGGCAGGTTGTCCCTGGGGCGGGTTGTCCCTGATCCCATTTCGTATACTGACTTTCGTATACAAAAGAAGACATTTCGTACATATATCATCACTAGTACACAGGCAAATTTTATAGGGTTTTTAAGTATTTTTTTATATGAAATAATAGACTGTAAGGTATTATAATCCAATATAAATTATTTTTACATACGGGTTTGTTATCTTTACTCAGCTCAAGGCAGTCATAACCCCATGTACGAAACGTCGTAGCTTGTGCACGAAATGACCTACAAGTTTGTGTACAAAACGTCCTAAATTGCTGTGTACGAAACATCCAGCCCCCTTCCATGGCGGGGCAGAATCACAGGATTTTCAAAATGGGGAAGTCTATTCAGAATGTACATATTGAATATTGGGCTTATATGAGAAGAAAGGAATCAGTCAGATTTATCCAGAATCAGGACAGTGTCTGTCGGCCTGGGTACGAGTTCCCACAGGATTGCTATGAGTTTTAAATATATGGGATTTAATCTTTTTGGGAAAATATGTAGTATTCCATGCCGGGAGAGTCAATCTGACATGGGTGATTCCGTTCTTCTCACTGAGGAAAGGACTGCACAAAACGATCGGATAAATTGTCTGGGGAGTTGATTTGGTGGCGAGTTTACCAGGAACCAAGAAACACAATCCCACATTGACATTCTAATTGCAACTTTGCAGGGTTCGATCAAGTTATTCACGCATTTTCACGGAATTTAAAACATCGGTATCGGCCGATTATTAAATTTTTAACATCGGTATCGGCCAATGGTTTGTTTACCACATCAGTTCATCACTGCTCAGAACAAAGGCAAATATTGCCCATCAAACTTCTCTTGAACAAACTTGAGTCTACACCTCAAATGGAAGCTGCATACCAAATATCAAGTCTCTGCTATGGCTGGTCCATGAGAAGATTTTTTTAAATTTTGTGCATTTTGACCCCCACCCCCCTCCACAATATGAGCAGAAACCCAATTTGAAGAAAAACCCAAATGCCCCTATATAACTAGCACTCATGTGAATTTTCATTGAACTGCAGCCAGTGGCTTGGGATAAAATGACCCAAACACCACCTTCACGACGTACGACAGACGACGGACAAAAAGTGATCAGAATAGTTCACCCTGACTTTCAGTCAGGTGAGCTAATAACTCAGCGGGGAGGTATGAGTGCCCACTGGGCCATTGGTAAGTATAAAAAATATACAAATTACTTTAAATTTATAACATTTTTATACTATAACCCAATGGCCCAGACTTAGTTGAATCGTAAAAAGGTGGAGGGCCAAGGACTTCAGAATTAGTAGACCAACATAGTTCCATAGCCTGTAATCCAAGGTGAAAGGAAATTAAATTTAAAAGGAATTACATGTATGTCTCTCTATACAGCAAGAGAAAAGACATATCATCAATAAGGAGCCAAATTCAATTAATTCCACATTCTAAGAATGAAGACTATACTAATTGGATGTAACAAGTTCCCAAATTTTAAGGCTAGTCCAGACTAAGCCCCAGAAATTAGGGTGGCGTACTTGAGAATGAGAGACTATCCCCCACAAACATATGCCATATACAATAAAACACAAGCTGTATCCAGGATATAATCTACAGACAAAACGGTTTCATTCATAATTACATACTTAAGCCGGAGGAGAGGTAAAAAATCCCCCCCCCCTTTTTGAAATATTTCTTAAAAAAACAAGAAAGGAGCACTCTGGAATCAGTAAAAGTGGTACCAAATAACAATATAAATATTCGTCAAATAGAGACCCAGGTATTAATTATTACTAACAAATTGGTGTTTAATGCCACTTCAGAAGCTAAGGCTATAGCGGCGATCCCCGTAATTAATATCACCCACTTGTAACATATACCGGAGTCGGCATATGCAGATAGGTCGAAAACCAGTGATATAATATATAACATACACATGTCAAATAGAACCACGATGGATGATCTCTGGAGAGTAAACACACTTCGAAGGTAACCCACAGGTGACCCCATTCAGTTGTACAATAAATTCCAGTAAATAACACTCCCAGACGTGTTCTATCTGATATCTATGTTCCTGGAAATGTGCGAATATACGAGAGTGTAAGACAAGATGTATTCAATTGGGTACCGCCATTAATAGAAACCTGGATCTAGAAATGGGTTGAGCTATGATTAACAGACTCGCCACGGACCGCCCCCGATATAATTCATAGTTAAGGTCTTTAACATACAATAATGCATCTGCCTAATAATGTGATTATTATGCATGTGAGCATTGGAATCCTGCATGTAATCATCTGAATACAAGTTAACTGACTAGACAGCCTCCCAGGTACCCAAAGGCTAGCAACATATTGATGAATTATATGCTCGTATATGACATATAGACAAGCAACCACAAGAAACCAACCAACTAGAAAGTGGATGTGCCCATGAGATCACTATAGAACACGACCCAGCTACCAATCAAGAAGTCATGAAATGCATGTATGTACTTAAATGCATATGAGGCTTATGGGAAGAAAACTACGTCTTGCTCGGTAAACGCCTCTTAACACATTGGCAGTATGTGTGTGCGTGGGGGGTGGGGGTGAGGGGGTTGATTCAAAATCATATCAAACCCCCTTCACCCGAATTACTTGAATCGTTCTTGTGTTCGTCATCAAATATTATAGGAACTGCAAGGCTCCCTCACGTTTAGTCTAACCGGCTCCATAATGACACTAAGAGAGGAAAGGATGTGAAGAACAAATACTTCCCCAGATAAAGAAGGTCCTCTTGTGGAGGAAGCTTCCGGGAAACATCCCATAACAGTCACCTGAGAAGACTGATTCAAGGTTTCTGTGACTACAGAGGTGCTACTATCAGGATTTCGCAATGAGACTGTTTGCACTAAACAGAATCTGCTAAATCAACAGAGTTGGGGGATACGCCTATCCTATCATTCCGTCCCATGAGATCAACAGAGCGTCTACTGTGTACACTCGATGATCCTGGCATGGCGACACAAACATTGGTAACTGAATGTTCCGATGCGTCGCAAACAGATCTATCATGGAACGATCCCAATGGTAGCAAATCTACCTGAGTATTCGCTTGTTGAGAGTCTGGTCCAATGGCAACAGGCAACCTTTCCGAGAAAGCGAGTCTGCTAGTACATTCAGATGACCTGGTATATGACGGACAGAAAGATGAACATGATGATTCATGACGTATAGGAGAATCTTCTCCATTAATTCGCATAATGGCATTGAATGAGTGTCGCCTTGATTCCTGATGTAAGCTACTACTGTCAGATTGTCCGACAAAATTTGAACATGGACGTCTGCTATGATGTGAATCCAATGTTGCAGCACTAGCCATATTGACCTCATTTCTTTGATGTTTATGCGCTTCTCTAGGAACCAAGGGTTCCAAAGAACCTGACACCTCAAGTCTGCGGGACTTAGGGTCACGTTCCAACCCTTCTGACTCGCATCCGTCATAATCGTGAAAGCCAGATCTGGCAGTTGCAGCAGAACTCCCTTAATACTAAATATCTGCCCAAATCTGAACCCTTGTTTAACTAGGTCTGTTAAAACAATACTGGTTTTGAGCAAATGCATCTTCACACTCCAGTTCTGAGTAAAGAATATCTGTAGGGGATGCGTGCGCAGGCGGTTCATCGGAATAAGATCCGCAGTTGCTCCACACAGCCCCATTAATTGCATGAATTCCTTCGCAGTTAATGCGTCTGAGTGTAGACAAAAGCGAGCGTAACAAGTTACAAATTTCGCTCTGGGTAACGGCTGACGAACCAGATTGTTTTGAGTCTCGAAGCTCATTCCCAAGTCAGTGAATGACTTGGACGGAGCTATATCTGACTTTTTCTCGTTTATGATGAAACCGAGACGTCGGAATAAAAGAAGCAGACTCTGAACATTGTTCTGAAGAATAATTCTGTTGCTGTATCTCTGTAGAGGGTCGTCCAAGTCCAAGTTACCGCAGACGAATGAGCTCAGAAGTATGATATTACCGAATTCATTACACAAGTGAATGCCCAGAGAGCCAGGTTCAGACCAAAGCACATTGCTCTGAACTGATACACCTTCCCTTGTACGGCGAACCGCAGGTACTTTCTAAATGCCAGATGTACCAGGACATGAAAGTACAGATCCTTAGCTCTATGCTTGTCACATAGTCGTTCACTCGAATGCTCGCTCTTATCGACCGAATGGTCTCCATATAGAATTTTGGAGCCACGATAAGCTAGTTATCCAGCTCAAGTCTATTACTGGTCAGAACGAGCCGTCTGGCTTCGGTACAAGGAACAGGTGACTGTAAAACTCCTGAGAATCCAGATTCTCGGCGACCTCTATTGCTTCCTTTAATATAGAGCCTGTATCTCTGCTAGGAGAGACTCTCTTTTCAAAGGATCCGCTGGAATATCTGTCCATTGCAGACATCTTGTCAGTGGGGGTGCCGCTCGGAATGATAGCCGAGCAAGACTACAATTCTCACCCACTGATCTTCTGTGACTGCTGTCCAGTTTCTCGTGAAGATGATACCCTTCCACCAACTGGCAAGCAATAGATGTCTTGAACATCACCTGTATGACCTGCGAGGCTTACAGGAGAAACGTCCTCCCCGCGAAGAACCTCGTCCCATTGGCCTAGGGGCATCTGACTGATAGTCCCGATCAGACCTACGCCCCTTTCCCGTGTTGCTATACTGACGTCCTCCAGAGTAATTATAATAGGGTTTCTTGTACCCTCATGAGGAGTTCCCTTTTGATGTTTAGATCTGGAACGTCCTCCTTTACTCTTGTCTGCTGAAGCAGGTTAATGAAACTCCGAGTTCAATAGCAGATCACTTCACGCTTTCTAAATCGCCTGATCACAGGCTGACAAAAGCTTGTCGTCCAAAATTCCGTCCGGAGACCAGAGCGACCCGAAAAGAGCTTTTCATCTTGTCATATATAAGTGATGATGACGCAAAGGCAGTATCACGTCTGATTAACTCCAGCCACTGTAAGGGCAGAGTTATACGTGGTATACAAATTGCCCTGGAAAGAAATCTAATAGAGGTACAAACGTCCTCAAATTCCTTCCCGTTGAGACGTTGCGCCACAACTCTGGTAAGGTGATCTGCGTAAGACATTGCTTCCAAATTTGCTCTACTTGATGAAAATGCCGTTGTAATTGTGTCTGAGCTAATAGTGAATGGTGCAGGCAAGGATACATCTAGATCCCCGGGCTGCTCATTCAAATGCACAGGAGCTCTCTGAACATCTTCTCCAACCGTTTTTAAATGAACGTAGTCCATGAAACGGTATGTTTTTGGAAGATGTAGTTAAGAAACTGCCCTTTCCTCGCACTCGAGATGAATATGGCATCATCTACATGGCCGAAGACCTGCGACACCTACCTAGGCTGAACCAGAAAAGAAAGAACTTCTTCCTTTGTCCGATTAAAGTCTGTGTCCAACGACGTCAGCGATTTCTCCCTTATCGTTGCAGCATTCTGATTCGTCGGAACAAATTCAGGGTAGTATTGATGGATGAAAACCATCGCAACCCTGTGCTGTTCCGAAAAGGAAGGGTAATCCTCTTCCTTACCCCTTTCACCATCCAAGAGAATCAGTTGCAAATCTCGGTCCATTGCACCTGCGTGAACAGACGACTGGACCGACCCAGTATCGTCCGACACCTCAGGTTCTGAGTCTGAGGGAGGCTGCATCTGCACTTGCTGGGATGTTGCGATCAGCTGCGCAATCTGGGACAGCAAGTCCGTCATTGAGGCCTGAAGAGCAAGTCTTCTGTTTCCCAGCCGCTTGCTGCTCCTGGGATGGTGTGTCGGAGATGGATCTCTTCTCCGAACGTCCCAATGATCGAGGCCTCGTCTCCCTAGCTACCGGATGATCCGACTTCACGGGCGAAGAGTAGTTCCTTCTTCGTGAAGCTGGCTGGATATCTGAAGTCGGGTAGCTAGGTTGCGGTCGTGTATGCTTTAATAATGTAGTAGAGGAAGCTATGACTGAAGCCGAGCCTGGCTGCAGACTAGACGGAGCGTCCCCGAGCGGTTGGGTGGACGTATGCTCAGTCTCGTGCAAGTTTCCAACCAGAAAACTTCCATTTTGGCTTGTGAAACATAGCGCAGGAAGCCATGACTGAAGCCGACCACGGCTGCAGACTAAACAGAGCATCCCGAATGGAGGGCAGACATATGCTCCGGCTTATGCAAGTTTCTCATAACATTTGGCCCCAAATGTCTGTTAGGTAAGAGAGGCACCTCTCCTGCTCGTGGTCTACAGACCTCGCCTAGTACAAGAAACTTGTTGACTTCCTCCCTATTTCTGTTGTCACTGGGTGAGCTATTTATATTAAAGTGCTCGCTCTACCCAATCCACTTCTTTCGACCGCAACGGACTTACCTGACGTCAAGGCACCCACGGATGGAGTACCGCTTCACCAGTCGAGCTAGCTGCTTGCAAGAGATTAAAACCCTTAACAAAAGGCCCTAATTCTTGCAATCATGAGCACTGCAGCCAGCTCTATACGCTCCATGGAGTGCGATGACGGTAGAACACTTGGAAGGGTGTCAGAATATCATCACCATGTTCATGTTCCTCTGAAATAGAAACTGACAAAATGAATTATAATGCAGTGAGAGGCCTGCCCTCAGAACCTCACTGCCAAAAACGTACCGCGACACCCGTCTCCAACATTAGTCATTCCAGTGAACACAAGAATGACAAGAGTCCACAGGAGTGCATCGACTTAAGTCTATATCAGACTTCCAAACTCCACAACAAAATATATATAATCAAGATACATAAATAATAGCAATCAAAATTAAATTCAAAATATTTTTTGGAAAATTATTTTTTGAAAAAATGCCCAAGTTCCCAAAGGGAACATTAAGAGCCCAAAGGCATCCCAATAGAGCATAAGTGTGGACAAAATTCAAATTTCTGAGCTACACTACCGGAATAATAATCCATGTATCCTACAGTAATTCTACAGTAATAGAATATAAAATACTACCTGTATATGAGGACGGTTGTCAATGTAAACAACGTCAATGTACACAAGACATCAGACATGCAAAAAGCCCCAAAGTCAGAAAACAGTTTAATGCTACCAGATGCAAAGCTAGATCTTCATACGAAGAAGAAATGATACTTCGGATAGAAGATGCAAGACTAAACGACCTAACACCCCTAGGGAGAAGGTACATAACCAGGGGGAAAAAACAGAATAATATTCTGTAATAATTGTTAAACTCCCAAGAAGGATAGGGAAAGAATACTTAACAAACAGTGGAATAATCATTAACAAAAATGATGATGTCAGGCGTATGTCCCAAAATTGGGAAACATGAAATAATTTTATAATTATTATAAAGTTACCGTCCTGAACATCTAAAACCACCATTGAACACTTCCATCATCCAATAACAGCCTTGGATCCACCAGTTCTTGAAATGATTTGTGTCTGGCATCCTCAAAAAAGGAGATATTAAAGCACAGATGTCTTGGTGCTAATTTCGGTCACTTCCTGGCAACTGCACATGCACGGAGAGTAAAAGTATGGAGGACCAGATAGGACTTTTAATTTTCGGTTTTGCAAGCAAATTTTGGGGATTTGGGGTTCAAAATTTGTGTTTGGCCCTTGATAACTTTGAGTTTGCACAAGCTCAGTCTGGGCCATTGAGTTATAGTATAAAAATATGAGTCTTCTAAACCCCCACTTGACCTTGGACAAGTTAGATTCTAGTTATCACATTAAATTTACAGTGGTTAATCATCTCTTAAGCAAACCAGAAGCATACAACTAATCTTTTTTAATTTCTTCCTGTAAACTACTTCCACAATGCAAATATAAGATTTCAGCGATAGGCGGGTGTCTGACAAGCACACATTCCACACACTGAGCTGTAGAAGACATGAACGGTCAGTCAGAGAATTTACCACATTCAGCCCAAGACCTCAATAACTTGTAAATCTTCCTTGGTTCGCAAGACAGTGTGGATCTGACGTGGCATACTCCTTACCAAACGTCCAATATCAGCTTGACTGATGTTATTCCATTCTTCCTGCAGTGTAGCAGCGAGTTCCTGGACATTGGTAAGGGGCTGTTGGCATTGTTGTATGCACCTGCCAAGCATATCCCAGACGTGCTCAATTGGTGTAAGGTCTGGACTTTGTGCTAGCCAAGGCAGTGTAGTGATGTTCTGCTCCTGGAGGAACTCTGTAGCAACACGGGCACTGTGTGCTCTTGCATTGTCATCTTGGAAAATGAATTAACGGCCATGACGTCGCGCAAATGGCACCACCACATGAGCTGCTAACATGTTGTCACATGATAGTAGAGCCCTGTGACATGCCCTTCGGCGACATGTAATGCTGTTCTGCTTGCCATGGTTATGCCTCCCCACACCATAACCGATCCACCACCCAAACAATCGTGCTGCCTAACGGTTACATCATGGTATCGTTCGTTCCGCCGCAACCACATTCTGTTTTGCCCCATCGTGGAAGTCGAGAGTGAACCTCGATTCATCAGAAAACATGATGTTGTTCCACCAATGACTGTCCCAGTGCTGTCGTGCTTCACAACAATTATGCCTTGCTGCAATGTCACTTTCAGTCAAACATGGAATTATTTGAGGTCGTCGAATGCACAAATTCCAGCTGTGTAGGTGATTTTGGATAGTTTGATCCCTGACTCGTACATCTGTCACTCGGTGCAACTACTGTCCAATATTTGAGGCACTTTGATGGCAGTTACATAATGCTGTGGTTTGGATGAAATGATCCTGGTTAGCAGTTGATGCCCTTGGACAACCTGACTGACGTGTCATCAACATTGCCTGTCTGACGGTAGCATGACCACAAACTGCTAATAACCAATTGAGTAATGTTGAGAATTTGAGCCACTGCAGTCTGTCTGTTGCCAGCTTCCAACATGTCAATGACATGTCAACGTTCGTCACATGTCAGTCTTCTTAAAAATCAAAAATTACATTTTGATCAGAAACTATTGACAAACAAGTTTATACCAAGAAAAGAATGATGAGACCTCCAAACAAAAGGCCCCAAGGGGCCTGAGAGCGCTCACCTGACAGAGACAACTATCAATCGAGGGTCCTGATTTGAACAAAATTGCATCTGCCCATTAAGATAACCATATACCAAATATCAAAACATTCTGACAGGTGAATCTGAAAATTGTTTTTTTAAAATATTCCTCATATTGAACTAAGTTATAATTTTGGTCGGGCTCCCATAGGGAGCTCAAATATGAACCCAGGGACTTTGCTTTAACAAACTGAATCTCACCTTCCTAACGACACAGTATACCAAATATCAAAAGATTCTTACTGGTGGATATAAAGAAGAAGATTTTTAAAGAACGTTTCTCATACTGAACTAAGTTACAATTCGTTCTCCCACAGGGAACTCAAATATGGACTCAGAGACTTGGCTTGAACAAACTTGAATCACACCTCCCTAAGTAAGGATGCTGTATACCAAATATCAAAACATTCCGACTGCTGGTTCTGAACAAGAAGATTTTTAAAGAAAATTCCTCTTATTGAACTAAGAGATAATTCGGATGTGAAGATTTTTAAGAATATTCCTCATACTGCACTAATTTAAACATTTGGGCTCCCATAGAGAGCCCAAATATGGACCCAGGATTTAATTTCAATACACATGTGAAACAATCTTCCAAAGATGTTATAAATGAAATATGAAAGCTTTTGGAGCAGTGGTTTGAGAAAAGAAGATCCTTTAATATTTTCCCCATTTCCCACAGTGTTGAAAAATGCTGACTCAGCATTTTTTCAAAGTCCCAAAAAAGTACCCTATGATAAAACCAATCGCAATTTTTTTTTTACCATTCCATTCTGTTTGTCCTAAGGAAGCTTCATGCCATATAAGAATTCTCAGAGAAGTGCAGTTTTGGAAATATCGGCGTTTGAAATTTTTTCTATTTTTAACTCCTGTGGTTCCCACGGGGCATTTGGAAAAACCATTTTGGCATAAATCAAGTACTTATGACCAATTAATACTTCATATCAAATTTGGTTCAAATCAGCCTCTCGGTTTGGAAAGTTAAAAAATTTATAGTAATTTATATATTTTTTATACTTACCAATGACCCAGACATAGCTGGTGCTAACTCTTAAAATATAGGGCCAAACACAAATTTTGCCCCCCAATCCCCAAAATTTGCATCTAAAACTAAAGAAAACATGTCCTGAAAGGCCCTCCACACTTCGCCCCTACTGCGCATGCGCAGTGTCAAGGACGTTCCGAAATTGGCGCCATTTATCATTCTAATAACCAGTGCCTGGTAAGCGCTATGTACTCAGCGGGGAGGCAAGAGTTCCCAACTCCTGGGAGGGCCATCCCCGTCTGGGTCATTGGTAAGTATAAAAAATATATAAATTACTATAAATTTTTTAACATTTTTATACTGTACCAATGACCCAGACATAGCTGAATAGTAAAAAGGCTGGAGGGCCAAGGACATAGAGCAAAATGGAATACGCTCAATAAAATAAAATAGAGTCATCCCCTGTAGGGAAAAGAAGTAATAGGCCTTACTTTATTTTTCTTATTTATTTTAAATTAGAAAGATACAACACCTTCCAAAAATTGAGCTTCATACATCCATGTACTCTATTAATATCCAATAATCCTTATACTAATAATTTTTAAAGTAAGCCAATAATAAAGTAAGTCTAGAGAATAGAGACTCTTATACTCCTAAAAGTGTGTGAGAATTGCATAATCATGTCCGTTGACATATGCAATATTCAAAAGCTATACTTTAAAAACTAAGACTTGAATGAATTTTATAAACTTAAACTTCTCACTAAACAACCATCCCAATAACAGCTCAGAATTACTAACTCCGGAGGAGGTATCCCCTTGTTTTCATAGTAAAAACAGGTGACCCAAGGGAACACCCTCCCCCCCCCCCCTTTTTCTTGCCCTGGGTCAAATAGCCCAGAGCGAAGAGGGCAGCCGAACGGAGACACTGCCGAAACAGACAACCTACCTAGCTATAGTAGCAACTGTTAAGTGAATGACATTCTGAGCAGTAGATAATAGACCTAACAATAGAGGCCTCCAGAAATGGACTCGATATTTCTGAGATAAAATTCATGAATGGATGGCTGAGCGCAATGAGCAGCCTTCAAAAATCTATAATAGCAACACTATTAATGTAAGCCCAAGAAGTAGAAGAACTCTTACTTCATGAGCCGAAAACTTAAGCACAACTGCTAAGCCAATGATATACCATAAGCAGTACGCTAGTTAATAGAATCCATTAACAATAAAATGGAGCGTAACGTCCTTCTACTAGACATCAAAGAAGAAGCTTACGCCCTTGTAATAAACAGATATCTGTTTATAAATACATAAACTGTACCCGGAAAGAGTAAAGGCCTATGCCCATACGAAGACGGAAGGACCTTAAAATAATAGGTTCCGGATAATAGGAGCCTAACTCTTATGCAACAATCCAACCTAAATAGTAACGGAAGTATTGATTCCGAAACTATGAAAGTGAAAATCATCCATCGATAGTGCATGAAACTCACTGACTCTACAGTAAAAGAGAAACCAACAGAATTACTGTCTAAAAGGTCAGAATTTGAAAACTACTGTTTCCAGAGGCTCAAATGATTACTTAGCTAAATAAGAAGCTGAAGTTAAAATCCGTATAGGAATTTAATCTAAAGATTCTAAGTCTATTTATCAAAAAGTTACTAACTGACTTAGATAAAGAGACAAAAGACTCAATTGTAAACTATCGTAGAGTGCATAGGTATGAGGTAACATAAACCTATAACCTAAATAACAACAGGCTGCAGTAGATCTTGTGAAACAAGTATACTAAAAATAGCAATGAGTAGTATGGAGGGATCAACCATATGAACATAATGATCCCTACACCACGACGGAAGAGCCTCCACTTTAGTCGCATAGAATAGTGAAGAAGAGGATCTCCTATAGTAAGAAATCGCGTCCAAAGCTCGTCCAGTACAGTGCTTACAATGCAATACGGACCACACAACGGAATACATGAAGGTTGCGACCTTGCTGGTTGTGATAAAGATGACACGATTTACCCAGTGAAAAAAGATCCTCACATAGAGGAAGATTTCACGTTAAGATCCACAGTAGACAAGAGAGTAAATTACTCATGATCTCTGTGAAGATAGAGATGCTATCAACAGAAATGTATTGTGGTTGTTTATCTTAGCAATACCTGCTAAAACAACAGCGCCGGAGGATACGCGTATCCTATCATTCCGTCCTATAGATCAATAGAGCGTTAACAGTATTAGCTCAGAGATCTGGACAAGCCAACACATACGTCTGCAATTGATTAGCAAGCTGTGTCATAAAATAAAACATCATTGGGCGCTCCCATAGATAGCAAATTTGATTGAATACTTGTTTGTTGAGAGTCCATTCTGACAGCAACAAGCGACCCGTAAGAGAACGGGAGTGCGATAAAACAATCAGACGACCCAGAATATGACGGACCAAAACTGAACTTGGTGTACTATAACCAACAGACGGATTCTTTCCATTAAATTGAATAACGGAAACGAAAGAGTGCCTCCCTGGTTCCGGAGATACGCCACTACTGTCGAATTAAAGGACAGGAATTTGGGCATGCGTTTCTGAATAATGTTCATGCAATGACATAAAGCAAGCCTAAAAAACAGTATTCCGCGGAAGTTAAACTGATAGCTAAAAGACTGCGGAACCCAAAGACCCTGGCACTTCGAATCCGTAGGGATCAGTATATATCCCAATCTGTTTGACTGGCAACCATCATAACAGCCACACTCGGGTCCGGCAACTGCGGCGGCACTCTCCGAGTCAACCACCGAATGTTTGCCCCAGTCTGAATCTCTTGTAACACTAGATAGACAAGAGAATGTATAAATCAAGCAATTCATGGATTGCCGGAAAGTTGCCGTCGAAGAGAAGCTCCTCCGAGAACGAAGCGACTCTGAGAGAGTTCTTAACCTACTATCCACGCGTGGATGTAGCTAGGGCTGCATCACGTCTAACCAACTCCAATCAGCCACTGAAGGGCGGAGTTATACGTGAACAAACTACTGCCCTCAAAAGAAATTACATTGAGAATAATATCCCGTAAATCTTTTCTTGAAGACGTAATGATAACGCCTCAGTAAGGCGGATTACGTATAATAAAGCGTCTAAGTTAAGTCTACTATACATAATGTCGTTCCCAACATTGAAATTGGAAAAGACATAAACGGCGAAAAAGAATATATGCAGTCTTTAATCACACCGTCTAGACGCATATGAACTCTCGGTATGCCCTGCTCTGCCAAAATAAACTATATGTAAAAAAGATAAAATGGCAGAAATGAGCCACGCGGACAAGAAACTAAACTATCATGCTTAGTAGCAGGCTTGTATATATATATAAATATATAGCGTCGAAAAATAAAACACATGTTGTAATGACAATATTGGACTGCGTCGGTAAGTCAGGGACAAAGTCCCTGTACCGATCGAAAAATCCGAGTCCAATGACGCTATAAGTCTCTTATCCAAGATCGCAGCAATGAAGTCCGAAAAATAATCACTGGAAGAAATGCCAGAAGATATGAAAGGCATCTTCCGATACTACTAAAGGGAAAACTCGAAATCTTTCGAATCCCTTTCGCCATCCTGTCGGACCCTATAAAGCGTTCGGTCGTCCGTAGCTTGATGCAACCGCGGACCGCACCGACCCAGCGCCATCGGATAATTCCTGATTCGACCGAGAAACCGTCAATTGCTGGGATGCTGCGAAACAACTGTGCTAACTCGGATAGCACGTCCGTCACTGAGGCCTGAGGAGCAGCGGTCTTACGATGCATTGCCGCAGGAAGCTCCGAGATCGTTACCCCGTGCATACTTCCAATATGCGAGCGAACGGAGTGTATAGGCCTCGTGTCCCTTGGCTACCGGATGGCGCGACCTATTCGCTGTGGAATCACTGAATGCCGAAACTGATCGGATACTCGAGGTCACGTAGCCAATGTGCGGTCGTGTGCCCTGCTGTGAGGATGAGGAAGCATTAAAGACAGTCTCTCGGACTGTCAATATAACGGAGCGTCCCGAGCAACGGACATATGCTCCGAATGTAAAATATCTGAACCACAACATGCGGTCCCCTATGTTGTTGGCTTCCTCCGATCTGTCCTCAATCTGCCGTCACTGGGTGAGTACTAAAGTAATTAAAGTGCTCGCATCACCCAAATCTCCTTCCTAGACCGCAACGGACGAACCCGGCAGCCGAACCATTCGATGAATGTACGCTACACCGGGTGAGCTAGCGAATGTCACTCCGTAAGCGATAGACATATTCCATGAGCACTTATTGCCGCTAACTCTTCATTAACTATGACGACAGAGGCACACTTTTGAAAGACATCTCCATAACTCTTCGAACAAGAAACCAGAAATGCTTGGATAGCAAGCATAAAATAATAATATATATAGCGTCGTTCAATAATTCGAAAGTTTGTGTGACATTATTGGACTATGTCGGAACTGAGGGACGATGTCCCTGAACCGAACCAAAAATTTCTAAGTCCACCGACGCTATCAGTTTCTTATCCGGCATCGCAGCATATGTTGTTCCGAAAGGGAAAGCTTGAAATCCACCGAATCCCTTTCGGTATCCCGTCGGACCGGATGAAACTTTCGGACGTCCGTACCCGCTTCCGCGGAGCGTCCCGACCCAGCATCGTCGGATAAAATATATGCGACAGATTCAGTTGATGCTGGGATGCTGCGATAAACTGTGCTATTAAGGAAAGCACGTCCGTTCCCGAGGCCTGTGCAGTAGCGGACTTACGATGCATTGCCGCTGGAAGCTCCATGTACGTTGACTCCCGCATACTTCCTATGCGAACGTCCGGAGTCTGCAGGCCTCGAGTCCCCGGCTACCGACCCAGCGCTGTCGGATAATTCTCGATCCGACACCGTTTCTGTCAGCTGCTGGGATGCTGCGATAAGCTGTGCTATGTGCACAAGAATGTCCGGCGTCGAGACCTGCGGAGGCGCAGTCTATCGCTGCTTCGCCGAGGGCAGCTCCGCATCAGATGGCTCCCGCATACTTTTCCTATGCGAACGTCCGGAGTCCATCGGTCTCGAATCCCTGGCTGCCGGATGGTGTGACCTGGTCGCCGAAGAATCCTTGATCGGCGAAGCTGGTAATATATCGGCGGTCACGCAGCCAAGGTGCGGTCGTGTGCGCTGACGAGAAGAGGAAGCCTTAGCAGTCTCAGCGGACTGCCTATACAACGGAGCGTCCCGAGCGACGGACGTATGCTCCGCTAACGACACATTTGTACCACAACATCTGGGG
This sequence comes from Pictodentalium vernedei, assembly GCA_031216915.1. Lineage (NCBI taxonomy): Eukaryota > Metazoa > Mollusca > Scaphopoda > Dentaliida > Dentaliidae > Pictodentalium > Pictodentalium vernedei. Next base: position 37,499,197 of record CM062291.1, on the reverse strand, counting down.
CCAGATGTTGTTGAACGAGAGAGGGGCCTCTCTCGCTTGCCGTCCGGATGGACCGGAACGAGCTATGAACCGGACTAAAAGGCTTCCTCCGTTCTCCCTCCGATCCGCCGTCACTGGGTGTGCATTAAGTTAATTTTATAGTGCTCGCATCACCCCAAAATTCCTTCTAGACCGCAACGGACGAACCCGGCTGCCGAACCATTCGGTGAATGGACGCTACACCGGGCGAGCTAGCGGACGTCAAAGGCCGTCGAACCTACTAGGGTCCTCTTAGGCAATTGGCGTATTACATGAGCACTTTTCCGCTAGCCCTTCATTAATTGTGACGACGGAGGCACACTGTTGGAAGACATCACAGATACATCACCCTAATCTTGATCGTCTGAAATAGAAATTGATAAAGTAGAGTGACCCTGCGGGGAAAGGACTGGAGTGTCCAAATCCCCAACAACATACCGTGACATACGCTTCCCATATTGTCATCGAAATCATACGATACAGAACAGGAGTTAATGCGAGTACACTGACCACATATAGAATGATAATAAGGTCAGAGGAAGACTTCCTCTTAAAACAATTGATCAATATCCTTTCAATGTGAAAAGAAAACAAGTCCTGGTACTCGCACTAACCCCTGGCAATCAAAATACATAATAATAATATGATCCATTAATATAGAAAAAATAATTGAAATCAAAATATTTTGAAAAAATATTTTTTCAGAACAGCTCAAGTTTCTGAAAAGTAACGTTGAGCCCCAATGGATCCCAAGCCTAAGTATGGACAAAAATTTTAAAAATATTTTAAACAATTTATTCAACACTTACGAACAATAATAATGTATCTAGTTATGATTAAAATAACATAAAGATATTATTATTTAGAAATCCCCCCCTCACACAGAGGGCTGTTGTAAATGTAAACAATGAGTGTAAAAACACTAAAATAAGACTCCAGGCACCCAGGCCCGAAATCAGTTACCAAAAATACACCATCTGATGCAAAACAGAGACTTCCAGGGAAGAAACTGCAGAACATCAGATGGTAGATGCAGAACACAACGCCTAACCACCCGTAGGTGAAGACGTAAACATGGGGAAAGAACAGAATTCATTCTGTTATTCAGCTAAAACTCCCAAGAAATTTTAGTAATAATAATTACAGAAATTATGCCAAAAGCATGGGAGAATAGCAAGGGGGAACTTAAAGGACAGGGAGAGAGGAAAAACACTTGAAAAAACAGTGTAACTAAATAATCAGAATGACAACAAAATGGCTGCTGCCTTGAAAATAGGTAACTTAACATAATTTCATTAAAAAATTTTAAGTTACAGCCCTGATAATATTCTGTCACACATTCTTTTCCTCTCCTCCTTTTCTATCCTCCTTAGAATCACCATTTCACTAATATTTATGTGTCTGGCATCATTTAAACTGAGATTTAAAAGCACAAAGATCAGTCAGATGTTAACTGATGAAGGGCCAAACTTAGAATGATAAATGGCGCCAATTTCGGAACGTCCTTGACACTGCGCATGCGCAGTAGGGGCGAAGTGTGGAGGGCCTTTCAGGACATGTTTTCTTTAGTTTTAGATGCAAATTTTGGGGATTGGGGGGCAAAATTTGTGTTTGGCCCTATATTTTAAGAGTTAGCACCAGCTATGTCTGGGTCATTGGTACAGTATAAAAATATAGAAATTTGGGGCGGGGCAAAATTCTTGTCTCTAAAGTAACGACGACAAATATTGCCACTTGAACTTCTCTTGAACAAACTTGAGTCTACACATCAAAAGGAAGCTGTATACCAAATATCAAGTCTTCACTACAGCTGGTTCATGAGAAAAAGATTTTTTTAAAAATAGAGGCATTTTGGTCCCACCCCTCCTCAATATGAGCAGAAACCCAATTTGAAAAAACCTTCAAATGCCCCTATATAACCACTACTCATGTGAAATATCACTAAAATGTGGCCAGCGGCTTGGGAGAAAAAGACTCAAACACCACCTTCACGACGGACGACAGAAAAAATGTGATCAGAATAGCTCACCATGACTTTCAGTCAGGTGAGCTAAAAAGCCTGTCTAGTACAAATGGGTGAGCTCGGTGCTCATGCGAAAAACCTGCACAAAGTTTTCATGGTTCAGTGACATTCATGATCCACACTAAACTTGTTAACATACTGATGTGTCCAATCACACGTATCCAATACCATTTTCTGAAGATATCAACATCAGTTTTGATATCCCCTACTTTTTTTTGAATAGTATACACTGCACAAAGTAGGTTCCAATCAACAAAGACGAGCTCGTTCCAATGAGGGGTCACTTAATATTGTTTGGTTGAAACATTTTGTAAAATAATATTTTTTTCAATCACTGAATTTCCATATTACATGGGAAGATGTGGACGATTCATTAGCTAAAGGGTTAAGATGCAAATTTTTTTTTGATTTAAAAGAAAAAATAAACACTACCTTTATATCCTGGGTATTTTCCAGAGTTGACTTATTCTGTATCTGTGACACAGTGAATTGTGATATATCTCCCTCTTCCTCCAACTCTTTTTCATATTCCATCTGGAATCATAAAATTTTTCAATAAGAGGGACACAAGCTTTGTTTTTGAGGTAAAAACTGAAACTAGAGTGATGTCACGCATAGAGCCCGACTGTTCCAGCAATGACAATACTTAGACATAAAATAGTCTGTGCTATTTTTTGTTAACCATTTACTAAAAGAATTTGCCTTTCCTACACTAGTGATATACTAAATTGCTATTCACATTTTATTTTTTCATTTTTCTACCCCAAAACATACCTCATGACCTATTAATGGAACAAGCTTGATGAGTCTTAAAACATGTTTAAAAGGGGTTAAACTCATGACATTCCACAAAACTGTTTGAAAATTTAAAGGTTTCACTTAGAAAAAAACTTTAACCAAAAACTTTAACCTGGAAGCTCTGAATTAAATTGACTCCAAAAAAGGGTTCAATATTTCCCAAAATAACATGAAACACTAGAGTGATGTCAAGCATACAGCTCGATTGTCCCAGCACTGGAAATGCTTACAATTTTTTAAGAAATTTGCCTGAAATGCACTAAGTTGGAATTCAAGCTTCTATAGTGAGCCCAAATATGAATCCAGGGAGCCGATTTGAACAAACTTGAATCAGATCTACCCCACAATGTTGCATACCAAATATCAAAAGATTCTGCCTGCTGGATCTGGAGAAGAAGATTTTTAAGAAATTTGCCTGACAAGCATTAAGTTCGAATTCGAGCTTCTATAGTGAGCCCAAATATGAATCCAGGGGGCCGATTTGAATAAATTTGAATCAGATCCACCCCACAATGTTGCATACCAAATATCAAAAGATTCTGCCTGCTGGATCTGGAAAAGAAGATTTTTTAAGAAATTTGTCTGAAATGCACTAAGTTCAAATTCGGGCTTCTATACTGAGCCCAAATGTGAATCCAGGGGGCAGATTTGAACAAACTTGAATCAGATCCACCTCACAATGTTGCGTACCAAATATCAAAAGATTATGCCTGCTGGATCTTGAGAACATTTTTAAAGAAATTTGCCTGAAATGCATTAAGTTCAAATTCGGGCTTCTATACTGAGCCCAAATATGAACCCAGGGGGCCGATTCATACAAACTTGAATCAGATCCACCCCACAATGTTGCATACCAAATATCAAAAGATTCTGCCTCCTGGATCTGGAGAAGAAGATTTTTAAGAAATTTGCCTGAAATGCACTAAGTTCAAATTCGGGCGTCTATACTGAGCCCAAATATGAACCCAGGGGGCCGATTTGTACAAACCTGAATCAGATCCACCCCACAATGTTGCATACCAAATATCAAAAGATTCTGCCTGCTGGATCTGGAGAAGAAGATTTTTTAAGAAATTTGCCTGAAATGTTTATTTGTACAAGTTTGAATTGACATATGATGGGGAACTTGCACACGAAATTTGGTTCAATTTGATCCAGTAGTTTGGTAGGAGTAGTCTATAATGTAAAGTTCACGACGGACGACGACGGACGACAGATGACGGACGGCAAGTGATAAGTTAAGCTCCCTTCGGCGAGCTAAAAAAGTTGAAAAAAATTTTTTTTTAAAAAAAGTGAATATAAGTCCCAAAAATCCCCTTCAAATTCCTCAAATATGCATGTAATGAGGGCACAACGTTACCGCAATGTAGTTCAGTAACCCATGTGTACAATATCAATTGCCTGGAAAGACACATAGAAACAGAACTCACCTTAGGCCTAAAAAATAAAAAAAACTGTTTCTCAAGCCCTCCCGCATGGTCCTTTTGGCTGCCGCATGCTCTCTTTTTATAACCAATTTAAATTTTAAAAAAAATAAAAATTAAATGCTTTATGTCTGATATTTTACCCAAGTAAAAAAAAATTGATGAATTTGTCCCTTGAGTGCAAGAAGGCTTTGCAATGCTTTAGCATTGCAAAGCCTTCTTGCACTCTGGGGATGAAATACACCACCACCCATGCTATTCTGTGAATTATGAGGCCTAATAATTGAACCAAGAACATGAACTTTTGATGGCAAAGAAGAAATTACTGAAATAAAAAATAATATAAAAATTAGAACTTAAAATTGAGTAAGTCAGAGAAAAACGTGAACATTGTGACTGAAAAAAAGAAAAGAAATCAGTTAAATTTCTGCATACAGTAGAGTTAATACCTAAAGTAGTTATTGAAATGAGAAAATAAACAGTAATGAGAGGTGAAGGCACCACAATCTGCACAAAAGCTGACTTTAACGCAAATTCTTACAACACCTAAACGCTAATTCTTACAACACGTTTTGGCAGAAAATCAGCCTCAAATATGCATGTAATGAGGGTTAAATATTACTGCAATGGAGTTCAGTAACCCAAGTGTAGAATATTAATCGCCTGGAAAGACACATAAAAACACAACTCACCTAAACACAAAGTTTACAAAGTTTTACAACTTAAAAACATGAAAATTTTGACTGAAAAAAAGAGAAAATTTCTGTTAAATTTCTTTATACAGTAGGGTTAATACCTACACTTGTTATTGAAATATGAAAATCAACACTAATGAGAAGTTAGAGCAGCACAATCTGCACAAAAGCTGACTTTAACGCAAATTCTTACAACACCTAAACGCAAATTCTTACAATGAGTTTTGACAGAAAATGTTAGATGAAATTTGGAAAAAAGTCGTAGTATCAGGGTTAAATACTGTTCTGATAGTCCCCTACAACCTACATATGCAATATCAAAGGCCTGAGCCCACTGATCTTTGAGAAATTAGCCTTAACATTAAATCTTACAATATTGGACACGTCGGATGCAGACACTGATGCCCGAGGTCACGACAATAGCTCACCACTTCTAATAGAAGTAGGTGAGCTAAAAAACAAAATAACTCCATGAAGGCACATATATTTTATTTGGGTTTTTTTTTTAAAAGAAGACAAAGAGATTGCATGATGTTGACTACAAGTGGTAAATAATAAAATGTAAGGATGAGCCAAAATGAGATCCCATCCCCAAAATTTTAAAAGGAAAACTATTTGAAACTGGTAGTTCAAAAACAGGTACGAAGATGAATGAGTCCCATCTGCCAGGGACTGGAATACTTCTGGCTGGTCACAGATACACGGAATGAATGCAGAACTTCAGCTTAGTGGAACATTTGGTTTTATCAAATATGTCTTGTTCTACAAAAACTGAACTCTTAAAATGGGCTAGAATCTCCTTACCCACTGGGAGTACAAATACACAACCTTGATCTGATGAAAAGTTACATTTTAAATACTTTCAGTCAGATACCCAGCATTGGATTAATGTTTCTGAATGATTAATTCAGAATAAGTCATCCAATTAGTGACCATCTAACAGAGAACGATAAAGATGAGAATTCTAGTGCTCCACGCAACTGTGTTTAGCGATACTGACTTTGATGTTAACCCTTTACCTAACAGTATTTTTAAAAAATAAATTAAATTTCACATTTTTCGAAAACAAATTTAACAACTTTTCAATAACACCATACAAATCTAGATATCATTAGGACTAGCTCAACGAGCTGGTTCTAAAGATATCCATATTTGTATGGTTTTATTGAGATATTTTTGGTTGTGGTAGGCTTATTCTGGTTAATTTCCTGGCCGTTTTTTAAACATTCTGTGAGCTCTGGGTCTACTACAAGTGTTTGAAGGATCAAATGTGCCATATATTTTGATTAAAATCAAACCATAAACAACCAGTTAAGAATGCTTCACTCAACAAACTCAACAGTTATTTTTTAAGTTTCCTCAATGAAAGAAACTAAATAGTTATTTTTACATGCATTCAAGTTTTTAACTAAGACTCCCTTTGAACAAAGCTACTGTACATGAGTTTATATATATAACAAAAATTTTGTAAGAGAAAAGGTTTGGGCTGATATATTCTGAGTCAAAAAAGAAAGTATAATAAACCTTCGAGGAGCAATTTTTTTAGTATTATTGACTTTCATCCCAAACAAATTGTTGTAAATTCATATTTGGAGTCTAGCTGTATGAATTTGCATAATTTCATGTTCTTACTGTTGCCAGTGTCACATCAGGATGTCGCAATTCAGACATGAGGCGAAATGAAAAGTTCACACATGCAGTCAATAGCATGAATGTCCACCGTTTGCCTCTTGGATGGCAAGACATCGATGGAGCATGGACCTGATAAGTCTCTGTATGTCACCCTGTGGTACTGCATTCCACTCCTGCCTTAGAACATACGTAAATCGCCTAACGTCTGAAGATCATGAAGTCATACCCGACGGTCCAACTGATCCCAAGATGCCCGATTGGCAACAAATCTGGCAAAGGGGGGCCAGAGAAGAAGTTTGATGCTCTGTTCCTCAAAAAAAAGACACGATAGATACGTGCCATGTGACATCGGGCATTATTTTGCTGGAATAACTGCAATCTGACGTTAGTGTTGGACAACGGGACAACAACAGCATTAAGAATTCCGTCCCTATATCCCTGTCGTATTCCCACACGCAAGCATCAAAAAAACGTTCTCCTCATCGGCAATACACTCTTGCCCTACCATCAGTGCGTTGTGGACAAAATCGGGATTCATCACTAAAAAGAACTGTGCTCCGACGCTGCTAAGACCAGCAAACTTTCTGACGTAGCCATTTCATTCTGACAGTACGATGACGTTGGGATTGGTCCATGGTATGGATGCCTATTTCGGATGCTGTGTTCAGTGAGTCTGTTGCAGACTGTTTGTGCACTGATTCTATTGTTAGTTCTACCAGGAGTAATTGCTGATGTCCTCGTCGCCAGAAGGAAGCTATCCCACAAGTGAGATGTCCTGAACATGGTCAGCTGGCCGTAGATCCACTGGTTCTATACCTTCCAATGAGACGGTAAATAGTGGCCACAGTGACTCCGAACTCAGCAGCGTGCTCAACTGGAGGTATCTCAGCCTCATGCATACCAATGGCACGCCACCTCTAATTTTTGGTTAACCTTGGCATATTTTAAAATGTCAGAAAAGAAAAACTAGAGTGCTTTCTCAATAACCCAGGCTCTCTAGCACAACATAACACAAAGAAAATCGTTGGTCACCCATTCAATTTGACATTCTCGGGTAGCATGTGATAGTTTGAAATCCGTAGCAAAATTGTATATGGTTGGGTGGACAACAATAACATGTCACTGAACCTCTTTGCATGATTTCTTGTTCACAAACATGCAACATTAGAACTATTATATTTCAACCTTTATGCTATTTTTTCACATTTGTTTCTATTATACTTTCTTTTTTGACTCAGTATATATAATAAACAAGCTCCATATCTAATTTCAACCAAAAAATAAATATTCATATGTACCCTTTTCTTTAATTTCTTCAATTCTTTTTTACTCATTTTGAGTTTAACTGTACCCTTTTCAGCTGAAATAGACAAAAAATGAATGTCATCAATCCATTTCATCATGATACAACTCCAGTCATATTTTTTTTAATATGAACTTCTTATTTCGAATGTTCTTGTGTTGTAATTATTAGGGGCATCACAGTTGAATTTCCAATTTTTAGTAAAAGATATTAACCTTTTATGAATTATAACCAACATTTTCCAAACGATTTCTTGAATAACTATAAAGTTTAATTTTTTGCCTCCATGTTTGGGGGCAAAACTTGAAAAATAACAAAAATATGAATGGCGATTTTTCAAGTCAAATGTGTCTGTTACATTAGATATAGAGTTAAGCAAAGTGTTTCTTACATTATATATAGGGTTAAGCAAAGAGGGATATGCCATCACCTAGCTTTCTGTTAATTACCTGCTTTATGATGATTAACTTGATGAGAAAATAAATTGCCACATCTTCAATAACGGTGCTCTTTGAGCTCTGTCAAACAAGACTGAATTGGTTAAATCAGTCATTGCATTATAGGGAAAAAATGACATTTGAAATTTTGTATTTTGACTTCTCTGTGCAGAGGGTTAACTCCTTGCATGCTACTGGCAGATATTCCTGCCCTAGACACAAAATTTCTTGCCACTGAAATAAGTATAAATTGGACATATTTAACCTAATTTTTCCCTGTAAACTAAATAGACTTTTTCGACCAATGATTTGTTGAGTTAAATACAAATGAAGTTTTCAGCAAATCTAGTCATAGCTGCTTCACAACACCAATGACTAGATTTGATGAAAAATATTTTGAAAAAACTCGGCAGGTTAAGAGTTGGAACAAATCCAAGAAAAAATTGGGTTAGACAGTTTGGCCCTGGCAATAAACCACAGCTAGCAAACTTAAATTAACATTAATAAAAACAAGAGGCCAGCATTGCAAAGCACTGCTAATACCCCCGGCCACAAAAAAGTTCAAGTCCGGCAACAAAAAAGTTCAAGTTGAAAGGGTGAAAAATGGCCATAACTCTGATAATGAAAGTGTCAATGACACTGTAGCTTAACTTGTGTGTTGTGTTTGATGAAAAGGATAATGTTCAATGTTTATGAAAGGATTATGAAATAAGACAAGAATTGTGATAATTGGGAATATGTTCATTTCTGTTCCCTGTATGCTATGTTTATGATAAAAATAATATGAGGTGTACACTGTACTAAAGATCTGAGGGGTGGATTAATATGACCTCACAGTTAATATATGTGGCCCTCACAGTTAACATATATCAAAAAAAGTTACCAAATTACAATGAAATTATTCCAAAATGAGTCATCCTATCAAGTTACATTAAAATCCCTTCATAAATATGGCCTGTAGACTGTGCTAAAGGTTTTCGGGCTTCGAGCCCCTGTAGCCATCAGTTTCCCAATTGCGTCCAAAGGGACGTTCTCATCTAGACATTATATGAAGTCAACCTACCAAGTTACAATGAAATCCCTCCATAAATACGATCTGTAGACTGTGCTAAATGTTTTCGGGCTTCAGGCACCTGTAGACATCACAGTTGACCAACCACGACCAAAAGGGGATGTCATCATCTAGGCATTATATGGAGTCAACCTAACAAGTTACAATGAAATCCTTCCATAAATACGACCTACAGACATGCTAAAGGTTTTTGGGCTCGGGCAGCCATCAAGGCTGAATGATCGTGACCAAAAGGGGACGTTCTCATCTGGACACTATTTGGAGTCATCCTACCAAGCTACAATAAAATCTCTTCATAATTATGACCTGTAGACTGTTCTAAAGGTTTTCGGGCTTTGGGCCCCTGAAGCCGTCACAGTTGCCCACTCGTGTCCAAAAGGGGACGTTCTCATCTAGACATTATATGAAGTCAACCCACCAAGTCACAATGAAATTCCTTCATAAATATGACCTTAGACTGTGCTAAAGGTTTTCGGACTTCGGGCTCGGGCAGCCATCATGGTTGAATGATCGCAACCAAAGGGGACAATCTCATCTGGGCATCATCTGGAGTGATCCTGCGAAGTTACAATGAAATCCCTTCATAAATATGACCTGTAGACCGTGTTCAAGGTTTTCGGGCTTCGGGCACCTGTAGCCATCACAGTTGACCAATCACGACCAAAAGGGGATGTCATCATCTAGGCATTATATGGAGTCAACCTAACAATGTTACAATGAAATCCTTCTATAAATATAACCTTTTGCCTATGCTAAAGGTTTTTGGGCTCGGGCACCCATCAAGGCTGAATGATCATGGCCAAAATGGGACGTTCTCATCTTGACATTATTTGGAGTCAACCTACCAAGTTACAATGAAATCCCTTCATAAATATGACCTGTAGACAGTGCTAAAGGTTTTCGGGCTTCGGGCACCTTTAGCCGTCAAAGTTGCCCAAACATGTCCAAAAGGGGACGTTCTCATCTAGACATTATATGAAGTCAACCTACCAAGTTACAATGAAATCCCTTCACAAATATGACTTGTAGACTGTGCTTAATGTTTTTGGGCTTCGGGCTCGGGCAGCCATCATGGTTAAATAATCGCAACCAAAGGGGACAATCTCATCTGGGCATCATCTGGAATGATCCTATGAAGTTACAATGAAATCCCTTCATAAATATGGCCTGTAGACTGTGCTCAAGGTTTTTGGGCTTCGGGCACTTGTAGCCAACACAGCTGACCAATTACGACCAAAAGGGGATGTCATCATCTACTCATTATATGGAGTCAACCTAATAGGTTACAATGAGATCCTTCCATAAATATGAGCTTTTACCTATGCTAAAGGCTTTTGGGCTCGGGCACCCATCAAGGCTGAATGATCGCGATCAAAAGGGGACGTTCTCATCTAGACATTATTTGGAGTCATCCTACCAAGTTACAATGAAATCCCCTCATAAATATGACCTGTAGACTGTGCTAAAGGTTTTCGGGCTTCGGGCACCTTTAGCCGTCACAGTTGCCCAATCATGTCCAAAAGGGGACGTTCTCATCTAGACATTATATGAAGTTAACCTACCAAGTTACAATGAAATCCCTTCATAAATATGACCTGTAGACTGTGCTAAAGGTTTTCGGGCTTCAGGCTCGGGCAGCCATCATGGGTGAATGATCGCACGTTCTCATCTAGACATTATATGAAGTTAACCTACCAAGTTACAATGAAATCCCTTCATAAATATGACCTGTAGACTGTGCTAAAGGTTTTCGGGCTTCGGGCTTGGGCAGCCATCATGGGTGAATGATCGCAACCATAGGAGACAATCTCATCTGAGCATCATCTGGAGTGATCCTAAGAAGTTACAATGAAATCCCTTCATAAATATGACCTGTAGACTGTGCTCAAGGTTTTCGGGCTTCGGGCACTTGTAGCCATCACAAATGACCAATCACGACCGAAAGGGGATGTCATCATCTAGGCATTATATGGAGTCAACCTAACAGGTTACAATGAAATCCTTCCATAAATATGACCTTTTGCCTATGCTAAAGGTTTTTGGGCTCGGGCACCCATCAAGGCTGCATGATCGCGATCAAAATGGGATGTTCTCATCTAGACATTATTTGGAGTCATCCTGCCAAGTTACAATGAAATTGTATCATAAATATGACCTCTAGACTGTGATAAAGGTTTTCGGGCTTCGGGCTCCCGTAGCCGTCACAGTTGCCCAATCATGTCCAAAGGGGGACTTTCTCATCTAGACATTGTATGAAGTCAACCCACCAAGTTACAATGAAATTCCTCATTAAATATGATCTGTAGACTGTGCTAAAGGTTTTCGGGTTTTGGGCTCGGGCAGTCATCACGGTTGGCAGATCATGCCCAAATGGGGAAATTCGCATCTAGACATCATAAGGAGTCATCCTACCAAGTTACAATGAAATCCCTCCACATTAAACATGACCTGCAGACTGTGCTAAAAGTTTTTGGGTTTCGGGCTTGGGCAGCCATCACGGTTGATAGATCATGCCCAAAAGGGGACGTTCTCATCTAGGCACTATACAGAGGCATCCTACCAAGTTACAATGAAATTCCTTCATAAATACGACCTGTAGACTGTGCTAATGGTTTTCGGGTTTTGGGCTCGGGCAGCCATACTGGTTGCCCGATCGCGACCAAAAGGGGACGTTCTCATCTGGACATGACCCCAAACCTGCATATAAAATTTCGTGACGATCAGACAAGAACTGCGGGGTGTAGCCCGTGCTAAAGGAAAATGTGAACAGACGTCACAGACTAACAAACTCACAGACTCACAGACTAACAGACTTCCGCACGCGTGATGGCAATAGCTTATCTTGACTATGTCAAGTTAAGCTAAAAATGTGTGAAAGAAACTCAAGCTACACAGATATCGTTCCCCCATGATGAGCTATTACAACACCAAAAATCATTCAAATCGGAGTAGCAGTGGCTGAGATACAAGGAAAAATGTTGTTATGGACAGATGAATGGATGGCCAGACGGATGGACTGACAGATGGATGGAACTCTTCACTAGATACACCTTCGACTTTTCAAGTCGAGGGCATAAAAAGTTTACCGGTAATCAATGATATTTTTTCAACAGCGAGAACCAAATTAAGTCTGATTGTTTTGGGGTAGGAGAAGCTGGAGTATCTTGGGAGAATCACCAGGAATAGAAAGTATTTTTGTTGCACTCTCCTAGTTATTTCTTACCCTTGATGTGCAGATTGAGCACTGACTGAAGGCAAGTGTACCATCACTGTGCTGCATCACTAAGAACACTTCAACACCATGCACCCACTTGGGCAATTGGAATTAAGTGTCTTGCCCAAGGACTCATAGCATATGATGGTAGTCAGCAAGCCTGGAAATAAGCAGACCGTTATCTACAGAATCTGCAGAATGAGGTACCCAGAGGGTACAGCAGGGTAGCATTACTAAATTTACCTTCTAATCTGTGAACCTCAATCTAAATCAAGAACACAGGCCTACACAGAAAGAGGTACCCAGAGGGTAAATTGGGGGATTCTAGCCCACTATATGGAATAGCATCAGCAAATTCACCCTCTAGGGACCTCATTCTGCAACTGACACATAGCTTATTTCCAGGCTTGCTATTCAGGATCAAACCTTTGACCTCTCAACCAGAAGTTGAGTGTGCTAACCAATGGGCCATCATGCTCACTGAATTCAAAATGACCTTGATCCATCCTGTGAGAAGTGCAAGTTGATAATGTAGTTAAGGTTGAGCCTATACTGATAATTGTCTATCAAGAAACCGTTGCTCTTTAACTAATCCTATTAAAAAAATGATTGTTTCTCAGTCACCTCCCTCATGATTGACAATCTAACTGATCATCCTCTTTTTTACCTCAAACTCTCTTCAGAACTAAAAATTGAACCAACTGTTTCACAGAGCTTATTTACATTTTCAAATGCTGCATGGGAAAGTTTTTCACAGCCAAAAAAATTGTTTTTTTCCACAGTAAGGAGATGAGATAACAATTTCACCAATTTTCTGTACTGCTTTTTTATTAACAAAGAAAAAAAGAGGTGTGCATTGCAGATGGAGGCATTAAGTTGTGGAGGCAGTGTTGCATGCCCATAACCCAGTTATCAATCATATCCTGGTTGTCAAATCCGGAACCTTTGTTCAAGTTATAATGTTAACAAGTTCAAAATTTACAAAAATGACTAATTAGGGCCCATAACTCCATAATGTAAAATTGGGCCAGGCCAGTTTTCAAACTCGCTTGAGATATTATTGCAAAAGACCTGTATGGTAAATATTAGTCAAATCAGAAAATGTTTGTTCCAGTTATTGTACTAACAGTTTGAGAACGCTCGGAGGTCCAGATGCACAGTGACCATCGCCAAACCATAGGTCTCAGTTTACACAACTCAACCAAAAAAGAATAAAACAAGAGGCCCCAAGGGGCCTGAGTGCGCTCACCTGACATTGACAACTACCCACCCAGGGTCCTGATTTGAACAAACTGGCAATTGCCCCATTATCAAAACATTCTGACCGGTGAATCCGAAAAAAAAATTTTGTTTCAAATATTCCTCATATTCAACTAAGTTAGAATTTTGGCTCACAAAGGGGCTCACAAAAATATTCCAAATATCAAAAGATTCTGACTACTGAATCTGAAGAAAAATATTTAAAAACAAGAGCTCACGTATCGCTGAAGCAATACAATGTCCCCTACCAGACTAATGAGCAGTAATAATTATACAAATGTTATAACCTTGATGTGATCAGCATGAATTCCTTTGAAGCGTTTCCAAAAAAAGTCTGGAAAACTGATATTTTGGCACTTTTCCATATTTCCAAGGGCCATAAGTCACACAAGAATAATGCAATCAGCATGAAACTCAAGCTTGATCTGTAAGTCATCGTTCTATAGTAGATTACCAAGAATGAAATCATTCGGTTGAAGCATTTCAAAAAAAAAACTAAAGAGTGACTGACAGACGGACTGACAGACAGATGGAAGGACAGAGTGCAAATCGGCATGAATTCCTTTGAAGCATTTCCAAAAAAAAGTCCGGAAAACTGATATTTTGGCACTTTTCCATATTTCCAAGGACCATAACTCACACAAGAATAATGCAATCAGCATGAAACTCAAACTTGATCTGTAAGTCATCATTCTATAGTAGGTTACCAAAAATGAAATCATTCCGTTGAAGCGTTTCCAAAAAAAGTCTGGAAAACTGATATTTTGGCACTTTTCCATATTTCCAAGGGCCTTAACTCACACAAGAACAATGCAATCAGCATGAAACTCAAACTTGATCTGAAAGTCACCGTTCTATAGTAGCTTACCAAAAATGAAATCATTCCACTGAAGCGCTTCCAAAAAAAGTCCGGAAAACTGACATTTTGGCGCTTTTCCATATTTCCAAGGGCCATAACTCACACAAGAATAATGCAATCAGCATGAAACTGAAGCTTGATCTGTAAGTCATCGTTCTATAGTAGTTTACCAAAAATGAAATCATTCCGTTGAAGCGTTTCCAAAAAAAAGTCCGGAAAACTAAAGTGTGACTGACAGACTGACAGATGGACAAAGTGCAAATCTATAGTTCCCTTCCTCATGTTGAACTAAGTTATAATTCGGGCTCCATCAGGGAGTCCAAATATCAACCCAGAGAGTTGGCTTTAACAAATTTGAATTTCACCTCCATAACAATACACTATACCAAATATCAAAAGATTCTTAATGGTGGATGTGAAGAAGATTTTCAAAGAATATTCGACACATTCAACTAAGTTACAATTCAGTCTCCCACATGGAGCCCAAATATCAACACAGAGACTTGGCTTGAACAAACTTGAATCACACCTCCCTAAGGATACTTCATACCAAATATCAAAAGATTCTGATTGGTGGATTGGAAGAAGAAGTGTGTTCGAATCATTATTTATTTATTTCCTACGAGCAGGAATTATATATCGCCCCAATACTGCACCAAAAGCTGACTTGGACTTGTTTTTATTTGATTATTCAAATCTACTTGACAAAATTAACTCAGAGAATAAAACAACCTATCTTATGGGTGATTTCAATATTGATCTGCTCAAATTTAATCAACATTCCAAAACTAATCAATACTTAGGATCGTTATTTACTACTGGATTCCTCCCTAGGATAACCAAACCGACGAGAGTTACTAGCCACTCCGCAACAATAATTGACCATATTTTCTGCAATAAAGCAAGTCATAAATAACACTACTGGAATAATCATTGCAGACGTTAGTGATCACTTTGCCACTTTCTGTATCGAAAATCTCCAAACGACCCATCTCAAACATTACCTGTCCTCCTAAAAGAATTTTCAACACTAGGAATATGAATACATTCAAACATCTGCTCTCTGAATCAGATTTCAGCAATGTATCGCAAGAGTCCAATTCCAATGAAGCTTATGAGAAATTTCTCAAAACCCTCAACACAGCGTTTGATCAAGCCTTTCCATTGCCGTCGTTAAAAATCCCCAACAGATACATAAAACGAGAATGTTGGATGACCTCCGGACTTCTCCAATCTTCAATAAAGTTAAACAAACAGAAATTACTTACTAAGAAATACAAATTCCCAACTAACGAGAATATTACTCGTTACAGAACTTATTGCAAAGTTTTCAACCAACTTTTACAAAAATAAAAGAAAAACTATTATAGCCAGTCCATATTAGAATACAAGGGGAACATTAAGAAAACTTGGTAAATTCCCCGCAAGGCAATAAAAAAGTCAGACACCTCTCCTCCTCTACCATCATCATTCATTGATAATAACGTGGAGTTATCCAACCCCAAACAGATTGCTGAAAAATTCAATAACTATTTCATAAATATTGCTAAACGAGTAACCCAAAACATGGAAGGACCAACACACCACTTCTCTGAGTATCTTAAAAAAGTAGTGTTTCCAACTCATTTTATATACTACCTATATGTACCGATGAAGTAATATCTGTAGTTAGATCCTTGCCTACAAAAACATCCACTGGCCTGGATAACATTTCCCCCAAACTACTTAAAGGCATAATACATGAGATAGCCGTTCCCTTGACACATATTTTTAATGCTTCATTTTTAACAGGAGTTGTACCATCCAAAATGAAAATTGCTAAAGTAATACCAATTTTTAAAACTGGTGATAGGCAGTCCTTTGCAAATTACAGGCCTATAAGTATCCTACCCTCTTTCTCTAAAATTCTGGAAAAGTTAATGCACAAAAGGTTAATGGACTTTTTAGATGCAAATGACATAATCTGCAATTTCCAGTTTGGTTTCAGAAAGGGCCATTCAACTTTTCATCTGATAATGCATCTTATCAAATACGTTTCAACAACGAACAACAAAGTAAGCAAGGACTGCACCTTATCTATATTCCTTGACTTCTTAAAAGCATTTGACACCATTGACCATGAAATACTCGCACATAAACTCGAGCATTAAATCATTCCGTTGAAGCGTTTCCAAAAAAACTCCGGAAAACTGATATTTTGGCGCTTTTCCATATTTCCAAGGGTCATAACTCACACAAGAATAATGCAATCAGCATGAAACTCAAACTTGATCTGTAAGTCATCGTTCTATAGTAGTTTACCAAAAATGAAATCATTCCGTTGAAGAGTTTCCAAAAAAACTCTGGAAAACTGATATTTTGGGGCTTTTCCATATTTCCAAGGGCCGTAACTCACACAAGAGTAATGCAATCAGCATGAAACTCAAACTCGATCTGTAAGTCATCGTTCTATAGTAGTTTACCAAAAAATGAAATCATTCCATTGAAACGTTTCCAAAAAAACTCCGGAAAACTGATATTTTGGTGCTTTTTCCCATATTTCCAAGGGCCGTAACTCACACAATAATAATGCAATCAGCATGAAACTCAATCTTGATCTGTAAGTCATCGTTCTATAGTAGTTTACCAAAAATGAAATCATTCCGTTGAAGCATTTCAAAAAAACTCTGGAAAACTAAAGTGTGACTGACAGACTGACAGACGGACAGACTGACAGACTGACGAATGGACGGAGTGCAAACCTATAGTCCCCTCCGGCGATACTGGTAGGGGACTAAAAACATCACAGTAGCAGGTAATGATCGCGAAATGAAATCACTAAAATTTTTAGGTGTCAACATAGATGAAAATCTCAAATTTAATCACCACGTGGTAGCTGTTTGTATAAAATTGTCTAAAGCTATTTATATCCTGAATAAAGTGAAAAAAATTTTGCCAGTTGACACTTTACAAGTACTCTATTTTACGTTGTTCCAAAGCCACTTAATTTATGGAATCAATGTATGGGGTAACACACCTGCAACAAAACTAATTCTGAATTTGCCAAAAAAAAGCAGTGCGTATAATAGCAAATAAAAAGTTTAACTCTCATACCAATCCTCTCTTTAAACATTTGAAAATGATTAAATTCACTGATCTTTACAAATTACATTCACTACTATTCATCTACGATTGGACTCAAAAAACTCTCCCTGTCAGTTTTAATAATACATGCCAAGTGTACGAAAACCCATTAGGCATAAATACGAGACAGTGTGGGAATCTAACCACACACAAACCCCGCACTCAGTTCTCAGCCGTTCTTCCCTACTTCTCTTTCCCGAAATTATGGAATGACATAGATTCAAGATTAAAACTCCTCCCCCGCGTGTCATTTAAAAAAACACTGACCAATCAGTTCATAAACGCTTATAGTGACAACATAAATTGTTCAAATCCGAGATGTTCCAACTGCTCACATAACTAGTTCGTAGAATGTCTATGGTTTGTGCAACTGTACATATCCTAATCCGTACAACTAAAATGGAGGAATAACGAAATTTATTTTTCACTTTGGAAACAAAGCTGATCACAAGGTCAGAATAACAACTAATCTAACAGTGGAGGTAAAAATGTCAAAATAAACCAACACTGTTCTGAACTATTCAAATTAACCATCTATTGTCCAGATCCACCTTTCTTCTAAAATGAAAGTGTCAATGACACTGTAGCTCAACTTGTCAAGACATGTACATGTATAGGATGTGACACAACAATGACAAACATCTAGGAAATGACCTGATAACAAAGGCACATATAAAGTATTGCAACGGCCTGTACATAAATACTGACCGTAGCCTGTAACAAATGCATAGGTAAAGTATTGTAAAGGTGGGTGACAGTCAGATGCTAAACTAGAAAAGAAATCTTTGAGCCCCAGAGTGGGTCTGACTGAACCCCAAAATATTTGTTCTCATACCACAGTGATAACAAAGGCACCCCAAAACACACTCATTCCTGTCCCAAGGTGAAAACAAAGGTACCCAAGAAGTTTCGTGAAGATCAGTTCATAAATACGAGCTGTATAGAAGTTGTGACAAAAAACTGATTGGACCTAATTTCGGTACAAAATGGCCACTGGCAGCCATCTTGAATTTTGGACCGCACTCAGAAATAGGGCTGTCATGATTTTTTAATTTAGGAATCGATTAATCGTCGCAAACAATCGATGATAATCGATTGATCGTACCTGGATGACCCCATCTCCTTCTCTTTGAAGTCGATAAAAATGAAGTTGAAGTCAATTGACCAACCTCAAGTAAACAACGAAGATGATCCTCTTGTAGTTGCATTCAAAGCTTTGATGTTCTGAACTTTTGAAATGTCAGTGTAATAATCAAGACCGGTCGGCAGTTGCGAACTTCGCAACTGCCAACCGGTCTTGATTATTACACTGACGGTTCAAAAGTTCAGAACATCAAAGCTTTAGTTTAAACAATATTTTTATTCATGAGAAAATATGATGCATACATATAATAAAAAACAAGATGATTGTCATACAGAGTGCACAGTCCAATGGTATGCATTAAAGTAGTGAGTCAAGGACGAGATTTCTTGAAAGGATTCTGCAGTAAGCTTTTAGCTTGTACATCAAAGCTTTGATGAATGTACCTGAAAGACAAATGCTTCCATTAGCTTCTTGGGGTTTAACATCGATGTTCTTAACTCTTTACCTTTAGAAACAATAGTTTTTTCAACATATTTTCTTTTAATTATTAAACGTCTAAAACGGGATATAATTTACTGATTATTTGACAACGAAAAATACTAATCGATTTTGCCGTGACCGATCAACAATCCATTAATCGTGACAGCCCTACTCAGAAACACTCGTTCTCATCCCAAGGTGATAACAAAGGTACCCAAGAAGTTTTGTGAAGATCGGTTCATAAATACAGCCTCTAGCCCGAGCCGTATTAACATGTGCACTTACAGTGTATAAGTAGCACTAAATAAATCAAAATTCATCTAATTTGCATAATTTCTGCACGAGAAAAAAACCCGTACTGTATGTGATGTATTCCATTTTACTAAACATTCATAGAAAAATTTATTCAAATCAGAACTTTCATACAGAAGTTCTGTACAGAAGACTGACTGCACTAATTTTGGTACAAAATGGCTGCTGGTGGCCATCTTGAATTTCGGACCACTTCGGTTCATAAATGCGGCCTCTAGCCCGAGCTGTATTGGCATTTGCACTGACAGTGCTGAAAGTAATACTAAATACATCAAAGTTAGTCTAATTTGCATAATTTACGTACGAGAAAAAACCTGTATTATATGTGATGTTTCCTAGGGTACTAAACATTCAAAAAATGATTCAAATCAGCGCTTTCATATGGAAGTTCTGTGCAAAAAACAGATTTCTGCATCGTCGGTACAAAATGGTGGCTGGCAGCCATCTTGAATTTCGGACCGGACCCAAAAACACTCGTGCTCGTCCCACGGTCATAACAAAGGTACCCAAGAAGTTTCGTAAAGATTGGTTCATAAATACGTCCTCTAGCCCGAGCCGTATTGAATTGTTGACGGACAGACGGACAGCGGACGACTGGCCATGGCATAAGCTCAAATTTGGCTTCGCCAAAGGTGAGCTAAAAATTATAAAAGAAATTTCTTCATATTGTACTAAGTTAAAATTTGGGCTACCCTAGTGAGCCCAAATATTAACCTATGGACCCGATTTGAACAAACTTGAGTCTGCCCCCCCCCCCCCCCCCCTCCCTAGAGATGTTGTATACCAAATACAACTGACTGGTGGTTGTGAAGAAGAAGATTTTTAAAGAATATTCCCCATAGTTAAAAATTTGGGCTCCAGTACTGAGCCCAAATATGAACCAATGGTCTTCATTTTAACACACTTGTACCTGACCTCCATATGGATGCTGTAAACAAAATATCAAAAGATTCCGACAATTGGTTTTGGAGAAAAGATTTTTAAAAATGTTTGCAAATATGCAAACTCAGCATTTTTTCGATGCCCTCTACAGAACACCCTAACATAACCGATGGCAATTTTTTATCATTCCATTCTACTGGTCCGAAGGAAGCTTCACACCAAATAACAGCTCTCTGTTCCGTGTGGTTTGGGAAATATGGGCATTTGAAAATATTTCTATTTTTAGCTCCTGGGGTTCCCACAGGTCATTTTGAAAAAAAGAATTTGGCATAAATCAAGTGCTTATGACCCACTAATACTTCATATCAAATTTGGTTCAAATTGGCCTCTCGGTTTGGAAAATAGAAAATTGGGCAGGAAAAAAATTCTTGCCCCTTCTGTTAACGACAACAAATATTGCCCCTCAAACTTCTCTTTGAACAAACTTGAGTCTGCACCTCAAAAAGAAGCTGTATACCAAATGTCAGGTCTCTGCTACTGCTGGTTCATGAGAAGATATTTTTTTAAAAATTGGAGCATTTTGGCCCCCCCCCTCCCTCCCCCCTCAATATGAGCAGAAACCCAATTTGAAGAAAAACCCAAATACCCCTATATAAACACTACTCATATGAAATTTCATTAAAATGTGGCCAGTGGTTTGGGAGAAAAGGGCCGAAACACCACCTTCACGATGGACGTTGGACGACAAACGTCGGACAGACGAAAAATGGTCAGAATATGTCACCCTGACTTTCAATCAGGTGAGCTAAAAATGCCGATAGGATCACCGATCCAAAGTCGAGTTGAGACAGCACAAAAGTGGGTTTAATCATTATCAACTTATCATCTGGAAACCAATTGTTTACAATTTACCATGTGAAGGGTCACTGTGACCTTCACCTTTGATCTAGTGATTCCAAAATAAATAGGGCTCTTTCTTGCACCAATGCCAACCTACCTATGAAGCTTCATGAGCGTGGGTGAAACCACTGTCAAATTATCATCTGGAAACCAATTGTTTATGATTTATTATGTTCAAGGTCACTGTGACCTTGACCCAGTGAGTTCAAAATACCCCCAGTGGTCTTCCACTCACTGATGCCAACCTACCTATGAAGTTTCATGAATGTGGGTAGAACTATTATCAAGTTATCATCTAGAAACTAATTGTTTTGATTTACTATGTTCAGGGTCACTGTGACCTTGACCTTTGACCTAGTGAGTCCAAAATAAATAGGGTTCTTCCTCCCACAAAGGCCAACCTACATATGAAGTTTAAAGAGTGTGGGTTGAACCATAATCAAGTTATCATCCGGAAACCAATTGTTTATGATTTACTATGTTCAGGGTCACTGTGACCATGACCTTTGACCTAGCGAGTCCAATATAAACAGGGTTCTTCCTCTCACCGATGCCAATCAACCTATGAATTTTCATGAATGTGAGTCAAACCATCATCAAGTTATCGTCCGGAAACCAAATGTTTACGCCCGCCCACCATTCATCAAACTGCACTACTCAAAGTTTGCTAAGTACCAAGTACATCTAACTACCTGCTTTACTTTTTAGTTGAAATATTGTAATGAAAATTGTATATATTTTTTATTTAATTATATCTTTAATGATTTAAGTATAGAAATTAAAATTTTATTTGTGTTCGACATTATTTTTTAGCTTTTGAATACGATAACCATTGAAAATGGATATTATTGGTAAAAGAGGAAATTTTTCAATATGCCAAAAAGTTGACAGAGCGAACTGGTATGGGTTCAATATCAAGTATGAGACCCAATACTGTTAATGACAGCTTGACAATGCCTCCTCATGCTCCCAATCAGGTTCCTGTAGGTCCTTTCTGGGATGTTGTTCCATTCTTGGACCAGCATGGCACCAAGCTCCTGGATGTACCACATTCAAGGACACAGAGCTCTGCTTGTCCATCCCAGATGATGCCGCTCCAGACCATGTTTGACCCTCCACCATAGCAGTCATGCTCAGCAATGTTGGCTGCATGGAATTGCTCTCCTGGTCTTCACTATACCCTAGAACGCCTGTGTGGTCTTGGCAGTACCTTGACTCATCTATAATAGAAGGACGTGTCGCCAATCTTCTCTGGTCCATCCAATGTGGTCCATGGCCCATTCATATCGTGCCTGACGGTGATTCTGGGACAGCGGAATGCGAATACATGGTCTTTTTGGTCGGAGACCACCTTAGCACAACCTTGCCCGGATAGTCTGCGTCAAAACATTTACTCCGGATGCATTCTGAAGGTCACTGCGAAGCTGGGTTGCTGTGGCAAAGCAGTTCCTATGGGACTGAATGATCAAAAACAGGTTTTCAGCTGCAGATGTTGCCCTGTCTCTGCCACCACCATGCCATCTTACTGGTGTGCAATACTGCTGAAATCTTTCCCAAGCTCTGGTGATCACCGCTTGGTGCACACCAAGGGCTTCACTAACTTGACGATGGGTAGCCCCTTGCTCCACCATCCCTACAGCCCACCACATTTCTGCTTCAAACAAATGTCTTCTTACATTTGCATTTGCCATATTCAATCATTAAATCACAAGGGTTTGTGTTGAAATGAAGAATGAATACCCTACACATGTCATGTACATGTAGACAGTACACGAAAACATCATGAAAATCAAGGAGTACATGTGTTCCATGACAGACACGAAAAGTTTGCCTGTCAAGAGAGCTAATGTAAACACTGGGGACCATCTCAATACATTCCTCAATCATATCCACCAAAAACATCACAAATATGTCATCAGCAAATTTCACAATGATGTGTCAATTTTTTTTTTTTTTTTTTTTTTTATTAGGGCTTAACGACACATTAACAGCCAGGGTCATATCATGTCGGTGACAGTTTTACAGGTGGAGGAAGCCGGAGTACCCGGAGAGAACCACCGAGCATCGACGAGCAGCTGTCAGCTCTCCTACATCGTAACTCTGAACTCTGCACCGCGGCACAGGCAGGGTTAGATTGGTTGAAGACATGCGCACCATCGACATGCAGTACGCCTTAGTACACAGCGTCATCGTGCCCCCATGGAGGCAATCGGGGTTAAGTGCCTTGCCCATGGACACAACGCGGGAGCACGAATCAGTCGCTGAAATGGTCACCCATCCAACTACTAACCGCGCCCAACGTTGCTTAACTTCGGTGATCTGACGAGAACCGGTTACCGTGACGCCACCCCCCCCCCCCCCTCACCCGCCCCCCGATGTGTCAAATATTTGGTTCTTAGCAAACTTTGAGCAGTATACAAGTCGAGTTTGACTTCGTCACAACTAAAAAAAACAAGAGGCCCCACGGGGCCTGAGGGCGCTCACCTGATACTGGCCGAGTCATATCACCAAAATAGCAAGGGATTCTGCCTTGTGGTTATTATCAGTTTTTCAA
>CM062291.1:37188070-37475027 GCA_031216915.1 Pictodentalium vernedei | reverse complement strand
TACTAATATTTATCTCACAATCGGGGCGTTTTTGCACGGTTACGCAACTAACGTTTAATGTATCTGGGCCCTTGTTCCGAATCCGTATCAAGGGCCCCTGATACAAGCGTGTGATTCTGTTGTTGCCAAAACAACGGTATTAATATAACAATAACATGATTTTGGGGGGCATTATGGTTCATTAGCGGCCCTGCAACAATGATGAACAGCCCAAGGGTTTATTAAAGGCCCAAGGGCTGTTCATCATTGCTGCAGGGCCGCTAATGCATCATGATGCCTGACAACAATCATGTTATTACTATTATTACCACTCCATGTTACAGCAAACCGCACGAGGGAATTGCTGGAAGAAATAATCACTAAAGTCGGTTCGATATTTCTGTTTCGTTCATGCGTTCGACTTCAGTTCAGAAATACAAAGGGACGTCATCCGAATGGGAGTAATTCATTAGACCATTGAATCTAAAAATAGCCGGGCCGCGGGCCGCGGGCCGCAAATGGCTATTTATACCATTATCGCCCGCGGCCCGGCTCCGTCGAATGACGTCACTGAAATTATGGAGTTTTAACGGCCCTCCAAAATCATGTTAATCGACTAGTAACTTATAGATTGAGTGGAAATAATATCATTTTTCGATCGCTTCGCGTTTTTCCCTTCAGAGAAAACAATATTAGGTGAGGCGAAGCCGATCCTAATATTGTTTTCTCTGAGCCGTATATGACACTGTATCTGCTAACTAAACGCCCTGTAACGTATCTATTATGCACGACATGCTAAAATGTCACCGGGAAGTTAACTCAACGAATAGTTACATTATGCGCACTTTTCGGCATCTTGGGCTGGTTTGTAGCCTATTATTGGAATTTGGGATTTTCCTGAACGCTCGAGTCGAGGCTTCCCACTTGACGTTAAAGAATTAGCTTTCGCTATGAAATGTGGAAAACTCAACCTCAATAAACGATGAACGGCATGTTTTAAAATATAATAAACCTTTACACCAAGAGGGATATTTAATTCACCAGAAATTATTGCAAAAGTAACAACCAAATTCACGTTGACGAAACACACAGTTGCTCCACTTCGCAAGACAGTATTCAGTGAAGTGAATCCCGGTGACGTAATTTTCTCTGGTGTGTAACGTCATCACTGACCTCAATATGGAGTTCAATGAACGCGTCTTTCCATCGATAAGGCAAATGAAAAAGTGCCTCTTAAAATAGTTTTATAACACATTTTGTGGTCAATATTAGCGGGGGAGGAATTCGCTAGAATTGTGCACTTGGTGATACCTTCCTGAAATTTGGCATGATGTAAGGGTAGGCATCAGAGATTTCAAAATCGATCGGCTACAAGTTGGCACCATCCTCTAGCCACCACTAGCAGCGAAATCCAAAATGGCCGCCAAGCGGATCGAAAAAAAGCTATTTTCGCCGATCGCACAACTGAAGCTCCAAACCTAACACCATACATGTGCTGTAATTGATGTGAATGATGGAGTGAAGCCCTTGGAACAAGTTGGGGGGAAGATTAATGGATAATGGGATCAGAATTTCCGTCGATGTGTGCGTCTGTGTGTCTGACTGTCAGTATGATCGTCCGTCCGTAGATAAATTAGTGTTGAATGTTTCTCGGGAATGCAATGGTCAAATGAACATGGTATGAGAGATTCCTGTCAACACATGAACAAGGGTACTCGATAGTATGCAGCAGTGGGGATACTTGGACATTTGATAATCCAATTAAAGTGACAGTCTATTCTCAACTTCCGGCATTTTCGATAGATTTATTTTCTAAGAAAATAAAACTATCAAATTTCTAGAGGAGTTCTGGTTCAATCTCAACACCATAGCGACACGTCTGCCAGCAAGGGCAGTGCTGGAATGAACTCGGGATGCATTAGTTCCCGTTGTTAATTATACAATGTTATCTTGCCAGTATAGAACATTGGCAAAATGGGACTAGAAGGGGTGAGTGTATGTTTGCAGTCATTCGAGGTACAGGAATATTTTTTGACTACAAGTAGTATTCTTCATTTTCGGCCAGTTAAGATGTGGTGTGTTCCAAGTCAGGATTAATGTTGCCGACACTTAATGCCCATCCCTCATGGTATGCTACTTTACCAGGGATATAGAGATATAGCCACCACTGGGAGCCAAAACATGACCTTTGATGTCGATGAGTGGTCGAAATGTTTTAGCGAATAACTTATCGAAATATGATCCGGTATGGCAATTTGATACCTTACGTTAGATTTATTAGATCAACTCAGGTATGGATTCATTGAGACATGAGTGCGCTACAAGATGAAGGATTTCCAAGTTGATTTGCTATGGAGTAGGAACTGACTAGTCACATGTGGCCTATGGCCAGAGAAAGACAAGGATACCATAGATGAACACACGGGTGAACGAAGGTATCAACTGTTGTACAGAGGCAAAATAGTTGGGGATATTGTATCATGCTATGCATGAATTAACACCGTCTTGTGCAGTAAATAACAGACTATTTTCCGAAATCTAAAACTGTATTCCTATACCCCGGACAATGTAGCAAGCCACATGGGATGAACATTTGTTAGCAAAATCAACTCAACTAGAAACATGACATGTGTTAACTGGCCGAAAATGGAAAAAAAAATACCAGAATAGGAGATGACTGGTCCTAACATGACAGTATACTACTCAATATTGTTACAACAGCCACCTTCACACTTACACAAAGGTGTGCACCTTAATCCAGCTTTCAAGCATTTGCAATTGCCCTTGCAGGCCTTGGCACAACTACAGTGGAGCATCAGTGCACATGCAGCACTTGCGTCTCCTAGGTGAGTCCAAAATGGGACCAGAATATTGAGACGTGGATTCCACTCCCATCCGTACTGTGATGGGTCTGGCACACATAAGTGTTTCTGCAGAGCACGATGCCAAATGAAAGATGACACAAGAATTACCCTTTTTACATGTTGATACAGAGCTGCTTTGGTGGGCGGGATGTTTTCCATAGACTTAAGGCCATGTGTGAACATATGCCGTCTCGCATCATTGACACGTGTACTGACACAACTGTTACTGTACATCTGTATGGTGAGTTTTTCGATATGCTGCATATGAGGGGAATCCTCTGAAAAGACTTGCGGATTCTCAGTCAATTCTATCATCATTTCAGTTGATGCGGGAAAATTCATCCATGCATTCCATCCTGTCTTCTTCCCAATGCCGAGCATGCTGGATGTTACATCACAACCTGTGAAGGCGTGGAAGAAAGTCAGGGCCTTACAGTAATCAGGTCCAAGTTGTGAAGCTATCTCATGAATTGGCATATCTTTATATGCCTTTCCAATTCCAAACCCAATCCACAGCTCACTGAGTCCAAGGTCACGGAATGTTGCGAAATGGTGCAAAGACAGAATGACGACATCAGAATCAACCGTGCGAAGAAAAGCTATTTTGTGACCTTGTGAGACTGCATGGTTGAGATGAAGCATCATGCGCGTGTCTGCTTCCTCGTGGTTCGATGGAGATATGTCACATAAGCTAACATCCTTATTGCATAGTACATATTCTCCTGATGTCGTTAACAACTGGTACTCGGATGTTGATGTTAATTTCAGCAGTTCAGCAGACAGGAACTTGAAAAATTCGTCTTTATTCTCACTAACTTTCAAGAATGCCTGCCAATTCTTCCCTTTAGGTAAAGGGACGTTCTCGGACACCCGTATCAACCTAACTGCTGTCTCACCGAGGCGTTTTGCTCGCGTCTGATTCTTCAAACTGCCTTCGGGGGTAACAGTCATAGATCGCATCAACCCTTGTGGTGTTCGTGTTAATCAGAGATTCGATGTATGGCAATAATTGCAATCGAGCATATTCTCCAAACAGATCCGCTTTCTGTGGTTTGATTACATGGACTACAGCAGGCATATCCAAGATGACAACTGAAGCTTGTCTAGCTGCTGAATTCTTCCCTTGTGCAGGAATAGCTGGTAAACAATTGAGAATTTGAGATTTTGTCCCACTCCGTAGCTTACCTCTATCGGATAATGCTGGCGGATCACGTGCATTCTCGTGCATGAAAAACTCATCCATGTTTGAATCAGGCCGGGCTTGCAGTGAAACGAACATCTGGGTAACTATTGCGGCAGTTGCTTTACTTGACATGAGTTTGTCTCGGCCTTTGTCCAGGTTGGCTGGGGGTGGGTTAAGGAAGGTATATATATTTGCCTTGGGAATAACATCATTCAGGGGTACGGTGCATTCCACAAGCCTTTCCTTCAAGAAAGTGGAATATAAATGCTTGCCCCTTTCGGGTAATGACCGTAAACTCTTACTAACTTCGGGGTCCATATATTCACCAGTATCTAATGTCACCAGCTGACCACTAGTTTCATCATAAGGGTTGATAATGAGTCCCTGATTCACCAGATCGAGGAGAGATTTCAATTGATTCAGAAATTTTTTCTGCTCTGATACCGAACTTTCCGGGTGTTCCGTGTTATCTGATGATGTTGTGTGGAAACTTGCATATTCATACTCATCTATAACACGCAGAACTTCTGACCTTGAAAGCTCAATAACGACTTTCTCTTCAGCCTGGCCATAGAGACCTTTTGGACCACTGTCTTCTTTGAGTAGTTGGATACTATGTTCTTGGCTCTGATCTAAACCCATCATACTGAACTTCCTCTCACTACGCTGGACCACAAAATGGCCTTCCATGAATTTGTTGTGGATTGAAGGATGCCGCCTGGGTAGCTGAGACATGTCTCTCAGAAATACGGGGACCCACCGACAATAATTTGTATGTCCTAGGGCAAAAAAGTAACTGCACAACTCATCGATAGAACACAGTGTACCAGGCCAGTTACCGATTCGTTGGTTCCGAACGAATTGACAGCTTGTCAAGAGAAAGTTCCGAACGATTTCACCCCAATAGCGCGCAGTTGGAGATTGTGAAAGAATCCTCTGTTCCCACATTTCAAATGACTCATGGGGCCCAGTCTGCTGACAGTAAATCTCATAAGCATTCTTTCTGAGGATCTCAAGCCAAGCTAGAGTGAGAAGATATGCCTGTCGCGTCCTCTTGACATGTTTCCCACCAAGTAGGGATGATGCTACACCGGGTGTGAATATCTTTGCGAGGTGAAACATTCGCTCCCAACCAGAACCACCCATAAGCTTACCACCAGCTTCTTGGGTGCACATTTCAAGATGCAGGAATCCAATCATACACACCATTCGATCCTCACCTATCTCCTCTGGGAACAGCCATTGACATTTTTTCTGCCTGGCATACAACGGACAGTCACCTTCAATGACAGGTATCTGGCCGGGGTTTACGAAAGCAGTAGCTTCCCTGACCACATACATAGCATGCTTCTGCATACTGAGTGAGTCCGCTTTCTGCTCACTGAAAACAGGGAATACCCCAATAACTGCACGAGGTTTGACATTGTCTTGATCTTCATGTTTTGAAAAGAAGCCTGAAGAGGTCACAGGGACTTCATCAAGCTGCCAGCTGCCATCAACCTTCCCTTTATTGCTGATCTGTGACACATGAGACAACCAGTCATTCTCTCCCACGTTCAAATCTGCATATTCATTGGGCCGTACATTACATTCATCTGGAGATTCAAGCCTGATGTCCCCACCAAAGTCTTCAACGAAAGGAACAAATGCATAGTCGTCTGGGAGTTCAATTTGTGTGTCTTCTGGAACATCTAAACTCAGTGGTGGGGGATCAGTACCCACATTGTCCCTGCTCAGTTGACCAATGAGTGTGATGGACGTACCATGCATATCAGATCTACCAGATACATCAATGTTATCAGTGGTTCCTATCGAGAAAACATTACGTTTGCAGTTAGCTGGGACTACAACACCTTCGTTCTTGAACCGCAGTGAAACAGCTCTCGCGAAACTCCTGCGAACATCCATTACGCGATCATAAGAGACAGAGAGTCCCATTTGATGAAAATCTCTGATAAGATTTTTCATACGATCATGGGCATGCAACTTCAAACCCACATAAAGAGGCATTGGAGTTTCTCTGTCACGTCTCTGGTGAACATTTTGTGCATGTTCGGAGCGTTTCGCTGAATTGCTGATCAACATCTGTGAAATAGTACAAGCCACTCGAGTCTTGGCATTAACAGTCTCATCATCGCCTAAGTTCTGTATACTACATGTGCCCTCAAGTAGAACTCTAAGAAGAGTCAGGAGTGAGTTGGGTACAGGCTCGCTCAAGCAATAAGATGAAAATGATCCCGTGAAAGGAGCTTGAGATATGAGTATGTGTTTACGCAGAAGAAGACCCACATCAACTATCTTTTTTGCCTCTTCCTCAGACACTATACGAGTTAAAGATTCGGACAACAAGGAGCCAACTCGAAACCTACTTGAAATAAACACATCTCTACCCTGTGTGAAGGCGTCCCAGCCATCGCCCAATTTCTGCAACAAATGTTCTTTGAATCGAGTGGAATGTATTTCTTCACTAAGCCAATCAGAACCGACTTGCTTCAACCTCCGACTGTACAGATTCTTGAGATCGACAAGCTTCATCGCGGAATCGTTGTGTTCAACAAATGTTATGAGCTCTGCCATAACGAGAGGGTCATAGGGCAGGCCTGACGCGGAATGTTCGGCGTTCTTCGACTTTTTAGATTTAGCCGCTCGTGCTTCATTGGCAAGCTTACAATAACAGGTTTTGTGATAGTAAAGATCACTAGCAGCGGAATCAAATGCTGCATTGACCCGAGAAAAAACAACCCAGTTCTCGGCTTCCTTTGCCATAATTTTGAGTTTATTGTTATCAGACATTGATCTGCAAATAGGCTCACTGCTGTCACCTTCGCGTTTGTGACAATAAACACACTGGGGCAGTTTCCTGTCACAGCCAGATTCAAAACTTGTCCGTGTTCTTTTAGGACTCAGCGTGGAGCAGGATGCCACTGCCTCATTTCGCTCTCGCTTGTGTAGCACGCGCTGTACGATGTGAGTCCGAATACTGTCACGGCATGTCTTATGATATATTGCCTTATTCGTCAACAGTGACATCGACATACACTCATCACTCTCTCTCATCAAACAATCAATGGTCAAATTATATGGAAGCTCAACGCCATTATCTAGGAAGCGCGTTATGTCTTCCTCAATAGCTTTATAGGCGTCATGAAAACGAGATTCTCTATACGGACGCATCAATTTCTTGGAACTGTCTTGCTGGCAAAAGCAACAACGTTCCCAGTCAGTACTAGTCCGTACACGAAGAGGATTCTCACTCATTCTGTGAATGATTTTTGTGAACAATCGCGTTCTCGAATTAATTTCGACAGACAAATCAGAATTGCTTGCGGAATTACGCCAAACAAGAGATTGTATGGCAAAGAGACTGCTTCATAAAGAGCGTTGTTTCTCCGGGATCAGCGTCATTCAGGTTTGCCTGAATGACGCTGATCCCGGAGAAACAACGCTCTTTTCAAGTTCCAAGAAATTGATGCGTCCGTATAGAGAATCTCGTTTTATTCTACATCATCTCCCACGTCTGTTTCCAACACGTGCGTGGATCAGAGTTCACTTTCGCGCCCTTACAATCGGATGTATAGTCGGTAGACCGTCGAAAAGGAGGTTCCCTTCAGCCGCTGGCGGCCATTTTGGATTGTGCCGCTACTGGTCGCCACCGGTCGGTGTCAACTTGTAGCCGATCGTTTTTGAGAACCTCATAGCCTACACTAACAGTGTGCCAAATTTCAAGAAGGTATCACCAAGTGCACAATTCACCTGTATGTGACGAATTCCTCCCCCGCTAATATTGTGAGATAAATTTATCATCACCACAGTGTGTGTCTCCGGAAATTCTGATCAAGTCTCGTTGCAGGCACAGAATCGCATTTCAACTCGCCCTAACGAGCTCGTTGAATGAAATACGGTTCTGTTCCTGCAACTCGACTTGATCTGAATTCCCGGCAGCTCTGCCATGTCACCACGTTGACATGATGTTTCTCTCCGGTACTCCGGCTTCCACCTTTCGCCATCCGTAAAAATGTTTAAAGGGCGGTCAGCAATTTTTCGGAAACACAGCAACTTGAGAAATTCCGACATACAGGGCCCCGCCCCTCCCATTCACAGAAAATATTTGTGAAAAATTAACAGGAAATCGGGCAATATGAGTCTGTTCTCAGCATTTGTGTGCATGGGGCAGTCATTCCTCTCTATGGTGTGAGTCAGAGTGTATAGGTGTCTTCTAGAGACAGTTTGTCAAGGGCCCCCACCCCCTCATACGCACACACGGAAATGTACAAAATTGACTCCAAATCAGGCAACCGGATGCTGTTTGTAACACTCCCTATCAAAGTTACTTACTGCGGGATGGTCACTGAGCACCTCTATCTCCGGAAGTTGTGGTTAGACTTCGAAATTTTTTTCAACCTTCCATTTGGGACCTCTAGTGCTATTGTTGTACCAATTCTCAGCATTCTGGGGGGGGGGGGGGGGGGAGTCTTAAATTTGACGTTTTTCGGACCATCACCGTTTATGGTTACGTATATAACGTCAAAGTGTGTTAATGCTTTTTACCAAAAGGGGAGCCCCCACCCCCGGTGCAAACACCAATGATACACGAAGTTAGAACCTAGGGTCGTTAATGGTTTTCCGTAAGGACTTATCACCAAAGGGTAGGCCTATAGCTTTAACAGCAGTTACGCCAAGCTCCCAGGTTAGTTGTTTTTCAACTTGCTGTTTGGAAACTCCAGCGCTATTGCCGGACCAATTTCTAGCATCCTGGGAGCATTTTTAAATAGGCCCTATGACGTTTTTTGACCCATCACACTGCTTATGGTAGCATATATTCAAAGTGTGTCGATGCTTCCCTACCAAAAAGGGGAGCTGTGGTCGGACTTTGAAAAAAATGAATATGGTTTTTGGAACCTGCAGTGCTCTTCTACTGAAAAGTTTCAGCTTCATGTGTGTTTTTTTTTAAAATTTTGCCGGTTTTTGTTTGTTAACGACGTCTTAGTGCTGCTGGGGGGGGGGGGGGAGGTTAAAATAAATGTATGGACACGTATGCCGGGGTGAGGGGGGGGGGGGGGAGGTTGTCCGTTGGACCAGAAAGCAACTTTTCGTAATTATAAGAAACAAAGCATTCTGCATGTTTTTTCACTCTTCCTGCACTGAACAGAGCTTCAAAACGCCACCACATAAGTGTAAAGAGAAATAATGTAACTTAATTTCTTCACTGACTGCAGACAGTTAGCCAATTGTATCTTGCTGCAAATGAGTGTCAGTCTGAGGTCAAATTGAACATAAACTTTGTAAGGATTTTGTTAGCAATCACTGCTTTAGGATTAACCGAACTAAAATATACCCACCCGTAATAAAAGATACTGACAGTAAACTAATTCAGTTTTGTATTACGTGAGGGCGTAGTTCATCAGTTCTATCGAATAAACCGAGGGTGTCCAATACACATCAACTAGCACGATTCAGATGTCATATCAGTTTTACTAACACTTTAATGAAAAATCACTTATGTTGACTTATTGGCCTGCATTAATATAGTCGTTATTAATTTGATCATGGACAGATAACTAACGTTTTGAGTAAACTGATTACGTTTTGAGTACAAACTGAAAAATAATACAAAAGTGATATCCAGATCAATGTTCATATTAATGCTTCGTGTACTTCTACAGATTTGGAAACTTGGATCAAAGTTCATATTAATGCCCTCCACTTTTTGCAGTCATATTATCTTGCGTTCGTGTATTTATGCAAATATTCCTTGACAATGTCACATGGAAATGTACACAGTATAACGGAATTTCCGTTTGTTCTCAAACTGTGGCATGACTGCTGACAGCAGCCACGCTACATTTTGAGTACAAACTGAATAACAAGTCAAAATTGATACTCTCGGAGTAGCCATGCTGCAGTTGAGTTGACACACACACACAAAAAAAAAACCCGTGGGTCATCATCAATAATATTAGCGATGACTAGTCCAGTGTATATTTTAGCGCCATCCATTATGTGCAGCCAAACAATTCCACCCTCACGTGTATATCCGAATATACCCATACCAACATGACAAAATGTACTTTTATTAGTGAAGTTATAATCACCTGATAACTGTCTACACATCTTACTTGCAACATGAACATTTCCACAACTGACAGGTACAGCCGTTTTTAATGTTTTGGTTACACTTCCCTTATTTGACTATCTACTAGTTAAATTTTCCCCCCATGAAACCATGCATCCCTTGACCTGAAAGAAGACGAATAGGTCCACTTTGTCTAATTTTATTATAATTATTATTATTATTAATAGTTCACTACTTTGTATTTTTTCTAGCCCTTCCCACCTTCCCGCCAAACTCAGTGATAAATGAGAGATAAATTATGAACATTATTTAGTAATATCAACTCGATTCTCTTTACTCACCCACTCAACTCCCATACATACAGCAACATTCATTTCAAAAACACACACTTCAGTCTTGTACTAAGTTACTACAACCCAAGTTACAATATTCTCGACAGCAGAGTAGAACACCTGTGTTATTATAACCCTTTGTTTCCTCCACTGTGTGTCAATTTTCATGATGGCCAGTCCAGTCTTGCTTGATAAAGTACAGAATGATGCAGACTTCGACTTTGTAACTCAATTCAACCGTGAAGTTAACCGTGTTTCTGTTTCTGAAGATGATCCTATCACCCCACTTACTGCCGATGTGAACACCTGCAAATACTACACTGCGGAAACGTTTTCTACAGCAGTAGACACGTTTAACAAATCTTTTGCCTTACTTAACATTAACTGCAGAAGCTTAAATGCCAGTTTTGATCAACTAAAGAATCTGCTCTGTGATCTCCAAGTAAATGAAAATATATTTGACATCGTAGGTATTACTGAAACATTAAGCGTAAAAGAAAATATCTCCTACACATTAGATGGCTATCATCCGCTTGTTCTACGTTCTCGCCTTGCCGGTGATGATGGTAGGGGTGGGGTTGGTGTCTTTATTAAAGATGCTATACCATTCAAAATAAGGAACGACTTGAGCATTTTCATTCCTCATGTGTTTGAATCTCTATTCATAGAATTCAATGGAAAACACAAATCTATTGCAGGAATTATTTATCGCCCGAATACAGCTCCCAAAGCTGATCTGGATTTGTTCTTAGCTCAATATTCAAATCTACTTGATCAAATCAATACTGAAAGAAAACCAACCTACCTAATGTGAGATTTCAACTTAGATCTACTCAATTTTCACTAACACCAAAAAATACAATCAATATTTAGAAGCCCTGTTCAGCTGTGGTTTCACGCCCATGATAACCAAACCAACGAGAATAACAAGTCATTCGGCAGCTATAATTGACCATATTTTTTGTAAAAGATTCAATTTAAAT
The DNA here is from genome assembly GCA_031216915.1 of Pictodentalium vernedei. NCBI lineage: Eukaryota > Metazoa > Mollusca > Scaphopoda > Dentaliida > Dentaliidae > Pictodentalium > Pictodentalium vernedei. Next base: position 37,463,613 of record CM062291.1, on the reverse strand, counting down.
ACTTCTGGAATAATCATTGCTGATGTGAGCGATCATTTCGCTACATTTTACACTGAAAATGTCAAGAGCACCCATCATAATGACAATACACAGCAGCCTAAGAGAATTTTTAACACACGAAATATTAATTTATTCAAACAACTACTACCTGAATTTGATTTTAGCAATGTATGCCAAGAGGACAGTGTCATCGAAGCCTATGAGAAGTTTCTAACAATTCTAAATACGGCTTTTAACTAAGCCTTTCCGTTAATAACATTCAAAACTCCGAAAAATACGTAAACAGAGAACCATGGATGACCTACGGTCTTCTTCAGTCCTCCCTAAACAAACACAAATTACTTGAAAAAAAATATAGGTCCCCGACCATTGACAATATCACAAGTATCAAAAACTACTGCCAAATCTTCAAGCAACATAAACGTAAACTTAAAAAGAACTATTACAGCCAGCTGATTTCAGAAAATAGGGGAAACATCAAGAAAACCTGGGAAATTCTTCGCAATGCAATAAATAAGTCAAACATCCCCCCCCCCCCCCCTTCTACCATCATCGTTTATTGAAAACAATGAGGAGTACACTGCCCCCATCCAAATTGCTGAGAAATTCAACAACTACTTTATCAATATTGGAAATCGTGTATCCAACAACATGGTAAGTCCCACACATCGATTCTCTGATTACCTAAATAACAGCGTCTCCAAGTCTTTTTTCACCTGCAACCCATGACGAAGTTATATCCGCCGTAAAATGTCTTCCTAGGAAAACATCTGCTGGTCAGGACAACATCTCTCCGAAACTACTAAAAGACATTATACATGAAATTATTGTTCCTTTAACTCATATTATAAATACCTCTTTTTCAACTGGAATTGTACCATCAAAAATAAAAATCGCGAAAGTAATACCAATTTTTAAATCCGGGGATAAACAGTCTTTCGACAATTATCGTCCAATAAGTATTCTTCCTCCCTTTTCTAAAATCTTAGAGAAGTTAATGCATAAAAGGTTATCATATTTCTTAGATGCACACGGCGTTATTTATAACTATCAAGTTGGATTCAGAAGGGGACACTCAACATTTCACCCAATAATGCATCTTATCAACCACGTTTCCTTAATGAATAACAAAGCGACTAAGGATTGCACACCATCCATGTTTTTAGATTTTTCCAAAGCATTTGACACTATTGATCATGAAATACTCGCTCGAAAACTTGAACACTATGGTATAAGAGGTACAGCTAATTCTTGGTTTCAGAACTATCTCTCCGGGAGATCCCAATATGTTCAATTCACTAGTGAATCGTCGGAGTTACTCAATGTCACTACAGGTATACCCCAGGGCTCTGTACTCTGTCCTCTTTTGTTCGTCCTATATATCAATGACATTAGTGAATCAACTGACATGCGTATTCTATCCCTTGTGGAGGACACATCAGCCCGTGCATCTGGGAACGACATTGACCTCCCTACGGAGATGGCAAACAATGAATTATCAAAACTCAACCTCTGGTGTTCTGCGAACAGGTTACCTTTAAATGCTAACAAAACAAAAGTCATACTACATGACTACAAGGCAATGTGGAAGCCTAAACACCCATAAACCTCGCACTCAGTTCTCAGCCGCACTTCCATATTTTTCGTTTCCTAAACTGTGGAATGACCTTGATACAACGATAAAAACCCTTACCCGAACATCTTTTAAAAAAATATTAACTGAACAATATCTGAATACATATATCGCCAATATCAGCTGTTCAAACCCAAGATGTCCCGACTGCCTCGGCTAGTTACGAGAGTTACGACTCTCCTCTTTTCTCCCAGCAAGCAGATAACCAGGTTTGTACTGTCACTTATGGTCATTTACTTCACTCCTTTAGCGTACGATTATTATAATAGTTTACCAACGGACGCTTATTAACTTCATCCACTCAAAAATACGGTTAAAACACGGTTAATCCACAATCCAAAGATCTTAATAACCAGAGTCAGAACATCTGGAAGTTTGATCCACAACGAACTAATAATCAATACATATCAATAAATATTAACAAAAAAACAATGTACTACCTGCTGTCAAGATTTACCTAACTTGAGTCCATCATTTGTCATTTGCCGTTTTGCTGTTTAGTCTTTATTTTTATTGTCTAGGGGATGACAGGAAGACAGTCATAAGGCTATGCCATTCCCCACAGTATACATTGCTCTATGGCTCATTTGCTCGATGAGCTTCGAGTCATTCGAGCAGTATGTGCGAGTCACTCGACAGAGCAATTGCTCAAAAGCACATTTGCTTGATGGGCTTCGAGTCGTTCGAGCAATGGTTTATCAGTAACTGCTCGATAGCTTATTGGTTTTGGGAATGATGTATGCTTTTGTTATACAGAAGGGAGGGAATTCTGCATACAGATTATGGGAAATAAAGCAGTCTGGTTGGTTAGTTATAATTTATATAAATGATCTAGATAAATGAAACAACAAGAGTACTTGGAATAGGGTCAGAACTAACAAGAACAGACCAGAATAGCTAAAATATAGTAACCATAGTAATAATAAGCAAAGCTGTTTCAACTAACAGGCTCGTTTACGCTACTGGAGTATACTCTAGAACAAAGAAACATGGCCAGATAGGCGAAAACTATTGCATACATAGACAGAAGCAGAGAATTCTGAAAGAATTCGAAATAGTACAAGTTGTCGGGTTGTTTGTGGTAATTAACTTTACTCCGATTCAATCGAACACACCCTCCGAACATACCCCTGTCCTATAAGAAGCCTTTAGGTCACATAGCAATCACGTGCTGCCATAGAAACCAAGATAGCGGCTTCCAGTATACAAAATGGACGACGGAAACACGTATCACTCTAACAACACGCGTTGCGCACGCGCACTCACACCACGTATCACTATGGAGATGACGTCACAAGATGGCCGCTCACTCCGGTTACCATGACAATACAACATGGCTCCACTGGGTCACATGACATGACGTCACTTCCGGGGTCCTGCCAATGTTACCTCAGACATACGAGACATACTACTGACGTCACTGTTGCCCTTTCGGTGATAAGACAGTCAAAATGTAATATAGCCTGTATGTTTCGATGTTGCCGGCATGAGAATGAATAAAAATAATATTGCCAAGTATAAAGGGCACGATGTCGTACCACATTTTTCCATTTCTTGGAGTTTCGGAAAAACCTCAATGTTTGAGAGCCGTTACAATGGACAATATCTCATTTATGAGGAAATATTTGGTACCGTTTTGTAGAAAATGAAACTGTTTAATTGTTATGTAAGTGTCAAAAATATAGTCTCTTGTGATGAAAAGGAGGGAATTAGTTTGAAAATGGGTCCAAATTTTTGCGAATGTTCGTTTTAACGTCGGAAAGAAACGTCAGATTAAAAAAAATAAAAAAGCTACGTACTTTCTGTATTTTAGTAGTGTATAAAATAGTGGAAGTCAAAGAAATTGGCAGCAGACGAGTTTGGGACCGAAAGTGACAATAAGTCGTAAAATTATGTTTTTCGGTTCGAAAGGCGAGGAAACGTTTTTTGGACGTTTTTTTTATTCAACAAATTAAGTATGAAAATTTGCAAATACATAAGTTCCAAAAAACGAGAGATATGAGAGTTTTTAAAAAAAATTACGTTGTTCAGCCTTTTTTGAAATCGATACCGTTTTTGAGTAAATCTGAGTGGCAGGTTTTAGTATGAAGAAAAAGTAATAGGTATTTCAAAGTTTGGTGTACACTGACGACTAACTGATTCTTTTTACCGTTGCTCACGACTTTTTAACCCTTTTAACCCGAAAGACCGGTTTAATGGTCGGCTGACTTCACCACTATTTTCAAACTCAAAATGGACTGCTCTGTTTTATATTACTGCTTGGTGAATGGAGATATCATACTACAGATGAAGGGTTAATGTCTGGCCTTGCGTCGTTTGCAACACTTTTTATGATATATGGCAATGTAAATTTAAATGCAAAGAATGGTAATCAAGCCTTATCTAATACATAAATGCGAATGTCTTTATCTATATCTCTATCTACCTCTCTCTCTATATCTCTATCTTTGTTCCGGGTGAACTCCTCCGTTTCTCGACCGATCAATCTCAAATTTTGTACACAGGGGTAATTCGTCCCTGCGAGTAACATGGGATAGGTGCCGTGTCTTGAAATTGAAGACCTTGACCTTTTATTTCGAAAACGGCTTGACCGATCGAGCTGAAATTTCACATGTGCAGGTATATTGACCCATCGATCATTTTGACTTTATCTGGGTGCCCGTGCGGGGTGACCTTGACCTTAAAATTGGTGACCTTGACCTATTTTGAAAACGACTGAGCCGATCATATCTGAGCGTATATTGATATAACCATCTTCTCCCCTGCAACGCCGGGTAACACCCGCTAGTCTAATATATAAATGCTAATGTCTGTATTTATATCTCTATCTCTCTATCTTTGTTCCGGATGAACTCCACCGTTTCTCGACCGATCGATCTCAAATTTTCTACACGGGGGTAATTCGTCCCTGCGAGAAACATGGGTGGCTGCCGTGCCCGTGCGGGGTGACCCTGACCTTGAACTTCATGACCTTGACCTTTTATTTCGAAAACGGCTGGGCCGATCGGGCTAAAATTTCATATGCGCGGGTATATTGACCCATCGATCATTTTGCCTTTATCGGGGTGCCCGTGCGGGGTGACCTTGATCTTGAAATTGTGACCTTGACCTTGGCCTTTTATTTCGAAAACGGTTGGGCCGATCGGGCTAAAATTTCATATGTGCGGGTATGTTGACCCATCGATCATTTTGACTTCTTCGGGTTGCCCGTGCGGGGTGACCTTGACCTTGAAATTGGTGACATAGACCTTCTATTTCGAAAACGGCTGAGCTGATCATATCTGAGGGTATATTGATATAACCATCTTCTCCCGTGCAACGCCGGGTAACACCCGCTAGTGTATATGTATATATATCTATTTTCTTTTTCAGTTTGACGCAGAAACCATTCTTAGTCTTGCTGACATAACTCTCAGTGAATACGTACCCTTACTTGGTGATAGAGCCGCCATTCGTAGATACATACAGGGTAAATCAACAAAAAAAAGTATGACTACTGTACGACGAAAAGAACTGTTTTCACTTTTAAACAAACAGCTGCTTCCTAGTGACGCCAGCGCACAGGAAACAGATAACAGAAATAAAACTAAAAAGAAAACCGGACGGAAACCTACCAGACGAGTAGAAATGGGTTGGATTCACAACGGGAAGCAAGTTCGTAAACGACAAGGGGGTGGTAACAGGAAGATAGATGTAAAACGGGACACCTGTAAACCCGGATTAATACAAATTGGAAAGGACCTTTTTTTCCCCGGCGGGATATCCAAAAAAGGAAATATGAAAGAATGCGAATTCGACATTCTAGATTTTAAGGATACTCCTTTGCCCAACGACACAAGCGTTGATGACTGTTATGATCTGATCAAAATGGGTGTCTTATCCTGTTATTTGTCGACCAAAACCAAGGAAAATGCCAGCGACACCGAGAGTGGCGAAGAACAGTGCAATGAAAGCTCAAGCCAAGACGATGACGTGCTGAACAATAGCCAAATACAATTCAGATTAAATAGTTTTGACGACACAGATGACTTAGCTGAGACACTTCCGTACCAATATACAACAGCGAGTACGTCAACACCTGTTCGAACTGGCCATCAACCATCTTTGAGCTTGCACGAAGTTACAATTTTTTCAGAACAAAACTTACCGTTGCACGGACAAACGTCCCAAAATTGCCAGGATTTCAGTAATATGATGCATGCTGTAGCTACCAGTTCCAATCAACTACCGTCGCACACGTATCTTTCTAACGAGATGGATGTTTCCCCACCCACACCGAGAATCGCATTGCAGCCATGCAGCACCTTGCCCAACGCAACAATGGCGCAACATTATTCGCCAATAACTATTTCCTCGCAAATACCTGAAAATTCAGCACACGTGGTCGTTTCCGGTTCGAATTGTTCACTGACTGAAAGCGATGTTTCAGATCTTGGAGTCATATCGTTGAATACACAAGCATCGACACACGAAATGGCTAATGTATTACCAACATCCAACTTATCAGGATCTCAAAGTATCTTCGCGTTGACACAAACTGCTCAACATATCACAATTCCGAATCCCAATTCAACCGTCGCAAGTTTAATATCAATAACAAATCCCGATATTCTTCCAGGAACTGCAAATTCAATTTCTCATTCGCCGGTGCCTCCACGATCTCCAACTCCACCTCTTGTTGACAATCAAGATATGCTGAACAAATTGAGAATGCATCGTTCTCTGATTTTAGATGAAATGATTGGCTACTTTAAAACACCGCAACTAATTGACATGCCGATAAGGTTTGAATTCGTAAATGAAGTAGGGTCAGATGCAAGAGGGGTCTCCCGTGAGGCTTACACTCTCTTCTGGAAGGAATTTTTTTCTGTCCATGCAGATGGCGACAGGGCACGGGTTCCAGTTCTCAATTCTAAATGGGGACAGGACAGGTCTTCAGTAGGAGCAATTCTTTTGAAAGGCTTTGTAGACCATCATTTCTTTCCACTTCAGTTATCTCAAGCATTTTTTTATGCAGCTGTTTATGGCGCAAACGGAGTTGAACCAGATATGTTGTTTTCATCCCTCTTAGAATATGTCTCGCCTCATGATGAAAATGTCATTCTCCTTGCAGTCAAAGGTGAACTCCGCGACGAAGACGACGTTGCTGACTTTGTGGACATCCTTCACAGATTAAAATGTAAATCCGTACCAAAAGGAGATGACGTGAAACCAGTTATTTTGATGGCAGCACACCGCCATCTGATTCAGAACCAAAAATATGCTTTGGACTGTATATCTGATGTAATTGGAAACGCTATGAAGGAATATTTTCCCGATGGCAAATCGATCAAGAACATGTACGAATCAAATATTCCAACTACAAGACGCATCCTCAAGTTGTTCTCTGCCACTCCTCAAAGTCAAGAAGAGCAAAGGGCGTTTGAGTACCTTCAGAATTATGTTCGGGCCCAAGATCCGAAGGGCTTAAGCCTTCTTTTGAGATTCATGACAGGTTCTGATGTATTGTGTGTTGACAAAATTGAAGTCACCTTTACGAAAGTCGAAGGTGGTATGAGACGACCCGTGGCACATACGTGTGGTCCGATGTTTGAAATGCCCAGCACATTCAGTGCATATCGCGAATTTCGCAACATAATGGATAACATTTTGAGGTGTGAGTTTAGTTGGAATTTCGATGTACTTTAGGAAAGAACGCAAAACCACTGTCTGGTACACTGGGCTTGGTGTTGAAATTTTCAAACTTTATTTGTGAAGATATCACGGTTCATTTTCGTATCGTATATTGTTGTGGGTACAACAATATGTGGATACCTCATTCTATTATCTAACATTTGCGTTCTTATAACCTCAATTAGCCAGAAACGTGAAATGTCACATTGACCTTCTTCTGTCTTTATTTTGACACTGATTGGTTAAAAATGCTCGTTTTGTAACCTAAGCATTTCTAACCAATCAGTGTGAAATAAATAAAGTGACCTCTAGCACAAATTCCCAGACAGTTGAACTGACAATAATTCTCTGGTGTTGAATTTTACAAACTTTATTTGTGAAGGTATCACAGCTCATTTTCGTATATTGCTGTGCGTACAACAATATGTGAATATCTCATTCTGTTTTCTTACATGTGCGTTCTTATAACCTCAATTAGCCAGAAACGTGAAATGTCACATTGACCTTCTCCTGTCTTATTTTGACACTGATTGGTTAAAAATGCTCGTTTTGTAACCTAAGCATTTCTAACCAATCAGTGTGAAATAAATAAAGTGACCTCTAGCACAAATTCGCAGACAGTTGAACTGACAATAATTATCTGGTGTTGAATTTTACAAACTTTATTTGTGAAGGTATCACAGCTCATTTTCGTATATTGCTGTGCGTACAACAATATGTGAATATCTCATTCTATTTTCTTACATTTGCGTTCTTATAACCTCAATTAGCCAGAAACGTGAAATGTCAAATTGACCTTCTCCTGTCTTTATTTTGACACTGATTGGTTAAAAATGCTCGTTTTGTAACCTAAGCATTTCTAACCAATCAGTGTGAAATAAATAAAGTGACCTCTAGCACAAATTCGCAGGCAGTTGAACTGACAATAATTATCTGGTGTTGAATTTTACAAACTTTATTTGTGAAGGTATCACAGCTCATTTTCGTATATTGTTGTGGGTACAGCACTATGTGGACACTTTATTCTATTATCTAACATTTGCGTTCTCATAACGTCAATCAGACAGAAATGTGACCTTCCAAATTGACCTTCTCCTGTCTTTATTTTAAGGTGGATTGGTTAAAAATGCTCGACTTTTGTAAGCCAAGCATTTCTTACCAATGGGTGTGAAATAATTAAGTGCCCTCTAGCTCAAATTCACAGACAGTTGAACTGACAATTGTTCGTTACAAAAGTATTTTTTAACCACGGGGATTGATCTAAAACCACCGAGGTCTATTGCAATCATCATAAAAGAGGGTTTTCAACGATATATGATGTCTAAATACACCAAAAACGATCTGGAACCTGGAATGATTCTTCAGAGAAGGCGTCGAAAATATTGTGGTGGAGGTGAAACTAAACTCAACCAAGTTGACGGGGCTGACCAAATCCTAGTGCTTCAAAATGATAAATATGAGGCAGTTGAAGAATCAAACTGGGTACTATTGAATGATATAGTGTGAAAAACGTACATTTTGTTAATTAAATTGTCTTTAATCTGATATTGAATATTGAAGGAAAATATCTCAAAGGACCTTGATCAAAATAGCTGTGTGCGCTTCTCTTAAAATCCTGTGATATCTCACTCTATGTTCAAGGTACGGCAGTTGAGACTTAAAATTTCAGTATACCATTTTTGAAGTTCAGAAATTCAATAAATATTTTAAATATGCAAACAAACCTGGAGTAAGCAAAACAGTCCATTTTCCATAGCGGTATAGACACATCAGCTCTACTATCAAACAGTTGAGTTTCAGTGATACATAAGAATAAAAATAGTTCTGCTCGGTGTGTTCAACCTTGTGTAAACATTAGTATTCTCATTTTATCATACTGGATTCCAATTGTTTGATAGCATATGCTGTTTGGGGATAATATGCATATACTGTGACCCGTAATCTCCAATGGAAAATAGACTGTTTTGTTTACGCTTTGCTCATTTGTATATTTAAAATATCTATTGAATTTCTGAGTTTCAAACATATACCTATGGAACATAGAGTGAGATACCACGGGCTTAGCAGAAGCATACGCATGCATTTCTAATCTAGGTCCTGAGATATTTTTCTCTCCAATATCAGATTGATTTAAGACAATTTAATCAACAAAATGTACTTTTTACCCACAAATGTGTGTTTTTCACACTATAGCATGCAATAATACCCAGTTTAATACTTCAACTTGAAGCAGCATGATTTGGTCAGCTCATTCAAATTGTTTAAGTTTAGTTTCACCTTAAACTTCGAGTTTACTTTCGTTCGACTGTGTTGCAGAGAAAACAACTTTCTTTTATGGTAATCATACTGTTGAAATTATGAAACTGCTTGGTAAAGAAAATTATCCATTCACCTAACTTAACCACCAAAACCACCAAGCGTAAAGTGTACAAAACACCTTGCAATGAATTTCCCATTTTCGCCCCCAAACCATGGAATATAATTAGCCCACATTGTAACAAACTCGTTGCACTCGCTTCAGAGAGGGGCCATATTAATGGTTTGGAACAAAAAGGAGAAATAAGGTTGCTTTCAGAGTAGTCTACAAGACATATTGAAAACCCTAGGCTGCGTAATGGATTACCAAAATACTCTTAATAATAGAATTTATCCCAAATCTACAAGCTGCTATCTATACATTGAAAAGGACTTTACATGAAAGAAACAAAAAGTGTAAAATCCTCTAACTAAAGATTGGATTTTATCAAAGAGCGCTAATATCTTATTTTATAACTGTTGTCGTCCTGTGCAAACGGCATCAACTTTCGACGTTCTCATTTGTCCTGATGACGACTGTAACTGTGTGAATTGTTAGGCGAATCAGCGAACAACAGACGACTCACTCGTCACAATAAATGTTGCCAAAGGTCAGCTCAACACTAGCATCATGAGGAATCATGTGGTTTCGAGTTGAATGGCTGAGGTGTTCGGGAACGCGAGAAGAATCGAGGAAAACAGGTAATACCCTAGATATGGCACATCGCATAGTATTTTGGCAGGGACGAGCATATGATATACTATTTTCAAACAAACTGATAACTCATATGTGTCCACTCACAGTAGTTTTCTATAACATTCTGACTAAAGTTGTCAGTCGGAAGATTTTCCACGATGTGTTTACTGGTATATTCCACGAAGATATTCAATTTTTATGCTTTTTCTCCACTCTGACCAAATTCTCCGACTGGCAACTTTGGTCAGAATGTTATAGAACACAACTGCGAGTTTGAACACAAATGGGGTATCAGTTTGTGTAAGAAAATAGTATCTCAAATGCACGTCGCTGCCAAAATACTGCGTAATTTGTCATATCTAGTGTATATTACCCTTTTCCTTGACTCTTCTCGCTTTTTCGAACTCCTCCGCCATAAACTCGAAGTCACGTGATACCCCATTGTGACTAGGCTTTTTTTTGATTTGGGGGGTTGATCTTTGATCTTGAAAATTCTAATGATTGTTTCAGCAGTGTCTTGCATTATCAAACTTCTGTCGGTGATAACAGCCCTGCAGTTATTACCCAATTCTCCAGCTATGTTGTGATGTTTGTTTGATATTTAAACATAACGTCAATGAAAATCATGTTATTGTTTAATTATTAATTTGTAACAATTAATTTCACCAAATTTTCCCATCGCCAAATATCCAGAAATCTTTTATTATTATTTCCATTAAATTTTTATCTTGATGTTGTTAGAAGTTTATCATAACAGCGTTGTTTGCCCTTTTGCCTAATTTTCAGATAATGTTCCATATTTTTTCTCACCTGAGTCAACGAGACATATGTATTTTTAGAGTGGTCTCCCTTGTCGTGGGACTATTTTCTGCCAATTTCCCCATAAAATATTAAAATCACTCAACTGGACTCGATGGTAGAAAGTACCGGAAAATAAGAGAATCTAGCTCATGAAAGAGGTGAAGCGTCCCCATCCAAGGGAATTTATGGGACTGATATTTTTTTGTATGGGTATTTCTTCCTCTTCCCAATTCCGAATCTTGGATATGACAGATTGGATGCGTTTTTATTTTATCGATGGTTTTCCCAATGCACCCGACGAAATTTTCTTTTGCTTTTCTTCAGTTTACCTAAGTTTTGATGATGATCGCTGGATTTTGTATAGTAAATGTTGATATATCGGAGACTTTCCCTTGTGGATAGATAAGGGGATAATTACAGAGGTCAGTTGTAGTCACCGGATCGATATGAAAAAATCTTTCATGCGAATATTCAAAATAGTTTTGCAAATATTCGCAATAGTTTTGTGAATATTTGAAATAGTTTTGCCTTTATTCGCAATACTATTGTGTTTATTCACAATAATGATTGCGAATATTCACAATAGTTTTGTAAGAGTAGTATATTGGGTGTCGATCAAGCCTCATTTGATTGCTAACTCTTAAACCAGTATCACTTATAGTAGTTCCCCATCGCCTGTACCTAGTCAGCAGCGCACATAACATAGGGTCAATCGCATATATAGGACCACAGTGCTTTTCTTTCTACAAAGCCCACCAGCCTGTAGCTGAGTCGTGATATTCGCTGCGATGACTTGCCGTGGATATCACAAATCCAGGTTTTTGAAGCGGGAGTCTCCAGAGAGAGAGAGAGAGAGAGAGAGAGAGAGAGAGAGGCATATGTATATACAGTACGTGGAGACTGGATTGTAATTAAATCACCCGCAGAGTGGAGTTATCACCCACGCTACAACTTTCAAATTGTGTACATATCGACAAAAAACACAAGCAATGTTTCAGCCAATGAACCTCCGGGTTTAACCCGGAGGTCCATTGGCTGAAACTTTGCCGGTGCTGGTTATGCTTTGCAACAAATTTGCAATTATTTCTCGGGTGGAATCTCCACTCTGCAGATGATTTAGTGATAATACACTCTCCACGTACTGTATATATATATATATACTGTGCCACTGGTGAGGCACTGGGCGATGGGTAAATAATATAAGTGATTCTGAAGAGAAAGCGAAAGTCGACTGCCTGCTCTACAAGACTATGCTCGATTTACCTCTAATGCACTACTGTTACAAAACTATTGCGATTATTCGTAATAATTATTGCATTTATTCGCAATACTATCGCATTTATCTCACAATAGTTTTGCAAATATTCGCAATAGTATTGCAAATTTTTGCAGTAGTTTTGTGAATAGTCTCAGACGAAAATCGGTTTAATGACAAGACTTGAAACACCTCCAACTCTTGCAATACATAGCGCCCGAACGCTTCGAATGGTGGTGTCTAAAGACAGTTATTTTGAGATCGTGGGGCGGCTGATAAAATTGAAGTACTCACCACCACTCCCCTCAGTAAATCGAATCACGCCCATGATCTGTTACATAATACCTAAAACCTTATATGAAATTCCCACACTTCATTGTCTCTAATGTGAAGTTCCGGGATTATCCGAAGTTTCGTGGGATCTAGTCACATGGGCTGTTAAAACCAATCCGAGACAAGTGAATATACAGTAGTGTTCCTAGGGTGCTTGGCAAAGCAGTTAGCTACAAGAGGTACTAATTTTGCTATTCGTGATGAAGGGACACACAGCAAGCGACTATAGTTATAGAGAGAATTTGGATCAAGACCTACTCCAGAAAACACAGCGCGGAATGACATCAGAAAAGTCACAGATCACCGGAGTTCGGGGTCAGGTCATCGGAATAAATTAAGGTCTTTCCCAATGTCTGATCGAGATTGCCTTCAACGTCCACCTATTGTCTCCCGGTGGTGACAGCCAACATAACAAAATAAATAGAAGTCAAATGTCGAATAAAATTTAGTGGTATTAGTAGTAGTGTATGTACCCGATCGTCCCTTATTACCCGGAGCTTTGGGGGACAACTAGTGTTAAATTCCCATAGGAACCGGAGCCGTTTGGGGGAGCAACTTTGGGGGAGCAAAAGTACGGCTCCTTGCAGCTAGATCCGCCAAATGGTGTAGGTACTGTATATATAGTATGCTATGGCATGTATAGTGATATATGTACGCATGGGGCTATAGGTATATATTATGGGTAAGTGGTGGAAAGATGATGTGAAAATTGGGTTTTCTTGAAATTTTTTCCCGCGAAACGGTTGACGTTGCTATTGGCATCGTGATGTCATGATACGCGCGCGACGTCATGGAGATGCTGACCACTGTTACTGTCCAGTATACAATCTGACATAAGTTACAGGACGTTCAGGTGGCGGATACGGTATCATATGAGGCGAGGAGAAAACAATATTGGACGAGGCGGTACGCCGAGTCCAATATTGTTTTTGCCGAGCCTCATATGACACCGTATCCGCCACCTGAACGTCCTGTAACGTATTTATTATGCCAGCGAAAACAAAATAACAATCAAATTTGAACGCCGGCACGTTTTCAAAACTGGTGCAAAACGCCATGTAAGTTGTAACAAACGTGCACAGTTGTCTCCCTGTTTGTGTATAATTTCCTTGACAACACAGACAACAGCGATAGACGCTTTTCTTCGTACTGTCACTTTGTCTTGAGTGTGCAGAAAATGTCCGAAACGTCCGATTTTATAGAATTCGAACAAAATAAATGTATCTCGCATCTTTTCCCATTGACTTTCATTCATTTTCCTACAATTTCATCATGGTGCAATCTTATAATTATTCAATGAAATTAAATCCATTTTCGAAGCGACGTTATCCATTTACCACAACAGAGACTACAGAATGAGCTCAACGAGAAAAAATGAAATTAATGTATTCCCGGGATAAGACAATTTTTTTCTCAGATTATTTATTCACACTATATATATTTTTCAACTTTCTAACAACGCATTTATGGGTTATATATTTTTTCTAAAGCTTTTAAAATATCGAGGCGAACACCGTACCCAAACTGTTGTGTGTTAGCCTCAAATTCAATAAGCTTAGAGACGCTATGTCAAGTTAGGGCCAGGTCGACTTATCCGTTATCGGTAGATCGAATACAGTAGTATTTCTCACTTCAAATAATTAAATTTACATTTAGAAAATAAATTTCACAATAAATTTATTATAAAACGAGAGAAAATGAGACATATAGACACGGAGGGACGTTTGATTGTACTGCAATTTCTTCAATATGGATATAAAAGCACTGCGAGGTGAGGAATTTCCACGTCGAAACAAAATGGCGGTACTGACCTAATACGAGTTTCGTATTAGGTCACCTCGGGCTGCAGGTGACCCAATACGGCTCAGTACCGTCCCACTATTCGGGGGCTGTCATTGGCGAATTTCATTAGCTGGCATAATAAAACGTTATTCGGGTCAGAGTATGGCGGACTTCTCGTATGGGGTGGCGGTGATATGGTAGTAGTGGTATATATGCATGTAGGTCCCAAGTTAGCCCTTAATACTATTAATCCACCTTATGCTTCATATTATCCTATGTCTGCTATAGCTAAGTCAAGCAGTAGGGTGGGTGGGTGGTAGTGTGGTATTGCGAGATAGTCATTGGTGGTTTAGAATGGCAGTACAGGATGAATGATCTGTTGATCTATTACCCCCCTTAGTACTATTAACCTACCGAATCCTTTGTATTATCTTATGGCTGGTATTGGTAGTTTAGTGTTAGGCCAGGCAGTATTATACTAGGTTGTTTAGATCGGGTGGCATAGGATGCATGGTATATACCCCTGTAGGTCCAATCCTCGATATTATTAACCAGCCGATTGCTTTGTACTATTCAATGACTGGTATAGGGAGTACGTTATGGCAGGTCAAGTGGTATTGTGGGATGGGGTAATGCCTGGCAGTATAGAACTGCGGTATAGTATGGACGATATATGCCTCTGTGGGCCTCTGCAGGTCCTATGTTAGCCCTTAGGACTATTAATTCACCTGATGCTTCATGTTATCCTATGACTGGTATAGGTAGTATGCAATGCTAGGCATAGGGGTATTGTGGGTAGGGGTACTGCCTGGTAGTTTAGAACGGTACTATAGCATGGGCTGTATATACACCTATAGGCCCCCTGTTAGTGCTTGGTACAATTAACCAACCGATTGCTTTGTTTTATTATATGGCTGGTATATGTAGTACGTTATGATAGATCTAGTGATTTTGTGGGGGTGGGGGTAATGCCTGGCAGTATAGAACAACAGTATAGTATGGACAATATATAGCTCTGTGGGCCCCCGACAGCCGTTGATACTACTAATCGACTTAATGCTTTATGTCACCCCATAACTAATATAGGTAGTATGTAATGTGGGGCCAGACGTTATTGTGGGTGGGTGGGTGTAATGCATGGTCGCCTAGTGTGGTAGTGTAGGATGTACGCGTTCTCCCCCTACAGGTCCCATGTTAGTCCTTAGTACTATTAATCCGCTTAATGCTTCATGTTATCCTGTGACTTGTATAGGTAGAATGTAATGCTAGGCCAAGGGGTACTATGGGTAAGTGTAATGCCTGATGTCAAAACACGGAATCCAAATTTTACGGACTCGGCTAGGAATCTCAATAACAGAATGCCTTATATGTATACAGTGGAAATCTGATTCAACCTTGATCAATGTTACAGTCAAGACTGAGATAGGTATAGCTAGGAAGTAATGGATTAGATATGGGGCAGAATAACAGAAGCCAATAGTACTGGTACAAGGCCGCAATGGAACAAGACTGTTGTAGAAGCTAATGATAGGGCAGATAGGCCATAGACCTGTAATGGCCTTGGAGTTTTGGCGACAAGATGGAAGCGGTTGGTAAGACTACATTAGACCCGTTGAGGGCTTTTACATAGCCTAATGCGACAAAAAAAGGGATTCTCCAAAAGGTATCCTCGATAGGTATCCTCAATAGGTATCCTCAAATAATACAATACCAGGCCATAGGTATCCTCAAATACCCGTATGTGCCTATGTGATAGGGCATATTGTGTCACATTGTGCCTTTTCACATAAGCACATTCGACAAAAAGGGATTCTCCAGTAGGTATCCTCGATAGGTATCCTCAAATAATACAATACCAGACCAAAGGTATCCTCAAATACCCGTATGTGCCTATGTGAAAAAGCACAATGTGACACAATGTGCCCTAGCACAAAGGCACATGCTTTATGTGACGATATGTGCTTATGTGAAAAGGCACAATGTGACACAATGTGCTACCAATACCAACCATAAGATAATACAAAGGATTCGGTAGGTTAATAGTACTAAGGGGGGTAATAGATCAACAGATCATGCATCATGTACTGCCAATCTAAACCACCAATGACTATCTCGCAATACCAAACTTCCTCCCACCCACCCTACTGCTTGACTTACCTATAGCAGACATAGGATAATATGAAGCATAAGGTGGATTAATAGTATTAAGGGCTAACTTGGGACCTACATGCATATATACCACTACAACCATATCACCGCCACCCCATACGAGAAGTCCGCCATACCCTGACCCGAATAACGTTATGTCAGATTGTATACTGGACAGTAACAGTGGTCAGCATCTCCATGACGTCGCGCGTGTATCATGAGGTCACGACGTCAATAGCAACGTCAACCGTTTCGCGGGAAAAAAATTCAAGAAAACCCAATTTTCACATCATCTTTCCATCACTTACCCATAATATATACCTATAGCCCCATGCGTACATATATCACTATACATGCCATAGCATACTATATATACAGTACCTACACCATTTGGCGGATCTAGCTGCAAGGAGCCGTACATTTGCTCCCCAAAGTTGCTCCCCCAAACGGCTCCGGTTCCTATGGGAATTTAACACTAGTTGCTCCCCCAAAGCTCCGGGTAATAAGGGACGATCGGGTACATACACTACTACTGGTGTTTAAGCCCTCTCAGGCGTGACCCACTCGAAATTCCTTTGAAATACTGTGGGTCATGGCATTTTGTTAATCTGTTTTCATGTTACTCTATTAACCGAATTATTCCAAAAGAGGTGCCTTGAGGGAGTTATGCTAAATCGATTATATCAATATGGGACAATCATATTGGGAGTGTTGTGCTGTTAAAACGGATTATTCCAATGCGGAAGAGGGGATCTTGAAGGGATTATGCTATCACATCCTCAATTGGAATTACGTCATTTGAAATTTGAAGGTATCGTTTAACCCTCATCCGAACAAGAAACTAACAACTCAATTTGAACAATGGGGGGTCCAATCAGACCCCCCCCCCCATAAATCTTGAATATAAAACACATGTAGACATGATTTTTCATTATTTTTCAACATTATGTTTATTGTATTTAATATACACTATGAAAAGAAAAGAAATATTCGCTGCATGCGATCAGTTTTTACACTCCAAAGTCATATACAGTATTGCTGGAAATAAGTTGTCATACACACGCAAATCAATTTATCATCATATGCTTTCATTGATAACGCTAGTCTTGGGCACCGTTTCTTGGGAAGCTCTCCGAGAGAGCTTTCCAAAAAATGGTGTCAAAGGCCAGTGCTATCATTGAAGCGCTGTTACGGATAACATTATTTTGCGATTATATGGCAACTTATTTCCAGTGGTACTGTAATATTGGGAGGATAGTAGATTATTTCTGAACATACACCATCTAGTCAACTAGTCGGACTCTTCCTGGCGGAGAGTACAATTGTATTTGGTGAAATTGATAGCATGGGTTAGACAAACTGGTCTATTACATTCTACCATCTGCTGCTGTCTGCCAAATATACCCTGACTTGGATTTATACAAGCCACTACCATGAGCCTGAATGCTATGATCCTGATTGCAATGAGACTGACTGGTATTATTACTATCATGATCTACCGATAAATCACTATTTTCTTCACTGTTGCAGGCGATCTCATCACTAGACATTTCTTCTACACTGTCTTCTATTACGGAATCTTGCTCAGACACTGCAACTCCAATAGTGTCTTCCCCAGTCTCGATGCTATCAATGTCATCATCTGACACTTCGCTGCCACTTTCATGTTCCTCGGACAGTATAATCCGTAGAGCCTCCTGAGCGGAGTAGCGTTTTGGCCTTTTTCTTTCACTCATTGTTTATATGGAACAAGATTAGAAAAGTCATAAAATGCTAGTCCTGGGGGAAAGAGTTTGAGATATTGGTGGAGGGGTGAACGTCGGGGGGGGGGGGGGGGTCTGTCTGGACCCCCCTTTGTTCGGATGAGGGTTAAGTTGGAATTAAAGTCCGAATTTGAATGACAAGGCGCATCACCAATTGATACTACGTCCTTTTGAAGTTACCGTTTAATTGATTCAAACTTCCACATTGAACGACGTTACACTAATTAACATTCAATTAAAATGACGTCACTGTCATATTCGAAAAATATTTTTTAAATATTTAAAAATCCATAAATTAAAATGCGTCGGGAAAAGCGCCGGCGTCGGTGCCGCCCAGAGAGATCCGCGGGTCAAAACCACATTTCCACTACTATGGGAGGGGCAAAGGTGGTTTCGGGAAATATGTCGAGACCAGAATATCTTCACTTTTCTAAGCCTTAACATGCTCACCAATCACATCTTCATCCCCACATGGGTGAAGGCTTTCCAATCATCCATCACCATCATTCACTCATCCAGGCAGAATAGGGTGCAATGGGCTCGAGTAAGACAGAGCCCTAACTACTTGTCAGCTTAATTTAACTCATACATGGAGTGAGATTTGTGTAGTGGTGCATTATTGGCACCTGGGCATCTCTCATCTCACCTATCCAGATCACTGACACCAACATGTAGTACTCAATATTACTGAAAATTTTAGGCATTGCACTAGTGTTCATTTTATTTGTAAACTACTGGGTAAGTAAAGGGATACAGGAGGCACAATTTGGCCCAAAAGCCATCTCTGGGTGGGGATGACATTGGTAGCCGTCCTTGGTGCCTCTTTATCTTACTCCTAGAGGGTCTACAGAACTGCAAATACGACTGGCTCATTCCGTCACTGTGGTTGATGAGGGATGTATTGGAAGCCCTCACTCATCCATGGCATGTGGGGGTAAGCAGCTCAGTGCTGAAAAAGGAGGATAGTGTGGTCTCGATATATTAACCCAAACCCACCTACGGCACTCTGCTATTCCACCAGGAAAGGGATGAGAGCCCCAACTGGGCTTCCCCCGTCATTCAAGTGGCCTCCCCATCACATCATTCTCCTGCCAGTGATGGGACGAGCGTCATGTCGGACACTCCATGATATACCGCCCCACACATCCACTTTCTGTTAGGAATGAAATGACAGATTTCAAAATGGGTTCCCCTCCTCTCCCTCGCCTTGCAAGTATCATGCTGAGAAGGAAGTGGGCTTCTCAATCCCATCTCTGCCCCTTCGGGGGCTGAATGGGGAACCCCAAAGTGGGCTTCACCATCCCATTCTGCCACTCACATTGGAAACAGAACAGTATCCGCTGCACTACATGTTCGTAGGTCACACAAATGATGCTCTATTATGATGGCCTTATAACTATGTGAACAAAATTAGTGTACCTGAGGAAACCACCAAGCAGCGGCAGGTAACAGTCAATCTTTCCAATTTACCACGCAGCCGCGAGAAAGAAACGCATATCTAACAAACACACCTGATGTATTGGTTTACCATTTCCAGACAATGTGCTCACAGACCGATGGTACACTACCTTTACCAACTGTCATTCGCGTTAAAGTTTAGTTCATGCCTGATTTGGTTGAGTTGGAAAGGAGGACTATTATTTGCTGCTGTTCGCTGATTTACGCAGGGTTATCATATTTCTTCCACTCATACAACAGTCCGACGCGACATTGGGTGTGGAAGGTGACGTTAACCCTAAACAAGTACTATGTCGCGGGATGGACAATCCCTTGCCAACCAATCAAATATAAAAGCAAGTATAAAATTTGAAGGAAATGTATTAACACGTTGACTGCCAGAAACCAGTTATGATTTTTCCCAGTTTGACAAATCGCGGCACATTCCGTATGCTTGGTGCATCATATTTTGACTTCGTTGAAGCATGTATGAGACGGTTCAGGCCCGTTCACACGCATGCGTTTCAGGCGACGCGTCCGTTGCGCCAAACATAGATTACTAATAATACTACGGGGGTGTCCACATGGCATGCGATGCGTCCGTTGCGATTTCACATCCGTCGCAGAGCGCCCATTTCGACGGCAAATCGCATATCTTATATGGAAAATATTATCTGACGTTATGTCTGTGGGTTTTCGTATATCATTACGTCAAGACTCGAGATTGTTGACACAAAATTTGGAAGACACAACGCAAATGGGCGAATAATTTACACGGGGGAGATCATTTAGGTCTGCAAAAGCATGAGATTCTATATGATAAAGCCATTCCTCGCCTCCAGAGAAGAAGGCCTGAGAGAGAATGTGTGGCCAGTAATTGCCGCCCGACTAGACTTAAGTATTTCGTAATTTCTGGGCAATTTTATTCCAATTGGCTCGCGGATGTGTCAGTGGTAAGAAAACTTGGCCTGTTCATATATCTTCGGAAATGTAACTTTTGCAGCTGAATCTGAACTGCAAGATAGAAAACCTACCCCAGCAGAGGCGTAGGAAACAAAACTTTTCCGTGTTTTGGTGAAAATAATAGGCCTCGTAGTGAACTCTCCTACAGTCCTACATGTCTGTGATTTTGCACCAGTGTTGGCTGCCTGTATAACCAGCCAACACTGTCAAATTTGTCTTGGTACTACATGCACACCAGTGTAACTCACACTGGTGTGTATGCAGTACCAAGACAAAATCAGTTTATTGGTTGCGGTTTCCATGACATATTCATGAACCTATAGAGGCATGCTGAGGCATCTGTTCCAGCGGATACGACGTTTCCTTTGTGTAACTTTCGCAAATCCTGTGTCACTATAGGATGCAGTATTTGCATAATTCGCGGGAAGGAAGTACCAGCATCTTTAAAAATTCTTAACATGTTGTCAAAAAATCGACTTTTTCTATTGAAGAAAACAATAAGATTTTCATCCCAAAAGCCACCAGAATGCACCATTGGATACCTCTGTTTTAAAATTTTTCTCGAAATGACAACCAAGATCCCCCCCCCCCCCACCGCTCCTCATTCACTTATCAGCTTCAGCACTCGTGTCAGATGCCTTTAATTCTGCTGCTCAGTCATATCATTCAATAATCAGAAATGTGTGCCCCCCCCCCCCCCAACATTCAAAAATGTGTGCCCCCCCCCCCCCAACATTCAAATGCTTCCTATGCCACTGTACTCCAGCCCTAAGTGCCCGTACAAGCATCGTACAAACTACATTTCTACATAACACACAACGTGAAGTCTCCCGATACCAGGGAGTAGTTTAAAAAAAAACAACTCCAGTTCGGCAAAACTTACGCCCCCCCCCCCCCCAACACACACACACCCACACACACACACCTTCAAATTACTCGCGGGCCCCTTCCCCATCCCGATGGACATATTTTCCAGAGGCCCTGAAAGACTTGTTCAAAGAGGGTATGGGGGTCTCGTCCCATTGACGGGGGTTCCTGTGGGATCATCGCCTGGAAATGTTTTCAAACTTTCAAGTGAACCTCTGAGGGCGATTCTGAAGCCTCCTGGTGATGGCGAGTTCATTGGTGGAACCTGGGCCCCGCCCTTAGAACGCTGAAACTCTGAGAGACATTCTAGAGCCTGTTGATAGATGGATATAATATGCCTATGTGGTATTTTATCGTGTTTTTTTGCGGGGGTGGGGGAGTTGCAAGTGCCCCCCCCCCCCCTTTGATATATATATATATTTTTTTTTTGCGGGGCGGGGCCGTGCTTATGTTGTGTTCAAAGGAAGTTCACACCATCCCCTGCACCTTCAGATCTATTGTTTTGCGTAAAAATGACTATTCAAAGGTTTCAACAAACAGGCATCACTGAAAAACATATTTATTACGTGTATATGGTCCGCAGCAGCAAACAAATTACAGTTGCGCTTTCCCGAAAATCCGGAAAAAGTCTAATTTTCCGGACAGTTTCATATTGTTGAAGCAAGTTTTGGTGGAAAAAAATTATGAAAATTGTCTGAGAAATTAAATTTTCAGAATGCAACGTTGGACCTTTTTCGACCCGATTCTGCCAGGTGCATTCCAAAAAAGTAAACATTTCCTCTTCAATTACTCCCCACCAATGGGTGAGGGACCCCCTTTCCCCATATAGGCCTACCCACCCATCGTGGCCTGCGGCCAAAGCTTGGCCTTCGGTAGTCCAAACTTGGACCCACAGTCCATAATATATTTTGGTTTGGTACGTCTTGCATAGGACGTACCAAACCAAAACATTATATTGCGGACTGTGGAAACCCTCCCACGCCACATCCCTATAAAATTATTATACCCTCACCCACCATGGAGCCGCTGGCCGAAACTTGGCCTTCGGTAGTCTAAACTTGAACCAACAGTCCGTAATATATTTTTTTGGTTTGGTACGTCCTGCACAGGACGTAGCAAACCCAAAAATTATATTACGGACTGTGGGACCCCTCTCCCCCATATGTCCTCACCAATCGTGGCTTGCGACCAAAGCTTGGCCTTTCATAGTCCAAACTTGGACCCACAGTTCAGGACGTACCAAACCAAAAACTTATATTACGTACTGTGGAAACTCTCCCACCCTATATACCGTCACCTGTGCGCCGTGGCCTGCGGCCAAAGCTGGGCCTTCGGTAGTTCAAACTTGGACCCGCAGTGCAGGACGTACCAAATCAAAAACTCATATTAGGAACTGTGGGACCCCCCCCCCCCCCCCCCCAATATACCCTTACCCATTTTGTCCTGTGGCCAAAGCTTGGCCTTCGGTAGTCCAAACCTGGACCCACAGTGCATAACATAATTTTTTAGGTTTGGTATGTCCTGCGTAGGACGTACCAAACTAAAAAAAATATATTACGGACTGTGGGACTCCCCACCAATGGGAGAGGGACCCCCCTCCCCCATATACCCCACCCATCGTGCCCTGCGGCCAAAGCTTGGCCTTCGGAAGTCCAAACTTTTACCCACAGTCCATAATATAATTTTCGGTTCGGTTCGTCCTGCATAGGACGTACCAAACTAAAAAAATATATTACGGACTGTGGGACCCCCACCCCCACATACCCTCACCCATGGCGGCCCGCGGCTAAAGCCTGACCTTCGGTAGTCTAAACTTGGACCCGCAGTACGTAATATGATTTTTTGGTTTGGTATGTCCTGCATACGGACTGTGAGACCTCCTTCCCCCATATACCCTCCTCACCCATCGTGGCCTTCGGGAGTCCAAACTTGGACCCACAGTCCGTAATATATATTGTTTTGGTTTGGTTCGTCCTGCATAGGACGTACCAAACCAAAAAAAATATTTTAGGAACTGTAGGACACCCCCCCTCCCCCGATATACCCTCACCCATCGTGGCCTGTGGCCAAAATTTGGCCTTCGGTAGCCCAAACTTGGACCGACACTCCGTAATATAATTTTTGGTTCGGTATACGTCCTGCATAGGACGTACCAAACCAACAAATTATATTACGGACAGCGGAAACCCACCCATACCACATTCCCATATACCCTCACCCACCGTGGCCTGCGGTCGAAGCTTGGCCTCCGGTAGTCCAAACTTGGACCCACAGTGCAGGACGTACCAAACCAAAAACTTATATCACGGTCTGTGCCCCCACCCCCCTCCCAATATACCCTTATCCACTGGGTCCTGTGGCCAAAGATTGGCCTTCGGTAGTCCAAACTTGGCTCCACAGTCCGAAATATATATTTTTTTGATTTGGTATGTCCTGCATAGGACGTACCAAACCAAAAAATTATATTACGGACTGCAGAAACCCTCTCACCCCACACCCCCATATACCTTCACCCACCGTGGCCAGCGGCCGAAGCCAGACCTTCAGTAGTCCGAACTTGGACCCACAGTGCAGGACGTACCAAACCCAAAACGTATATTACGGTCTGTGGGACCCCCCCCCCCCCCAATATACCCTTACGTAAGCAAACCAAAATGTATATTACGGACTGTAGCCCCCCCCCCCGATATACCCTCACCCATGGTGGTCTGTGGCCAAAGCTTGGCCTTCGGTAGTCCAAACTTGAACCCACAGTCCGTAATATAATTTTTTTGGTTTGGTTCGTCCTGCATATCACGGTCTGTGGGTCTAGCCTCCTCCCCACCCCCCCTCCCCTCACCCCACCTCCACAACACCACCACCACCAACCATATCAAGAGCAACAAGGGAACCCAGCATGAGCAACTGGATTTGCATTTAATGGTTTTGGAGTGTTCAGACGTGTTTGCTTGCCCATGTATTTCGCCCCTGTCCCACCATAAGGTCGAAAACACATCCCGCTAGTCATCCACTGCAAACGTTGCAGGTGTTACTGTTTCCTCTTTTAATTTCAATACATTTCGCGTTGTGATACAAAGTGGTAATAAAAGAGACAAAAGAAAGAACATTCTAACACGTCCACATTCGAATTAAATGTGATTCGTTATCTGACACTTCCACATCCGAATTAAATGTGATTCGTCAAATAGAAAAACGTGGATTTAAACATGTTCTGCAAGTCCTTTGTGAATCTCATCACGCAGAAATCCATACAGACGAATTCCCTCCTCAACGTCTTTTGGACTCTCCAACCTATGTTCATCCATTAAAAGGCAGCATAATTCAAATATCGTTTTGTCACAAGTTTGTTCACTTTTGGGTGTGGTTTCTCTGATACAAATGTCCACTTTTGAGTTAGTGACTTCGCACAAATAATCTTCACAACCATACATCTGCGGACAGTGGTACATAATTATTGGCCGACCACTTGGGGAAGTTGATTTGTTATTTTGTCTAATTTTATGGGCGTTCCAAACTCTCAACACTTCGTCCAGTTCTCTCTGAAATAATAAACAAATGAATAACAAATACATGAATAAATAAATGAGGAAGCTGCGTTTTTGAAGGTTTAGAGCCTCGTATTTAAACTAGTGGTGCATTAAAGGGCTTAGACACACTCTCCACCATCCTCTTTTTCACGAACCAACAAAATGTGATTCGTTAAAACAACAGCTTGAAATCAAGATTTACTCCACTGATATTTCACATGAATATCAATAACAAATCTGTTGCTGTTAATTACATTTAGCTTAGTTTAGTTTAGTACAGATTCACTAATAGAAGTCTTTCAGTAGAGTGAAATAAAAAAAAAAGTTATTTTTTTATCTGCAAATAAGGCAACCCGAGGGTGTCCAAATAGTTTGTTGACTCGAAAAACAACACGGGTGATCTTTATATGCATTTGGCTGGCAGGGGCTTGGCAAGTAGTATAGTTCGGTCTACTCGACCCCCATTAGGTGCAGCAGCAGGTGGAGCAAGTTCTAGTTCTCATGTCTGGAAGTGACGACATGATCACATGTGTTGTTATATGTTACAATGTGCAAGAAAGAATTGAGGATTAGGAGAGTGGTGGGTTATTGCGCTGATCTCTCGTGCCAGAGGCTCCGGGTTCAATCCGCGGTCGGGGGAAAGTTTCCGTGGCGACCGAACACTCTCTGTCAGCATCAATTGTAGGGCTGATGCTGTCACAACACACCGTCCTATCGGGTGGGGACGTAAAATAACTGACCTCTGAGAAGAGAAAGACACACCTTGTGCAGGCTAAATATCTCTCTGTGGTAGCCTAGAGCGGAGCTCCAGAGATTCACCCCACAAGCCTAGATGACAAAACCGAAAAGGTGATGAAGAAAAAATATCGCTAACGGGGGTCGCAAGGGTCGCATAGATTCACATCGTTCCCGGTGGACATACAGCCCATAGAAACCTTTCCCTACCAGACGGGAAAAATGACTGACAGAATGGAGCATTAGGAGCACCTAATCCTTGCACACTGTGTCACAATGTACACCTTGTTTCGCAATGTGTGTGGGTTGTGGGTGGGTGGTGGGTGGGAGGAGGAGGCGGTGGACGGGAGGTGGATAGGGAAGTCGTCACGTATTGAGAAGGAGGAGGAGGTAGTGGTGGTCAATGGGAGCCTAGGAGGAGATGGGAGGAGGATGATTCAGTCATTGAAAATGATGGGGAGCAGGCGGATATGAAAATAGACATCCCCTATTGTGGATTTTTAGAAACAATTACTCCATTTTGTATGTTATTCCACGCTGCCAGCGTAGTTTTCATTCTTCCGGAGTAAACTTAATCGATAACTATAACCGAATACCACCCATGGGCAAGGGCCCTTATAGGGGGAGATAAACGGCAGGATCTCGGTCAAACTATAGGTGAGGTATTTAGTAAGATTCCGTATGAAATAGAAGAGATATCAACAATTTTTGTCGGCCATTTTCGGATCTATTTTGAGTAATTAAAAGCATTGTAGAGTGTCGCGAAATGTCTTATGGATAAATAGTTAAAAATAAGGGGTCTCTGAGCGATAAATAATAGGTTTTGTTAGAAATAGGCCCATTTTTGGAGTAGATACCTACGGTTTCGAAGGAAAAACGAGCATGTTCGGTCGTTTTCGGGTTTATTTCGGTAATTGGATGGGCTTCAAATTGTCAGTAAAATGCCCTCCAATTGAAATAGTTTCCACCCGGTTAACACAGTTTGTACCAGGTTAAAAATACATTACGCAGGGTTAAAATAATTTCTACTCGGTTGAATAGTTTCCACTCGGTTAAAATACTTCCCAACGATTTAAGCTGATTTCACCCAGTTAAAACTGTTTCGACCAGTTTAAAATACTTTCTTAAAATATTTTTAACTGGTTGAAATAGTTTTCACCTGGTTAAAATACCTCCCACTCGGTTGAAAGAGTTCCAACCAGACTGAAATACCTTTAACCAGGTTATAACATATTTTCCCCGCGCAAAAACAATATCTAAACAATGAAAATTAGAAGTAAAGTTAGACAAAAGTATGCCCTCGCACTGTAAAGGGACAGGGAAGGTTTAACAGCATTAATTTTTAACTTGTCGGTGTACAAATACTGTATCTGTAAGACATATTATGATGCCCAGCAATATGCAAAAATTTAGGAATAATAGTTTCACACAACAGTGCATATTAAGCATTATAACAAATGTACTCACACATTTATGGCTAAGTTCAACTACCTGTAATTTTGAGAAAAAAATGAAGAAAATCAAAATCCTGAAAATATGCACACATGTGGTGTACGTGAAAACATCCTGTTGAATAAGAATCCTCTACTTTGAAAACCGTAAGACAAAATAAGTACCCGATATGTGGACGAACAGACGAACAGATGGATGGATGGACTAAGTTCAACTACCCATAATTTTGCGAAAAATGAAAGAAAACGAAGATCATGATAATATGTACACCTTTGGTGCAAACATCCTTTGGAATAAGAATAAGAAACTTCTACCGTGAAAACTGTAAGAGGAGTTAGCCGGACAAAGCACATGCCCTATTTAATGAATTTCACCAAAAATGACAAAGTTCAATTACTTGTAATTTTATGAAAAATAGAAGAAAAGAAAAATTCTGAAAATATGCACACGAGAATAAGAGAAGTGAAAGGGAATGGTTAGTCGTTAGTACGCCTACGTACTGGGTGGACATCGGGCAGGTCCTTGGGCATGACAAGGCTTAGCAAGAAGAAAGAAGGGAAGGAATGTGGCAGTAGTATGACAGGCACGTTTTATATCTGATCTGGGGACCTCGTGCAGGGATCAAGAAGAATATGGAAGTGAAAGGGAATGAGTAGTAGTTAGTACGCATATGCGTAGTGGGCGAAGATCAGGTAGGCTCTTGGGCATGACAAGTCTTAGGAATAAGAAGGAAAGGAAGGAAGGAGACAGTAGTATGTCATGCAGAGAACGAGCCTGTTTTGCTGAAGACCAGCTGTGCACAAGAAACGATACCAAAATAGGTTTCCATGGAACGTGGTCCTTAAATACCGAGATGAGGATAAGGGGAATGCTAGCTTGTTGGGGGATTTCTTCATAGCCTACATGGCTCATGGGATGAAAAAGGATTCAAATGGCCATCCAGGTAATAGAAAGGATCTCCAAAAGTTGGATTCCGCCTAATGTGTGGCTAAATATCAAAATGAGAATGAGCGTAATATAATTTCCTAAGAGCCCTCATAGGCCTCCTGAAAATGAAGGATATAAGGAGGTTGGGTTATACCTCATTGAGGGATTTCCTCGTGGCCTCAGGCAGTGGAAGGCCAGTCAAGTACTAGAAAGGGATTCAAAAAGTTGGATTCCGTAGACCGTGATGACCAAATACCGAAATGAGGATAAGAATAATGACAGAATGTGCCTCATTGAAGGATTTTCTGATGGCTCTCAGAGGCCTCATTAAAATGAGGGATATGAGGAGGTTGATTTAGACCTCATTGAGGGGTTTCCTCATAGCCTCCATGGCCCCATACTAAGAAAACGGAACGCCAAAGGCCAGCCTTTCCCCATGGACCTAATGGCCCCATACGATGATAAAGACATACCCTAGTATCCACCAATGGGTATCCTGATATCCTTAAATACCGAGATGAGGATAAGAGTACTGGCAAAAATATCAACAAAAGGCTCCTCATCTTCCCTGACAATCCTTCGTTTTTCCAAAGGGAATGTTCGGGAAATCGGCTCATCGGGCCGTCTGTAGAAAAAGAAGGCGTTCCCCCATCTCATCTCCTGCAGTCCTGCTTGTCCAAGGGCGGTGAGAACAGCTGCCCTCTCTGCCCTTGAGACTCCGAGACCCCAGTTAACCACCAAATTAACCCTTTATCTTGCACATTTACTTTAAAATATTTAAATATATTCATATTTTGAAATATTATTCCAAAATAACTCAATAAAACCGTACAAATGTGGATGTCACCGGAATCAGCCCGGAGATGGCATCCATATCTGTATGGTTTTATTGACAATGTACCAAAATATTCCATTATATCATAGACCACTATTAGATAATTTCCTGATCGCATTTACCGCCATGCTAGATAAAGGGTTAATCGGAACGAAGGACGATTGCACATAAAATAATAAATCAGTTAATCGGTCTATCAAATTTACCTGTATGCAGTTCATGAAACAAAACTGAATCAACGATTTGTCCAGGAATCCTCCGTCAAATGTCTCTTCCTCTTTCAGGGTCTCAAATGTGTCAATCCAGAACTGAATGTTATGTTTTCTCAAATATCCCCACCATCTTTCTATCCTTTGATTATGATTGCTAGATCCATAAATGAAGCATTTACTTGCATAAACATCAGTGTTGTCGGACCTCAAAAACAGAAGCATTTGTTCGACATGCCCATTTTCTGTTTCACGATCAGCCCTCATGCGAAGGGGGCAGCCTTCTCGCGACTTCACCGTTTCCATAAAATAATTAGCAATGACTTTGGGGTCACTGTTGGTTGTATATGCTTCCAGCCACATCATGTGTCTCGAAAAGCCATCTATAGCACCATTTATGCATATACCATATGCTTTTAGTTTGTCGTATGAGTCAATGTGCCAAATGAAATTGGGCCCGAAGGCTGCGTAACCTCGACGTTTGAGTCGTTGTCGTCGTCGGATGGTAAAGTTTTCTGGATCAATAATTCCGAGGAGAATGCGTACTGTTTCCTGTGACACATTCACACCATTTTCAATACAAATTTGATGCATGACTTTATATCCATGGTTGTTTGATTTCCTTTGGATCATTTCCAACAGAAATATAGCGACGTCAAGAATGGGTTTATTCCGTTTTCGCCTGAACAATCCTGCACGTTTCAGTTTCCTCTTGAGGGTGCTTAAACTTATTATAATACCGTTAATATAACTAAGGCAGTACAATATGTCTTTGTAGCGTAATCCGAGAGTGAAATATACATATATTATATTATCCATCCTTGTCGCACTACGCCAGACCACAACTCCGTACTTGACTTCATTTATTCTGAAACCTCACATTATGTGACCACCTGTCCACATAACGCACGTGAGGGATATTAACTCCTACATAAGAGATATTAACTCCTACGTAAGAGATATTAACTCATACGTAAGAGATACTAACTCCTACGTAAGAGATATTAACTCCTACGTAAGAGATACTAACTCCTACGTAAGAGATACCAACTCCTACGTAAGAGATACCAACTCCTACGTAAGAGATATTAACTCCTACGTAAGGGATATTAACTCCTACGTAAGAGATACTAACTCCTACGTAAGAGATACCAACTCCTACGTAAGAGATACCAACTCCTACGTAAGAGATATTAACTCCTACGTAAGAGATACTAACTCCTACGTAAGAGATACTAACTCCTACGTAAGAGATACCAACTCCTACGTAAGAGATATTAACTCCTACGTAAGAGATACTAACTCCTACGTAAGAGATACTAACTCCTACGTAAGAGATATTAACGCCTACGTAAGAGATACCAACTCCTACGTAAGAGAAAAAAAAAATTTCTCCTGTGACACCAATACGCTTCCATAAAATAGAATAAATACAAAACAATATGTTGGAAATCTTAAATATGCTAAAATAAAAATGATCGAGGTCTGAAAAGTGATATTAAAAAATTATAGTAATTACATGTTATGAGGGTGGTTTTTTATTATTATATTGTGGTGGTTTGTGGTGAATACTACACACGAAGAGAAGTCAGAAAATTCTACGAAACTGTTTATGGAGGGTAATTTTTAATCAAGCGTACACCTGTCCAGCTTTTAAGCAAGCGTACACCTGTCAGAATATTTAATATGTTGAATGTGGACAGAACACGGAAGAAGAAGATAAGTATTTTATTTTCCTAGTTTTATTTCAGAAAGGTTTATTTATATATTTAGTTTGTAGGTCTTTTTGGGGATTACCACGCAGTGAAGCACGTTAGGCCGTAGTATCTCGAGAGTTTTTATTAATTTATTTTACTTTGCCCCTTTTCGTGTGGTTTGGTTATTTTCTGTTACTATTATTTCGGTCAGTATTGGCATTATATTTGTAAACATGGATGATAAGTAGTCGACTGGTATCCTGACAGAGGTAAGTATGGTTAGTAAAGAGGTCCAGTGGCCGAAGGTAAGTCGGGGTGTACAGGTGGCGGATGCAGAGATGTGCAGAGAGTGTAATGTGGGGTATGGGGTGGTCGACCAATGGACAGTAGTGGGATGTGTGCGAAATAACATTAGAGAAGTGTGTTGGGTTCGAGCGAGAATTTGCGGAGCTGAAGGGGAGGACGGGGAGGACTGTTATAGCCGGGGGGGGGGGGCACCCCGATGAAAGTTAACTACGATAGTGGGGTGGAAGGTGGTTGTGGATTCAAAGGAGAAAGAGAGACAGAAAATGGTGGGGGCGCTTGATGTGGGGGAATGCCGCTGAGGAGATCCAGTAGCAAAATTCGGAGAGTGGAGTCAGTACAGAACTGGACAGAGTTAGGAGGCCAGAGTCAGTGTAAAGCTGATAAGGTTGCTAAGCGTTGTTTAGAAAATAGATTCAGTGTTTTGGATTCTGGGGCCTTTTGGGAAGAGGATGAGGGAGAGGGCGAGAGGGAGAAGATGGTTGCTGATGTCGACGGGACAGATATGATAATGAGGACGGTTAAGAGAAAGAAGAGTTCGAATGCCGCCAAATGATGCTTGTTGCAGGTGATATAGGGTCTGGAGGAGAGGTAGGAAGAATAAAAGAAAGTTAGTTGTAGCAGGGCGGAGCATTGTAGTCAGAATTGACAAGATAGTCTGTGTCCTGACAGTTCAAATCGGACTGTCTTGTGTTTTTCTGGGTCTAAGGTGGAAGATTTGAGGCGTCGGGTGGATGGTATTGTGGCGGGGTCAGGATCGGATCCGGTAGTAGTGGTTCATGTGGGGTCCAACAATATCAGGAGAGAGTCAGTAAGACTGGCGGAGTCGTACAGGGGTTTAGTCAGTAAACTGCTCAGTATAAATGGAAGGGATAGTGGTATCTGTTGGGCTTCATGACCTAGGGGTGGGAACGTGCGAAATTCGAGGATTATGGAGTTGAACGAGGAGTTGGAGGATTTCAGTGCTGATTAGTGAATACCCTTTATTGATCATTGGGGAACGTTTTTGAGTAAGGGGGGGGGGGGGTCTGCAGGGCGAGACGGGTTGCGTCTTAGCAGGATGACGACAGAGTGTTGGCAGAACAGATTCTACAGGTAGCAGAACCTTTTTGAAGAGGGCGGGGTGGGGGGATACAATTGCAAGAGTGGACACGGGTGTGGTTAACCCTTTACCTAACATGAAAAGCAGACGACACTTGCAAAAATAATTCTTGAATAACTATTTTTTTTCATTTTTTGTCTCAAAAACATAGGTTATGACCCCTCGTTGGAACGAGCTCGACGAGCTCGTTCCAACGAGGGGTCATAACCTATGTTTTTGAGACAAAAAATGAAAAAAATAATGAAAATTAATTGGCGATTTTTGAGAATAGCGCTGGCCGGTTTTGGCCGTTACGTTAGGTAAAGGGTTAACAAGAGCGAGGGGAAGAGAACGAAATTACCGAGCTTACCGTCAGGAAATAATAGGATCAGCAGGGGGGAAGTCAGAGAATCCAGGTACCCTAAAAGTGGCGTATGCCAACATACAGGGTCTCCATAGGAAAGTAATTGAAATAGCTACATTGATCGAGACATGGGACTTTGATGTCAAGGGCTAGAGCGAGATGTGCTCGTGGCGGGGGGGGGGGGGGGGGGGCACATAATCTCTCGTGCTGGGCACCATCATAGAGTGACTACGTATGGCTTGATAAAATATCCAAGTTCAATGGTTTCGCTAAACCATACTGCACAGTTACAGGAGTGTTGAATCAGTGAATCGGGCATGCAGCAGAGGCGGCGCGAGGATATCCCCCGCAAGGAAGCTTGCATTCCCGACGGGGAAGGGGCTATAGCTTCCCTTAGCACGATCACTGGAATATAGTAATGTCCATGGGGTGTGGTTTGGTATTCGTTGGAGTGTTTTGATGTGGGCATCAGAGAGACTGGAAGTAATGATAGTTATATTGACCTCACAAACGTTTTGTAAAGTTTGATAAGGACATCTGAGTTGGCTCCTCAATTTTTGCCGTGAAAATGTTTATTCGTTTCGTGGCCTCACTAACAATGGTAGTTGCGTGCTTAGAGAGGTGACTCTTTTATCAAGAGTAATGCCTCAATATTTTGCTGGGTTTGGTGTGAAGAAGTTCTTTGCTAAGGCGTTTGAGTTTGATTCTGAGGATCTTCTTTTTGTTATCAGAAGTCGCTACGTTTTGGTGATTGCAACTACAGCTGGTGCCCCTGGGTTGCCAAAGAAAATCAAAATAAATGTTAGGCGCAGCGATGGCGCGCAGTGCCGGTGTGGAGCAAGCCCCTGTCGACCCTCAATAACTGTCAAATAGTTTTTTTCTTTTTATGTCTGAGCGTGGTAAAGGAGGAAAGTGTCTAGGTACTTGTGTCTTTGTGATTCTTCGGAGGAGGAGGTGGTTGAGTTGACGAGACTGTAGCAGCTGGTGTTGTTGATGGAATTGTGTGAGAAGCGCTTGAGGACTGGTCTCGGTGATATGGTCTCGACCTAGCTGCTGCATCCGCTAAGGCTTCCCGTATTTCTCAGTGGAACCTCTCTTTTTTTGCTCGTAGTAGTCTATATCTCCATGGAGGTGGCTCCTGGGTTGTTCCATGTCTATACGGATCCGTCGGTAACCATAATGACATTCCTACAGTTTTTGTCGCACCTTTTCGTTGCTGACCTCCTTTCCCAGGAACATCTCCACGAATTCTAGGGTACTCGCCTCTTGATCGAGGCTCTGGTCAGAATAAGCTGGAGGAGTAAGAGTTGGAGGGATGGAAGGTGCATCGTCAGAGGCAACTTCCCGCACCACAGACAAATCTCCCTTCTGTATCCCTTCAGGCGAAGAGTGTGGTGGTTTGAAGATGGATTTGTCTCCTGGCGACCCAGTGTCCTTTGGACCCTCCTCATGCGTGGGAAGGGGGTGCGGGGCTTGACAGAGGTCGGTCGGGGTGACACGAGTCGACCTATCGACGCCCTCACTTGCCACCTTCTCTTCCTTCTTCCTCCTCCTCTCCAAGACCTCCGTCATTCGACGGGCATCGCGTTGCTCGGCGGAGGGCCCCTCTTTCACTTCCCCTTCTCCATGTCCTCTTCGCAGATTCGATGTCTAGCATCACTGTACGGCAAGTCCGAGTCACTTAGAGGGTGACCAGAGCGGGAGGACCCCCTCCCCCCGAAAGGTGCTACACCTCTCCAAGGACTCTATTCGGGTGTTTTGTTAAAATCCACTGCTAGGTGAATTTTGCCCTTGCGCACCTGGATAATCCAAGAGCTTGCTTGGACAGCCTTCAACCATAGCAGTGTCTTCGGGATCTCAAACGGGAGCTCCCTTTGATCGATGTTGTTACCTCAGAGTCCAAGGTGAGAATGATGATGTGGATTGCCCAGTAGTGATCCATCATTGAATATTACCATAGTATTAGAGGCAAATCTTTTAGAAAATTTAGTTATGAACCCACTAACTTGAAAGAGACAGTTTCCAATGAGACCAACAATAATTATAACCATGTAGATTTTTTTAGGGCCTAGAAACAGATCCTACGTTTGCAAATAACTGGGTGAGTAATGATATCACAAGAGACATTGCCATCCTATGTGACTGTCAATCAACCACACAGAACGTCCTCAACAATCAGTAACTTCAACAGTTTTGGGAGAACTGTTGGGAACTGTTGGAGCAACATTTACAGTCTTTATCAACAAAATTCACAAATCTACGGATTGGGGCCACACAGGCATGAAAGGCAAACATATTGAGGCGGTCTTTCTACATAATAATAATAATAATAATAATAATAATAATAATAATAATAATAATAATAATAATAACACTTTGGCTGGCCGTTGGTTTGTCGCGGTTCTCGGGTGAGATGGCCTTGATCAGCTCTGTGCTCCCAAAAGCCTCTTTATTCACACGCCTCTTCTCTCCTCCCAACACTCTGAGACGAACTCCTTGATGACATCCCGCACCCCACTCTTCACAATCTCTCCGATAATCATACTAACACTCTCCCCTTTGTGTCACTCACTAACCACATGTCCTCCCTTATTCTGTTAGACTGGTATTTTGGACATTCTAATAGAAAGTATTCCAGGGTCTCTGCTATGCCAAAATTACACATTTGGCACTTCTTTTCATTTTATTTCCCAGTTTCCCCCCTTAAGCTTTCAGTGACCTCGACATCATCTTGAACAACAGTGACCCACAAAGGTGCCATCAAGGTACCCTTCAGAACCAGGCTTCTCTTTATCACGTTGGTCACCCAGAGACCTCTCCTCGCCAATTCAGGTTACAACCCACCATAACTCTTTCTCTGACGACTTTTTACCCGGGGATGTGTCCACGTCTAAGTCCTAGATCTCCATTGAATAGTTCTCTATTAATTCCATTACTTGGTCTAGCCACCCTGTCTTTATGTTTGAATTCCAAATATTCTGGAACATTAATTTACAGCATCGGCTGTCGGGGACTTTCACCAAATAATTAAGATAGCAAAGTTTCATCAAGTCTTTCCTGTCCTTAACCCTTTACCCAACGTAACGGCCAAAACCGGCCAGCGCTTTTCTCAAAAATCGCCAATTAATTTTCATTATTTTTTTCATTTTTTGTCTCAAAAACATAGGTTATGACCCCTCGTTGGAACGAGCTCGTTCCAACGAGGAGTCATAACCTATGTTTTTGAGACAAAAAATGAAAAAAATCGTTATTCAAGAATATTTTTTGTAAGTGTCGTCTGCTTTTCATGTTAGGTAAAGGGTTAATCCCCGTCCACCAAGCTCAACCCTTATGGCTTCTAGTGCTGCGGCATTACTCGACCCCGTTATCCATCGAACTGCATCGTTCTGAGCGTGTCCTAGCTCTTTAAAGCCATTTGGTTTAGAGGTATCACTTCCGTACCATATGTTATGCTTGGTACACCCCCCCCCCCCCCCACACCCCCATGAAAACATTATTGAACAGTTTCTTCCTATAAATTCCATTTGCTTAAGGATTCGCTTCCCCTTCACAGTTAGTTTACTCGTGTGGTTTCTGCAGATGCCATTTCCCGTAATGTTTATATTATAGCTGAACACACACATAATACTTTACTTCAATATTTAATATTCAGGATAAACATACGTTGAACTTAAAATGTCGTAGAACCATTAAAGAGAAAATAAACAGACTTGAACACCCCAGCTTTCAGAGCCCCGTGGGGAAAATCACAAATGATTCAACCGACTGCCAATGTGGACATTTTCGAAAGCATGCACCATTTCCTCTTTGACTGCCGCCACAGCCACAAGAACGCCGAGTAGTACAATGATGGGGTCCATATGGCATGAAGAAGTTGATGTCCGGGGTATGGATGATAATTACCAAAAAGTGATGACTGACTGTCGATTCAATTATAAAAATAGCACTGATATATATTTAATTAGAAAAATTAGCACTGTAATTACGAGTGGAAACACAGACGGCTGACTGACTATTTAACCCATTACCTAACATGAAAAGCAGACGACACTTGGCAAAAAAAATTTTGAATAACTAATTTTTTTCATTTTTTTTTGTCTCCAAAAAACATAGGTTATGACCCCTCATTGGAACGAGCTCGTTCCAATGAGAAGTCTTTACCTATGTTTTTGAGACAAAAATGAAAAAAAATAATGAAAAGTATTTGGCGATTTTTGAGAATAGCGCTGGCCGGTTTTGGCCGTTACGTTCAGTAAATGGTTAATATCGATAACGAAAACAACAGACGGCAGTAAGAAAGGGACGACAAAAACCAAAAAGTAGCCCGAAGTAGCCATCGAAGATGAGCATGGGAAATTCTGTCAAAGTTACATTTTGCTCATTCATAGATCTGTATATTTTATCGGTATATTCGTCTATGAG
This sequence comes from Pictodentalium vernedei, assembly GCA_031216915.1. Lineage (NCBI taxonomy): Eukaryota > Metazoa > Mollusca > Scaphopoda > Dentaliida > Dentaliidae > Pictodentalium > Pictodentalium vernedei. The sequence continues at coordinate 37,426,414 of CM062291.1, read as the reverse complement.
TAAAATAGATATGCTCTGTTCAGGACCAGTTTCCGTATTATTCTGACTTTGGAATTAACTCAAGGACTGGATTCCTGTGAGTGACGTGTGTCCCGTGTTTGAACCAATTATCATAAGACATGTGCAGACAGGTGGACATCACTTTGTGGGTCGTTGTTTTCCAGAGATTATTTTGGAATTCACAGAACATCGTTGAGTGGTAGTGTTTTTCAGAAAAGAAGAAATGATTTCGCGCGCCGAAGGCGCGCAGGGACGGTATGGGGGACAGGCCCCTTTCGACCCTCAGTGACTGTAGAAGATTGGTATCGCATGTCTAGGCGTGTCCATGGAGGAAAAGGAAGGAGGAGGTTTAGCCGCGTTTGTTCCTTTTTCGGTGTTTTTTCCTTGGAGGTGGTTCTGATGGTGATGTTGCTTGGATTTCTTGGGCCGCTGTGGTGTGCATCTCTTTAGGACAGTATTTGTAGCTCTCTTCTAATAGTGCTTTGGATCTTTTGAAGAGTTCTTCTACCGACAAATTGGCTGGATCTTCCTGGTCCAGGCGTTCCGGTAGTGAAGGAAGAGGGGAGTGAGGGGTGGGAGGTGGTGAAAAAGCAACTTCCAGTTCCTCCTCAGTCTCCACTGGACGTTCCTCATCCAACTTTACCGGCTCAGGAGCCGGCAGTTGATTGGGAGTACCAGTGGGACAAGGAGGGGAACTGGCGGCTGCCTCCAGGACCTCCACCCCCTCACTCAACTCTTTCTTCCTGTTCCGGAATGCCTCCAAGCGCCGGGCGTCCCTGCGCTTGTTTGATGGACTCTTCTTCTTCCTCTTCTCAGGGCATCCGTGCCTCTTCGGGTGAGGACCAGTGGGAGAGGGGATCCTCTCTCCAAAGGTGCTACCTCTCCCCGAAGAGGATGGTGTTTCGTCTTTTTCAGGTTTCTTAACTTGGAATTCCAATTTCAGGTAGACACTCATGCCTACCTCCTGGACAGTCCAGGAGACAGGACATGAGATGCCCAGAGCTGCGATGGTTTTCTCCAATCTATCTGGTAGCTCCATGTTAGATGTGTACACTCTGCAGTCAGAAGTGTGAATGAATGAAAGGTGTTATTCAAATCAGATGCAGCCTGATTTTATAGTAGTGGTTTGGCTGTAAATTGTAGTATTTGTGGATTTTTCAATTCAGATTCATTTGGTGATACGTTACACTCAGATCCAGTAGCGCGTACTATATATACCCCCTTAGTTGGGATTGGAAGGGTTGAAAAGAATTCTGTGTACCTCTTTGTTATAGATTATAAACGGTAGTGAGAGACCAGCTTGGGTTCCTGTCATTCCATTAATTCTTACAACTGCTGTGTGTTTGTTTGTGTCACACAGGGACAAGAGCCTTTACTGGGGTCTTCTAACGTCCGGGCTTTGGATGGGTGACCGTCTAAGTAATCGATTCGGACTCCCGCGTTGTGTCCTTGGGCAAGGCACTTCACCCCGACTGTCCACAAGTGGGCACGATGACGCCGTGTACTAAGGCGTACTGCACGTCGATAGTGCGCATGTCTTCAACCAATCTAACCCTGCCTGCACAATTATGGAAGTCGGATCTCATGGCTGAAATGATTCGTTCTTGGCTCGATGAGAGTAGGTATTTATTTTAACCCTCAGCCAAGTACAGTTTCTCATAGTCTGTCAAATCGTGATGTTAGCTATGTATTGTCCATAGCTTCACCGCATAATCTGAGTAAATCATTGTTGACATTATAATGTATTGCTCTGGAGACAATTAGGTAATTCAGACTGACGTTGCTGATACGATGACTTCGAATTTATTGGCGACCTTGATAGAATCGGTGGTCGATTAACTGTGATATAGGTATTAAGTGGGCCTGTGATTTGCAATGAATAAGATGAGCACACGTTACTCGACCGACGTGGTGCGTGGTTTGTGGATTTCGAGTAACTATACAGCGTGGACGTGTATGTAAGATAAACACACGTTACTCGACTGACGCGATACGTAGTTTGTGGATTTCGAGGAACTACTGCATGGGGTGGGGTTATGTAACCCTTCTCGCCTCAAATCGAAGTATTCATCTGTGATGTTTTCTGAATCAGAGTTGATGGCAAAGGTAGTAAAGGTTTTGAAATGCGTTTAACAGTGTTTTAATGATCTGTGCGTTTTTTTCATTTTCCTGGCCGGTGGCTGTGAGGGGGTTTTGAACGGCGAAGATGGCTTGGTGATAGGGGAGACTGGTTTCTTCACCCGTCTTAGCAGTTCTTCCTGTCGTCTTCTTTTCATGTTTTTTTCTGACGCGCGGTGACAGGCATTTATATTTTCAGTCAAACTTCTGATCTCCGAAAAGATACCAGCAGCTTACTCAGAAGTGAGGGAGCGTTTGAAGATGTAAATTTCGAAGAACCAGTTTCCATATCTGCCTCATCCTCATTAGTTATAACCGCATCCTCCAAGTCTGTTTCTGAGAAGGAATTGGGGTTTGGATGGGAGTCACTGGTGTTTGAGATGGAAGATAGTAATGGACTTCCCTACCTGCCCCTCTGCCTTCTCTTCTTTCTTCTCTCCCTTTTCTTTGGGAACACTTACGGACAATCATCGGACGCCTCGGCACTTAGTAGATGGTCTCTTCCTCTTCTTCTTGATCGTAAGATCCGTCTTCTTTGGACCACTGTGAGAGGCGGTTCTCTCACAAAATGTACTACATCTCCCCTAGGGAGCTGGTTGGTCGTCTGTGGTCTTTGATTCCACGGTTAGGTGGACGCTCAGGCTCTCATCCTTCACTTGGAGAGTCCGAGTGAGTGGGGAAGAGACGCCAGAGCTAATGGGGTTCTCATTATTCATGGGGTTCCCTTTATGTTATTTTTCGATTATTCGTCGCCTGGCGCTTTTCAGTATATAGTTCAAAAAGGCGTTATTGCTTTTCGGCCTCGCGCTTTTCGGCCTGACGCTTTTCGGCCTTATGCTTTGGCGCTTTTCTGCCTTGGGGATTTCAGGCTTTTTCAGGTTCTTTCATAGACATTCTCGAGTCTCGACATCCATTGAATTTCAAACAAACAGGTGCTTGAAATTGCAAAGAAAACACACATAGTTTGAAAACCAATTTATCTAATATTCTCTCGTACTGGTTGAGTTTCGATGGATTTCGAATCATTTTTTGCTGTAAGTGGCAACAAACGGTTAAATGTTTTGAGTCTGTTAAAAAAGTCGGTTTAGTGAAAGAGATAGTAATCTTACAGACATACAAGTACCAAATCCACCCCAAGAGAAGATAATCCACAGACAGTATGGTTGCTGTAAACGTCTGGTAAAGCATACGACCAAAGCTGATAAATAGACGTCACCTGTATGCTTTACCGACGTTTTTTAACGACTCTCAAAGTGTGAAATCTTTCAAATACATCTGAAAAATCTCAAAATATCCACTCAGGTGCATGGAAAATGGGGGTTTTGGGACCCGGGATTTTAAATTTTTCATACCGACGACCATCCATCGCCCGATCCAGCACCCCCACTTTGAAAATCGTTCCGTCGCCCCTGAATAGACTGTTCAGAAAAGAATTTCTTGCAGCCTTGTAGACGAATTCTAAACTGATTAGAACTGATGAACTTTGTGACTTCATCATCATTTATTGAAAAGCAATTACTGCATATACATTAGCACTACGTCCGGATCACTTGAAACTATAAAATTATTTTGCAGTTATTTACTTACAGATGTGTATTGAAGACTCGGATTCGGAATCTGATTGAAATCACACATTGAATTAAGGACTCGGACACAAGTTTATTATCCTTATGCTAATAGTTCATGATATTTAACTGTATCAAACTAACAAGAGAAAACAAAAGGTTTTATTGAACGATTTTTAAAAAAATTAAATAAAGGAAAAACTCATTTTATTTTATTTCTGTTTTTTTTTTAAACAAGTAAAACGCAATTGATAAACATCATTTGGAACAAAACCTCTTTATAAATGTGACAAAGTAATGGAACGGTTCGATCTGGGGATGATGGGGCTGTCCGATGCGTGGGGGAGTCGTAGTTTCTACCGACCAGAAATGCGCAGGGGAGATTTTAGAGCTCTAACCCACTTCTAAATATCCATCTTCTCGGGTCAAAAGTGGAGTCTTGGCGGTCGACAGCCTCCAATGGCTCGGTTTGCTGGGTGGATGGGAGCAGATTTGTCCGTTTTAATTTGAGCGGTTTTGATCCCTTATTCTATCAATGGCTTGTCTTTCAGGGTGCGTGCCCGACAAAGACATGTCATTTCTAGTATTGCCACAAATAGCACCCAAACCTCCCATACTGGTTCTGTAATATTTGTACATAGGATAAAATATGTTTAGATTATGAATGCATTATCGTGCATTAACGGCATAACAGAAGTGGTTTACAACCCAAGAGCTTATTAGCGAGACGAAGTCGAGGGCCGCTAATAAGCTCAAAGGTTGTTAACCATTTCTGTTGAGCCGTTGATACTGTTTTATTACAGCTCATAACATAAATTAGAAGGGGTTTACGGATCAGTTGTAAATGTACAGAATTAGACATTTCGTCCCCTGAGTTCCAATATGTTCTATGTGCCAGTGGGCACATAGAACACTTTGGAATTTAGGGGACGATTTTTCAACTACAAGTGAACAACGCAAAACTACAACAACAAGGAAGGGGCAAATCATCCCGAAACCTAGGGGTTATGGACTATTCGACGAAAGACAAATTCGACGAATTTTTTTTAGGACGATTCGACGAGATTTTGAACGATTCGACGAAACTTCAGAACAAATTCGACGAAACTTTGGACGATTTGACGAAACTTTGGACAGTTCGACGATAAAAAAGTACAAGTTCGACGAAAACTTTAGTATTTCCCCCACCGGATTAAAATGCCGGCAACTACACAATAAGGTGACACGTGGGATGGAGGGGGCACCAAGTTGTTCAAGGATTTATAAGATCGCCAAACAAACTGATGTGTCTAGACAGCCACATATTTTATTCAGCGTTGAGTTCAACCCTTTACCTTACAAACTGCAAAAAACTCCCAGAAAATGAACTTAAATAACGTTCTCACGAGCTGGAATATCTTGCAGGTTCCTTGATAAAATCACGCCAATACGGATATCATTGGAACCGACTGAGTCAATCGATTCCAATGATATCCATATTTGCATGGTTCCCTTGTGTTAGAACCATGAACATTTTCCCGGCGAAAATATGAGATTTTATTTACTTTTCATAAAAAGTTATATTGGGTAAAACGTTAAATAATGTTATAAAACCACTTCCAGTGTGTTTTATCTGTTTATTTGAATATTTCACGGAATTTATTATTTCACAGGATCGCATGGGGCTACTGGCACCTGTCACTGAGGTTCACGTCACGTTATCAATTTCCATGTTTGAATGCTGTCGATAATCAAATTTTCTGAAATATATACTATTTGGAAAATGGTTATCAAAATTCAAAACATATACTCATGCGGTAAAATGTTTGTCGGCGACATCAACAATACCACCACCAAGCTATATGGACACCTAAGTAAACAAGCAGATGTTTCGGTTGTTCTTCAAAGAGCGGTTTAACAAAAGGCAAGAAACAAATAGCTTGGTCAATTGTGTCTTTAATATCATTTTTAAAAATATATTCGTCGAATTGACCTTTTTAAAAAAATTCGTCGAGATTGTCTTCCGTCGAATTGTCTTCTCGTCGAATAGTCCATTTCGTCGAGTTTGTCTTTCGTCGAATAGTCCAGATCCCAAACCTAGCACCCCAAAACAAATTCAGAAAACAAAAGAAAACGGGGCAAATCCTCCACTGGGTCGAAATACCCAGGGGATTTGAAATGTACGGGTATGTAATCCAATTCTCCCGACAATCGAGCAGGTTGTCCAGACGCCAACGAATTACCAGAAACGAAACAAAAAAGCATAGCTGAAGTATAAAATTTTTGTTGTTATTACCTGCACTATCAGAAAATCACACATAAATTAAGCTCAAATAATATAGCATATGTCTTATTATTGACTGTTATAATTTTGTTAATGCACCGAGTATCGGAAAAAGATGTAGCTGTCAAGAGGAGACAGGCATCTCCAATGATTATGAAGGTTGGGTGCGCCTTTATACCGCAGGTCCCCGATATTACCGCAGGTCCCTCAAAATTACCGCAGGTCCCTTGTTTTGCGAAGTATTATCTTTGTTTTAACTAATAGTTCGAGGCAACTGTCGTCTCGTTGATATTTGGGGGTATTTTACACCAAAAATCAATAATAACGGAGCATATTTTTCCATTTACGCTATATAAACAACATAAACTTATCACGCTCTTCGTGTCAAAACAACGTGTGCAGACCTATAAAACTATAACTAATATAAAAACTGTCTTCTATTGTACATAACATTCCGATATGCAATTCATCAGGCTTTGAGAGCTTGCCATGTGTCAGGAAAATTACCCATGATGGCATCCCACCCCATGTGGCCCCCGCCACATTCGGGAACATGATTCAAAATATTTCAGCGTTGCAACTTTTTAACACTACTATATCGTATTTCTTGGTTGCGGCTTTTTGGTAATTTATTGCATTTATTGGACATAAAAGACAGGCTGTCAAGCATGACCACAGGTCCCAAAATCTACCATAAACTACCACAAGTCCCTAATTCTTTCGCAAAACAAGATGGCTGTTTCTTGCACAAGTCGAGGGACCTGCGGAATATTAAAACTTTATCACAAGCTAGCGCAGGTCCATATGAATTATTTCCCTGCCCCCCCCCCCCAAAAAAAACTCGGGCAATGTACCAGAGTTTTATGGGGGGGGGGGGGGGGGGGGAGAAAGGGCTACCGCAGGTCCCTTTCAGTTTTTCCCCTCATTTTCACTATCTCCGTCATTTACTGCAGGTTAATACTGATAAATGTTTTGTTTCGCTGGGATTCAGGGATGAGACCAGTCTGCGCCGTGGGGGTATCCTTACCACAGGTCACTAAATCCTTCGCATATTTATTTTTAATATACCGCAGGTCCCTCGTTTTGCTGTTACTATATTAAAAACGTTACTATCACAAGCAAACGCGGGTCCTTTTTTAAGTATTTCCCTGTGGCATGTTAGAACTATCGTGATCTAACATAAGTCCCCTGGTCATCCCACTCCAAGCCTCACTATTAGGGTGAAAAATTCATGAAACAAGGAACCTGCAGCAGAACAAAACTATCAGAAGCTATTGGAATTGGGATGCATTACCATGTAAAAAAATTATAATGAAACTGTTTTTTAGTTGATGATCAAAACTGGTTATCTTAACATATTTTTAATATACCACAGGTCGCTTGATTTGCTGTTACCTTCACAAAACAACGGACCTGCGGTAAAATAAAAGCTACCGCAGGTCCCTTTTAGTTTTTCCCCTCATCTTCACTCTCTCCGTCATTTACTGCAGTTTAATACTGATAAATATTTTGTTTCGCGGGGACTCTGGGATGAGACCGGTCTGCGCCGTAGGGGTATCCTTACCACATGTCACTAAATCCTTCGCATATTTATTTTTAAAATACCGCAGGTCCCTCGTTTTGCTGTTACTCCCACAAATCGAGGGACCTGTGGTATATTAAAAACGTTACTATCACAAGCTACCGCGGGTCCTTTTTAATTATTTCCCTGCGGCATGTTAGAAACTATCGTGATCTACCATATATTTCTGATTTTATGCAGATAATACCCCGCAAAACAAGGGACCTGCGGTAATTTTGCGGGGCTGCAGTTGTTTAGACGAGAAGAGTGTGATAAGTTTATGTTGTTTATATAGCGTAAATAGAAAAATACGCTCCGTTATTATTGATTTTTGATGTAAAATACCCCCAAATATCAACGAGACGACAGTTGCCTCGAACTGTTAGATAAAACAAAGATAATACCCAGAAAAACAAGGGACCTGCGGTAATTTTGAGGAACCTGCGGTAGCCTGCGGTAATATCGGGGACCTGCGGTATAAAGGCGCACCGTGAAGGTTTTGAGAACTGCTGTGATCGGTATCCACTCAATTCAGCCCCGATCACTTCGGCCTCAAAGTCATTTCGGTCTCTGATTATCCCCCACCCCCTTGGTTATGTTGGACCCTTGATTGAACTTTTAAGTATTTACATCCATTATAATATAACTTAAGCATGGTGGTTGTTGTTGGGTTGGTTGTGGGGGGGGGGATTACTACCCTATATGCGGTAATGTGCCCCCACACCCCTCTCCATAAGAGGGGGATATGGACTACAGTGCTGGGTATGGTGTTGGGTTGAGTTATTGACTAATTGAGCCACTTTGGTATTGGAAGGCTATTGATCGAATAGCTCTCGTTCTATACTTTTCCACCACTTGGGGGTGGAGGTTATTTTGCACAGAAACCAAAGGGGAATCGGTCTTTTATGTTATGGTCTTGGCTCTCCTGACAGTTGCTCTTATTTTTTTTTGCATAATTTTTTACTTTTATTTTTGTTTTTTCTTGGTACTAGAGGATGGATGATTGACTGGGAGTTGTCAATGTCGGAGTCACTGATAAATTCGGACTCAGACTCAGACCCTAATGACTCGCTAAACCTTTTACCATTTGCTTTACCTGGCATTTCCAGTGACTTGCCTGTAATCTTGGTGTTGTGCTGGGTTAATTGGGTTTGGGTTTTTAGATATGATGTCTCGGAAAATTCGGATAAATTTTTGTCCTCGATATGTGACCCAATCTCTATTTATTCCAGGTCATTGTTTGTTTTTTATTCCCCATTCTAGATCAAAGTGTGTTGAGACGATAAAAAACAAGTCATTTGACTACAAAGTATCATTTAATCCCAACGTCATTTACGACAATAAAAACAACATAGTAAGGATTAATTTGTTTTACTCCTCAATTGTGAAAACACCAATCAATAACATAAGGCACAGATAGGTTTGAAACAGTGTCATAAAAAAAATCTGTTCACAATGAAGCAATCCCGTAACATACACTATAATAAACCAAATTAAAGTCAAACAAGGCACTAAAATAAAATACCAAGAACTATCTCTTGGGGCCAAAATAATTTTGTATATAGGGGCCGATGTTACTTGAGGCCAAAATGACTATGGACAAAATGACTGAGGCCAAAGTAAACTTGGGGCAGAAGTGACCGGAATTCTCAGTGATCAGTGGAATCCTGTTACTTGAATAGCCACTCTGCCAATGGTTCATTCCCACTAGACCAATTCCCTTTAGACCAATTCCCATGAGGCCAATTCCCAAAAGACCAATCCCCTTAGACCAACTGGTGTGTTCTACTTTAAAAATAATTCTTTATCAATAATTTGATATATTTATAAATATTTTTAAATGTGTTTAATGTTATTGATATTCAAGCTTGAAAATAAGCAGTCTGTCATTTGCAGAATGAGGTCCCCAGAGGGTGAATTTGCTGATGCTATCCCATACAGTGGCTGCCAGTTTATCCTCTGGGTACCTCATTCTGTTTATGCTTGAGACCTTGATTCAGGTTGAGGTTCATAGAGGGTAAATTTAGTGATGCTACCCTGCTGTGCAGGGTAGCATCACCAAATTCACCCTCTGGGGACCTGATTTTTCAGATGATAGTCTGCTCATTTTCTGGCTTGTCGATATTTTATAGATGTTGGGCAGATTTTCATAAATAAATGTTTTCCTAACTATCCTTAATCAATAACAGTATGTAGTTAGTCTAAGGGGAATTAATCAACCCTTAATCAATAACACTATGTAGTTAGTCTAAAAGGAAATGGTATTTTGGGAATTGGCCTAAAGGGAATTGGTCTAAAGGGAATTGGTCTAGTGGGAAGACACCCTGCCAATGAAAATTATTAAGTTAACAGGAGTATTCAATTTTAAACAGAGATTTGGTGACTTTTTTGTATTCTGGGGATAAACTGAGCATTTATTCTTCTATTATAGCTTGTTTGACAGAGCTTACGGAGTTGCTGTTTTCTGTAGATGAAATATATGCAACACATTGTTATACCCCCACAAAAAGGTGTGGATGGGGGAGGTATACTGAAATCATCCATTCTTCTGTCTGGCTGTCTGTCTGTCCATCCATAGACATAATTTTGTGCATCTCTACCCTCTGAGCCACCATGCTCCTGGTTAAACTCTAATAAATATATAGATATGAGGCTTGTTTTTTACTGTGAAATATGTACTCATTGAATTTACGTCACTGGACAACATTCAGACATTCTAAAATGAAAAGGGGCATAACTCTGACCAAAAATGTGGTATGGTGCTGAATATCCATACCACATGTCGAGCAGATTGGTCCATAAACATCTGAAAAAATCTCTGGATATGTAATCACAGCATTGTTGTTACACATTTTTAATGATTAATTTTCAGTACACATACAACACTTTTTATTACTGCAATGTTCAATACCCAGTATATCATCATGTAGGGAACCCCCCCCCCCCCCCCCCCCCCCCCCCACACACACACACACACACACCTTACCCCTAGTTTAAGTAAGACAATACTGAGATGTCATGTAAGGATTAACTTTATTATTTTTACTTATGAGTTTGTTATTTTTACTTAGCTCAAGACAGTCATAATTCTGTGTACAAAATGTCCAAAATGGTTTGTGTACGAAACGTCCTAAATTGCTGTGTATGAAACGCCCATGTACGAAACGTCCACCTCCCATTCCCAGTAATGTTTCGCTGACGTTTCGGCCTCTCTTTAAACCCAAACGTCTCAGAGTCGGAAATCCGGTGAAATTGTTTTCATGGAGTTGCTGGAAACAATGACAAACAGTAATCCATGGACCTTTAGCTTGTTCCGCCATTGTTAAATATCAAAACTATAAAAATGCCGAATGGATTACGGATTTTACCTGTCACCAAAAATGTTGTTGTTTTCAAATTAATGTGATGCGGTTTTTCGGTGGTGGTCCAAAACCGAAACCGCATCGAAAATACTGACACCGACCCAGCTCTATTTGGTAGTGGTTTAGTGTTGGCACCCAGGATTTCGCTAGACTCTATTGCCAAAGCAAAGTGTTACCTTATTAAGAGGGAGCAAAAGTTCAGTAGAATTCACCAGGCCTTTAACTGGTAGAATGCTGGAAGCCAATATTTGGGCTTTCCTTTGAAGTATAGGCACTGTAACGTAAATGCTTCATATTCAGTCAATATGCTTCATATTATCTTTGAAGTTAAAATACGTAGTTTGCATGGATTTGCCTTGTTATAATTTATGGGAGAGTTGCTGTAGGCGCTCTCTCATAAATTGTAACAGGACAGAGACACGATAACAAATTTTGATGACCAAAAATAATTTAACATTCATCATTTAACCCTTTACCCAATGAATCTCCTGCATCCGCCCGCGTAATATGCAGATTCAGCAGCTGAAAAAATATTATTTTTCAACAAATTTCAACAAAACCATATCATGTGACCCCTCTTTGGAACGAGCTCGTCGGGCTCGTTCCAATGAGGGGTCACATGATATGGTTTTGTTGAAATTTTTCAAAAAAATTAAAATAGGATATTTAAATTGATAAATTTTGATATCATCTGCGTTGGGTAAAGGGTTAAAGACTCTTTCAGAATCAATGACAAGAATGAAATGAACATTTTGTGAGAATCAAGGCTGATTCTCAATGTTTTCTTTGCAAGAATCATTTACAAGAATGAATTCTGATTCTCACATGAATTTTAAGCCCTGAGCGGCTTCTTGACAGTCTGCAGTTGATTGCTGTCATTATTTTCTCATTTAGCTTTATGTACTGTAGGATGTGATTCTTATACAAGCTGCGCAATCTATCTAGTTTTGGGAACTCATCCCCCCACTGGTCCTGCATTTTTATATCACCCCAAAATTTTTCTGTGTAATTTTGGCTTGGTGCTGTCCATCTGTCTGCCCATCTGTATAAAGTGTTGGTTTCTGCTTTCTGATTTTCTGATTAAAGTTCTGCTCAGCTGATTGAAACCAACATGACAGTTGATTTTTGTGTATGATGTGAGGAAAAACCCGATATATTTTGGGATCATTGTGCCAAAGGTTAAGGTCATAGTGACCTTGAGCCTAATTTTTTTCCAGGCTTTAGTTTCCGTTTATTTAAATTTTAATTGTCCGATTGAAACAAAACTTGACATGTGGGCTGGATATGATGAGAGGAAAAATCATTATTTATTTTGTGTTAAAGGTCAAGGTCACAGTGACCATAACTTGAAATTGGTTTCTTCTCCATAACTTTAGATATTGGCGAGGTTAATATATCTGGGCATTTTTTTTATTGTTTTTTGGGATGGATTGTGGGGAGGGGGAATTAGCCACCCACAGCAGCCACCTCCAGTTGTATTTTATCAAGAAAAACAAATTCTTGAATAACTAAAAATTTCCATTTTTTGCTGCAAAAGCATAGCTTATGGCCCCACATTGGAATGAACTCATCATGAAGGCTAGGATATTATATATAAGCTGCATGTAATGAGGACCTGGAATTTTCAAGGCACCCATTATGTCCACCTATAATTTTTCTAGGAAGACCCAATGTTTTTCCTGAAATCAAGAAAGTTAGTAAAGCTGTAAATCGAGCTCAGTCGCTAGTGCTGTTCAGGATCATTGCTGAAACCACCAAACAACACAGTTGAATCCATCAAAAAGGAACATGGAAGATACAAGTTCATAATCTGTGATTGCAAGTAGAGCTGGTCATTTTTTTTTTCCTGTGATTTTTCAGGGGTTTTTTTATCTGATTTCAGTTTTTTTTCTTACCCAATTATATCTTTATTTCTTTAAATTTATATGAAAATGGTCCTTTAGACCATTTTCATGTAAATTCAAAGAAATAAAATGCATCCAAAAGCATTATTTCTACAGGACTTCAGTTATATGGGGATATAAAGCTTGATTTTCAAACCTTTCTACCATGCCAACATGATTTCAGTTTTTTCATCTGGTCCCAATCACACCCCTGTTTTCCAGTTTGGTTCCAGTTTTAGTGGCAAATCGGAAAACCATACTGCAAGAGCTACCAAAAACTGTCCGAATGGTTTCACTGTGTGAACTAATCAAACTATTGTTGTATAATTGTGTCAGTGGACACAAGGTAATAATAATAACACTTTGGCCGGCCGCTGATTTGTCGCGGTTCTCGTATGAGAAGGCCTTGGTTACCCATGTTCTACCAACTGCCTCCCCCTATTCCCGCACTTCTTCTCTCCTCCCAACACTCGGAGACGAACTGCTTGATGACATCCCTTGCCCCATTCTTCCCAATCTCTCCAATTAGTATATTAACCCTCTCCTTTGAGTCGCCCCCTAACCACATGTCCTTCATTCTCCCATCCCACTTCTCCATTATACTCCCCGTGAATCTTGTTCTTTTAGACTGGTATTTTGGGCATTCTATAAGAAAGTGTTCCAGGGTCTCCACCATGCCCACGTTACACATCTGGCACTCCTTTTCACTGTTTTTCCCAATTTTTCCCCTCAGCTCCAGGGACCGCGACCTCAGCTTGAACAACAGTGACCCCCCCAAAGGTGCCATCAAGGTACTCTTCAAAACCAGGCTTCTCTTTATCACGCAGGCCACCCAAAGATCTCTTTGATTTGACCCCCTCTTGCCAATTACGGTTTCAATCCTCCATGACCTTTTCTCTGACGATCTTTTTGCCCTGGTTTGCCCCAACGTCAAGGTCCGAGATCTCCATTGAGTAGTTTTCTACTAGCTCCCTCACTTGGACCATCCACCCTGTCTTGATATTTGAGTTGAAAGTTCTCAGGAACATTACTTTACACCATCGGCTATCGGGGAGATTTACCAAATAATTAAGATAACCGAGTTTCAATAGGTCTATCCTGTCCTTGATCCTCATCCACCCAAGCTCGCCCCTGATTGCTTCTAGTGCTGCAGCATTACTTGAGCCTGTTATCCATCGGCCTGCATCGTTCTGCAGGATTTCCAAGCTCTTAAAAGCTGTCTGGTTTAGGGGTACAACTTCCGTACCGTATGTTATACTTGGCAGACCCACCATTTCCCAAATGGTTTTCCCCACAAAAACCTTATTGAAACTGTTTCTCCCTATGTTTCATTTGGTTAAGGATTCGCTTCACCTTCAGAATCAATTTATTTGTGTGGTTTCGGTAGATGCCTCTTCCTGTGATGTTTATATTTACCCCCAGGTATTCATAGTCACTAGTCTCTCCTACACTAAGAAGTCTACTGCTACCTTCCAGAATGCAGAACTCCCCCACTCTCCACCTTCGAGTGGGGTCCACTTTGCGGCCCACGGGTATAACTTTGCTCTTGCTTTCATTAAGTTCGAGTCTCCATTTGCTCCCATATTTCCCAACAATTCCCAGCATCTTCTCTAACCCCTCTTCGCTTTCTGACACTAGCACCATATCGTCTGCAAAAAATAGCCCTGGGATCTTCAAGTCACCAACTGCAACCCCCTCATCGCTATGCAGGAGTTCATCTCCTAAACCTTTGATGTACAATGCAAAAAGAATTGGCGAAAGGATACACCCCTGTTTTAGGCCTATCTCCATAGGCACACGTTTTGTTGTAATGTTACCCAGGCTAAGTTCACTCTGTACATCTTTATATAATGCTTTCATAATCCCAACAAACTCGCCCCCCAGGCCCAGAGCCTCCAGCTTGCGCCACATACCCTCCCTCCATACTCTATCGTGTGCCTTTTTAACATCCAAAAAGGCCATGAACATCTTTTTCTTATTTGCTTTTGCGGATTCTATCATTGTATAATTGTGTCAGTGACCCAGTGAGCTGTGTTCACGGTAATGCCCCATTGATTACAGTGTGTAATTGAGATGTGAGATTGGGTCCTAATTCAGTTGCTGATATGAATGTTCAGGTGTTCGGACTTATTTGTTGACTGTGTGTCTTGTATTTCTATACTACTGTGTGTGGTTTTGTTGTATTTACTGCTGTGTGTGGTAAGATTGTTCTTGTGTTATCTTCTCATGGCATGTCTATCTCTGTTTGTATGTTCGTCTGTTTGAACTGTGATTTTATCCACTAGAATTTCTTACACTATCTTACTGGGAGGAAACTGGTGTAGAGGCCCCTTAGGCCTATGGACTCTCGATGCTTGGCCTATCTGGCAAAGGGGTGAATATTCCATGTTCACATTGTCACATTTTCTCCACCAAATGAATCAAGGGGAAAAAATGTGACATTGAGAACACAACAGAGATTATATGAATTTTCTTAACCCTTTACCTAACATGAAAAGCAGACGACGCTTGCAAAAAAATTCTTGAATAACTATTTTTTTTCATTTTTTGTCTCAAAAATATAGGTTATGACCCCTCTTTGGAACGAAAATATAATGAAAATTAATTGGTAAATTTTGCGAATAGTGCTGGCCGGTTTTGCCGTTACGTTGGATAAAGGGTTAATTTGTTACCCCCTGATTTATGTTTTTTTCTTACTCCGTACCTATAACTACTGATCCCCTAGAACCCCAGAGAATAATCAAAGGAAGTAAGGCTAAACCCAGTGGAGGTATTTACAGACCTGGCTTTTTTGTGATGAGTGGTGTCATACAAACTGTTGGGTATTTTTTTCCAAAATTAAGGAGTCTGCTGAAGTGTTATTATTATGTTTTCCTAACACGTAGAAAAACTGAATTGAAACCAAGGTTTTTCCCTGAAACCAAACCAAAATCTTTTCAGGCAGCCAACCATGATGTAGAAAAACTATTAAGTTACCAGCAGGTGTGTACATGTATACACAGTAGTTATCTTTGTAAAATTAATTTGCAGCTTTCAATGTTAAATAAATCACCACTTAATCCTTTACCTAACATGAAAAGCAGACGACACTTGCAAAAAAAATTCTTGAATAACTATTTTTTTTCATTTTTTGTCTCAAAAACATAGGTTATGACCCCTCATTGGAACGAGCTCGATGAGCTCGTTCCAATGAGGGGTCATAACCTATGTTTTTGAGACAAAAAATTAAAATATTTTGAAAATTAATTGGCGATTTTTGGCTCACCAACGTTAGTTGTGTGAGCCTATGGCATAGCCCTCATGTCGGCGTCGGCGTCGGCGTCCGCTCTAAAATATTTTGAACTTTTGTGTACAGGTTTTGATTTTTTGGCTTTTCAAATTTTTTTTTAGTTTCAGCATATTGCTATAGTGGTTCACTATAACATTTAACTCTTTTCCAGGGTATTTTGTCTTAATTTTAACCCTTTGAATCAAATTTTAGACTTATTTTGATGTTTGCGTGCAGGTTTTGATGTTTTTTTTTTCCTTTCTTTCAAGTGGAGATTTACCTTGCAGCATATGTCCATGCTTTCTATTGTATGTATACATGCATCTTAGGGCTATGTTTGTATTATTTAACCCTTTTCCCGCTGAATTACTTCAATTTTGGACTTTTATGTACAGCTTTTGGACTTAGGCTTACAGCTTCTTACTTTTATGTACAGGTTGTGATAAAAAAAAACAATTTCAAGTGATGTTGACCTCACTGCATATTACAGTGGTGGTTATTATAACATTGATATCTTTCCAGTGCATTTTTAAAATTTTTTTAACCCTATGAATAGATTTTTTAGACTTATTTTGACGTTTGTGTGCAGGTTTTCATGGGTTTTTTTTTTTCCTTCCTTCCAAGTGTAGAGTTTCTGCATATTGCTATGGTGGTTCACTATAACATTTAATTCTTTTCCAGGGTATTTTGTCGTAATTTTAACCCTTTGAATCAAATTTTAGACTTATTTTGATGTTTGCGTGCAGGTTTTGATGTTTTTTTTTCCTTTCTTCCAAGTGGAGATTTACCTTGCAACATATGTCCATGCTTTCTATTGTTTGTAAACATGCATCTTAGGGCTATGTTTGTATTATTTAACCCTTTTCCTGCTGAATTACTTCAATTTTGGACTTTTATGTACAGCTTTTGGACTTAGGCTTACAGTTTCTTACTTTTATGTACAGGTTGTGATAAAAAAAAACAATTTCAAGTGAGGTTGACCTCACTGCATATTGCAGTGGTGGTTATTATAACATTGATATCTTTCCAGTGCATTTTTAAAAAAATGTTAACCCTTTGAATATATTTTTAGACTTATTTTGACGTTTGTGTGCAGGTTTTCATGGGTTTTTTTTTTTCCTTTCTTCCAAGTGTAGAGTTTCTGCATATTGCTATGGTGGTTCACTATAACATTTAACTCTTTTCCAGGGTATTTTGTCTTAATTTTAACCCTTTGAATCAAATTTTAGACTTATTTTGATGTTTGCGTGCAGGTTTTGATGTTTTTTTTTTCCTTTCTCCCAAGTGGAGATTTACCTTGCAGCATATCTCCATGCTTCCTAGGGGTTATTATTATATTATTTAACCCTTTAGCTGCTTATTTTCTTTAATTTTGAACTTTTGTGGGCAGGTTTTGAACTTTTTTTTTTACTCCAGCCACCCCTTTACATTGGCCACCTGTTGGTGAGCCACGGGGTACTAATACCCCCTCTAGTTGAGAATAGCACTGGCCGGTTTTGTCCGTTACGTTGGGTAAAGGGTTAAAAGTTGCAGAGACTGACATTGCATGTTTAAAGAATGCATCCATTGATTTAAAAAAAACTTGCATTGTGCATTTACAAAATTTCAGAGGCCAACGTGGAATGGTGGTATTAATGTACATGTACCTGTGACAAAATAGCAGACAATGCCAGCTGTTGACTATGAGAACCAGATATTCTTGGATGCATACCATGAAGATGGCCTTCTCATTTTGGCAAGGTAAGCATGATTTTATTAGGGTTTTACTTGCTTGAACTGGTGGAGTGATAAATTATTTTTGGTCACCAAAATTTGTTCACAAGTCTTTGCGTAGTTATAATTAAGGCACTCTCTCATAAATTATAACAAGGCAAATCCATACAGACTAATTTCACTTCAAAGATAATATGAAGCATATCCATTGAATATGAAGCCTTTAAGTTGTGGTACCCACACTTTAAAGTGAAGCTCAAATAGGGGCTTCCAGAACTCAACCATTTAATTATAGTTTTTTGAGCTTGGTGACTCCGTGGTCAAAACATTGGACTGAAAGGTCAATGGTTTGATCCTGACCAACTTTAACTATGTTTTTCCCTTGGACAAAACACTAAATCCTGATTGCCCACATGGCTGCATGGTGGCATGGTACACTAAGGTGTTCTGCGTGGCAATGGTGCACTTTCCTTCAACTGCTGTCAGCACTGCTTGTGCAGGGTTAGTAAGTTGGCGAGTCTTTTCAGCAGCAAAATTTTCCCATAATACAACTGAGAATTTAATCAATTTTATCTTGTTTGACAGAGCTCACTGAGCTCTGTCAAACAAGATATAATTTGCTAAATTTTTCATGCTGTATGGTTTCTGAATTCCCTAACTGAATTGAAAAGCGTAATTAAAAAAGTTTTCGATAACCTTCGTTATTTAGCATTATTAACAATTTGAGTTAATTTATTTCTAAGGTAAATGACAAAATATTACAGTTGTCTCCCTTCCCTTCTGTCACTGTGCAGAAAAATGACAATTTCTGCTGACCATCTCACATTGACACATGCGATTGGTGCAATAAAGGCCTGCCATTTTTATCCGTCCTTATATGTGTGATTTATATCAGCCTTATTACATTTAACCCCATTGGAACACAAGTTTTCAAAGAAAAACTTTCAATGCAAATTGCAGTGTGAATTTCAATGGAACAAATTTTTCAATGCCAATGGAAAAGAATGCACTGTAACCGTAAGTAATTTTGACTTTTTATGTATGAACTGTCTCTTTCACATTTTTAGCTCAACTTTGGCGAAGCAAATTGGAGCTTTTGTCATGGCCCTTCGTCCGTCTGTCCGTCTGGCCATCTGTCCGTACGTCAACAATTGGATACGGCTTGGGCTAGAGGCCGTATTTGTGAACCGATCTTTACGAAACTTCTTGGGTACCTTTGTTATGACTGTGGGACGAGAACGAGTGTTTTGGGTGCGGTCCGAAATTCAAGATATCTGCCAGCCGCCATTTTGTACCGACAATGCAGAAATCTGTTTTTTGTACAGAACTTCCATATGAAAGCTCTGATTTGAATAATTTTTTGTATGAATGTTTAGTACCATGGGATACATCACATATAATACAGGGTTTTTTTCTCGTATGTAAATTGTGCAAATTAGACTAATTTTTTTAATGTTACTTTCAGCACTGTAAGTGCAAATGCCAATATGGCTCAGGCTGGAGGCCGTATTTATGAACTGATCTTTACAAACTTCTTGGGTACCTTTGGTATCACTTTGGGACGAGAATGAGTGTTTTTGGGTCTGGTCCGAATTTCAAGATGGCCGATAGCAGCCATTTTGTACAAAATTAGGTGCAATCAGATTTTTGCACAGAACTTCCATATGAAAGCGCTGATTTGAATAATTTTTTGTGTGAATGTTTAGTACCATGGGATACATCACATATAATACAAGTTTTTTTCTCGTGCAGAAATTATGCAAATTAGATGAACTTTGATTTTTTCAGTGCGACTTACACACAGTAAGTACACATGTCAATACGGCTCGAGCTAGAGTCTGTATTTATGAACTGATCCTCACGAAATGTCTTGAGTACCTTTGTTATCCCTTGGGACGAGAAGGAGTGTTTCTGGGTGTGGTCTAAAATTCAAGATGGCTGCCAGTGGCCATTTTGTACCGAAATTAGGTCTAATCAGGTTTTTGTACACAACTTATATACGGCTAGAGGCCGTATTTATGAACCAATCTTTACGAAACTTCTTGGGTACCTTTGTTATGACTGTGAGATGAGAGCGAGTGTTTTTGGATGTGGTCAAAAATTCAAGATGGCCACCAGCAGCCATTTTGTACCAAAATTAGTGCAATCAGTCTTTTGTACAGAACTTATGTATGAAAGTTCTGATTTGAATAAATTTTTGTATGAATGTTTAGTAACATGGAATACATCACATATTGTAAGGGGTTTTTTTTCGTGCAGAAATTATGCAAATTAGATGAACTTTGATTTATTCAGTGCTGCTCACACAATGTAAGCACACATGTCAATACGGCTCAGGGTAGAGGCTGTATTTATGAACCGATCTTCACAAAACTTCTTGGGTACCTTTGTTATCACCTTGGGATGAGAATGAGTGTTTCTGGGTGCAGTCCAAAATTCAAGATGGCTGGCAGTGGCCATTTTGTACCAAAATTAGGTCCAATCAGTTTTTTGTCACAACTTCTGTACAGCTCATATTTATGGACTGATCTTCACAAAAACTTCTTGGGTACCTTTGTTTTCACCTTGGGACAGGAACAAGTGTGTTTTGGGATGCCTTTGTTATCACTGTGCTATGAGAACAAATATTTTGGGGTTCAGTCAGACCCACTCTGGGACTCAAAGAATTTTTTTCTAGTTTAGCATCTGACTGTCACCCACCTTTACAATACTTTACCTATACATTTGTTATAGGCTACGGTCAGTATTTATGTACAGACCGTTACAATACTTATGTACCTTTGTTATCAGGTCATTACCTAGATGTTTGTCATTGCTGTGTCACATACTATACATGTGCATGTCTTTGGCTTGAGAAGTTGAGCTACAGTGTCATTGACACTTTCATTTATTCTTTTGAAATGGTGGTTAATTTTAATCAATTCTAAATGACATAATGCGTGTCTGGAGTGATTAGTTGTTTTTGTACTTTGTTTTTAAACAGCCACTTTGTGCTGGTTGCTACCAGTTGGGGTGAACTGTGCGAACGATTACGCCATTACAACTCTTTTCACAGATATAAAATTAGGCTAGTTTAGGCTATTTTTAGAACCGTATGACAAATTTCAAGAGCAGTCGTGTTTACTGAATGAATGCGGAAGCCTTTTGTTTTAAGAAAACACAAGAAAATGCATAAAACTGCCATGTCTCCCAAGGAAGTTCTGGAGGGCGACTTGAATTTTGCCCCCAATGTAAGCCAAGGTGACTTGAGGAATGACAAGGCGACTCTTCGCCCAAGTCGCCCACTTGGCTGATCCCTGATGGGCAATATAGAGTCAATAATGGAAATTTTGAAACACTTCCAGAGTATTAGACGATAACGGTTGTTCCCCGCTGTATGGTGGTTCAATGTGAGTATACCGGCCTCCTCCACCTGTAAAGCTGTTCAACATGATATGTCTTCAAAGTGCTGTTAAACCTCAATAAACAAACAATTGTAGTTTATCTTATCAGTACCAACCAACATTTAGGCTTTAAAACAAATTGATTTATTGCAAAAACACACTGGGAATCAGTTTATCACATGATCAACATCAAATAGAACATTACAGAAATATAGAATATACCCATAGTAGCTTGGTGTACCAAATGTTCACCACGAGTGGTGATGTGGTGTTAACCTCAAGCCTTCAGCACACGGTTAACAACACTTCACCACAAGTGGTGAACATTTGGTACACCAAGCTACTTTGGGTATATTTTATTTATCATATGACTCGTCCGTTTTGTTCACTTTAAAACATTTGATATTTTGTTTTCATATTAATCGGTGATAAATAAAGCCTTCCGTCAATTTCATTGGTCAATTTCAAAACTAGACAATTTCATTGGCTGAACAGAATACAACTGGGCCACATTTTCATAATTTGCATAATTAGAGTTGGGAGCTTTCATTGAACAATTTCAAAACTGGACAATTTGATTGGCTAAACAAAATACAACTGGGTCACATTTGCATAATTCCAGTAGGGAGAACTTATGTTTTCTGTCCAATTTAGGGTGGGTTATATTGTATCAATCTTTTACCTACAAGAAAAACGCCATTCATTTCTTTTTATATTTTCACTTTTTGCTTCCAATGAGGGGTCATAACCTATGTTTTGGAAGCAAAAAATGAAAAATTTTAGTTATACGAGGATGTTTTTTCCAAGTGCCGTCTGCAACTCAAGTTAGGTGATGGGTTAAAAAGTCATACTAAGTGGCTAATTTGTGCGTGTGTGTGTCATATGATAATAGAATATGAAATGAGTGTTTTTCTCATATAATATTTATGAAACTCATCCGAATTTTCTGTTTGGGCTCGCCAAAACGGAAAATTCTTAGACTCGTTTCATAAATATTATATGAGAAAAACACTCATTCCATATCCTCTATTTATACCATGATCGTCAGATTATTAAGAGTCGCTATTATTTTTCTCGATTTTACTCAGCAGCAGTGGTACATATGTGCGAATTTGTTTTTGTTTACATGAGCGTCGCTGGGCAGTACTTCCACTGTCAATTTTATCACCAAAACAAAATAGAAAAAGAAACAAGACCTTTTTCATTTGAATAACATGCTGTTTCGAGTTGTAGATGCATTGTTAACATGAGACAATGCATGTTTGTTAATTTTTGGTGTTTTATGGGGTAAACTCATTTAAAAACGTAATAAATAATTGCCGGTTTCATTTCACTCTTCACGAGCCGATAAGTGATAAATTTAGAAAAGTTTGCATTCAAGGCGAGGTCACCAAAGGTCAGCTTGGATGTAGTGTTTGTGTAAATTTTAATTACTGAAATCCCATTGCTGGCATGTTCAGTAGGGCTGTCACGATTTTTTAATTTAGGAATTGATTAATTGTTGCAAATAATCGATAATAATCGATTAATCATACCTAGATGCCCCCCCCCCCCCCCCCCCACCTCCCCCTCTCTTTGAAGTCATTAAAAATGAAGTTCAAGTCAGTTGACCTACCTCAAGAAGAGGATTATTATACCCCCGCTTCGAAGAAGTGGGGGCTATATAGGAATCGCCCTGTACGTCTGTACGTCCGTCCATCTGTACATCCGTCTGTACGTCTTTCCGGACATGAAATTCTTGTGTGCACAACTCCTCCTACATTTATCAATCAATTTGGACAAAACTTTTCAGACATCATCACTACTAAGTGAACATGCGCATATTCCAAGATTTTTGATCTGCGACAATTTTAACCAGGTTATCTCCCTTTGACTTAGATTTATTATGTCTTTCCGTTCGAACAAATTCTTGTGTGCGCAACTCCTCCTACATTAATGAACCGATTTTGATGAAACCTTTCAAACATCATCTCTACTAAGTGAACATGTGCATATTCCAAACTTTTTGATCTGCGACAATTTTTACCAGGTTATCTCTCTTGAACTTTGATTTAATATGGGTTTCTGCATGAAATTCTTGTGTGCGCAACTCCTCCTACATTTATCAATCAATTTGGACGAAAGTTTACGGACATCATCACTACTAACTGAACATGCGCATATTCCAAAATTTTTGAGCTGTGGCAATTTTAACTAGGTTATCTCCCTTTAACTTAGATTTATTATGGGTTTCTACATGAAATTCTTGTGCGTGCAACTCCTCCTACATTTATCAATCAATTTGGACAAAACTTTTCAGACATCATCACTACTAAGTGAACATGCGCATATTTCAAGATTTTTGATCTGCGACAATTTTAACCAGGTTATCTCCCTTTGACTTAGATTTATTATGTCTTTCCGTTCGAACAAAATTCTTGTGTGCGCAACTCCTCCTACATTAATGAACCGATTTTGATGAAACCTTTCAAACATCATCTCTACTAAGTGAACATGTGCATATTCCAAACTTTTTGATCTGCGACAATTTTAACCAGGTTATCTCTCTTGAACTTTGATTTAATATGGGTTTCTGCATGAAATTCTTGTGTGCGCAACTCCTCCTACATTTATCAATCAATTTGGACGAAAGTTTACAGACATCATCACTACTAAGTGAACATGCGCATATTCCAAAATTTTTGAGCTGTGGCAATTTTAACTAGGTTATCTCCCTTTAACTTAGATTTATTATGGGTTTCTACATGAAATTCTTGTGCGTGCAACTCCTCCTACATTTATCAATCAATTTTGACGAAACCTTTCAGACATTATCACAACTAAGTGAACATACGTATATTCTCAAATTTTTGATCTGCGACAATTTTAACCAGGTTATCTCCCTTTAACTTGGATTTATTATGGGTTTTTAAATGGGATTCTTGTGTGTGCAACTCCTCCCACATTAATGAACCGATTTTGAATACATGTTGCACATTGTAAATGTGTTTTTCCAAATGTAAACCATATATGTGTGGGCTCTTTAAGTATTCAGTGCTGTTCTGTGGAAGGCCACATGTGAATACAAATTTCAACAACAAAAAATGATCTTTATGTATACATTTCCTTATGGCCTTCGCCTACATGATCAGAAGTGCATTCCTCTAAAAACCCAAAGTGGGGGTATTAATCACCTTCAGTGATAGTTCTAGTTTTTTTTTAGGTATATTCAAAGCTTTGATGTTCTGAACTTTTGAACCGTCAGTGTAATTATCAACACTGGTCGTCAGTTGCGAACTTCGCAACTGCCGACTGGTCTTGATTTTTACACTGATGGTTCAAAAGTTCAGAATATCAAAGCTTTGAATATACCTAAAAAACAAATGCTTCTATGGGCTTCTTGAGGTTTAACGTTGACTTTCTTGACCTTTTACATTTGGAAAAATAGTTTTTTCCTCAAATTTTCTTTATTATTAAACGTCTAAAATGGGGTAAAATTTAACGATTCTTCGACAACAAAAAATGCTAAATGATTTGGGCGTGACCGATCGACAATTGATTAATCATGACAGCCCTAGAGTTCACCATGGTTGGTGTATAAAGCTAAAATTTATGTCTTAACCCTTTACCCAACGTAACGGCCAAAACCGGCCAATGCTATTCTCAAAAATCGCCAATTTTCAAAATATTTTCATTTTTTGTCTCAAAAACATAGGTTATGACCCCTCGTTGGAACGAGCTCATCGAGCTCGTTACAACGAGGGGTCATAACCTATGTTTTTGAGACAAAAAATGAAAAAAATTAGTTATTCAAGAATTTTTTTTGCAAGTGTCGTCTGCTTTTCATGTTAGGTAAAGGGTTAAGGCTTTTCATGTATAGTAAAATAGGTAATCATGGTATAAAATATCATTCACATCCCGTCTAATATGGGAAGGATGTCAGACTTTGATGTTGTAAAATTGTGAGTGAGTTGGTTTCAGAAGTAGAATTGAATTACTCTTTTATTTTTCATTAACTATCTTCCTAATGAAATAGCAGATGACGTTTGCGGAAAACATTTTTGGAATAATTGAATATTTTCATTTTTTGTCTCGAAAACATTGCCTAAGACAACTTCAATGGAATGTTCTGAAGGAGCTTGTCTCATTGAGGCTCATAAGCTATGTTTTTTAGGCAAAAATTTAAAAAAATAATTGCCGATTTTTGTAAACAGCTCTGGCCAGCTTTAGTCATTATGTTAGCTAAAAGGTTAAATTACACATTACGTGAAAAAATGAATGTCAACTTCGTCACAATTTAACAAGAAATTTTGGAACCTCGTTCACTAGAATTAAACCTTGGCTCAGATCAATTTTAGTGAACTTGTTACAGAATTTTCAGATGAAAGAACAAATCATTATCTTTTAACCACTGACCTAATATGAAAAGCAGACGACCCTTGCAAAAAAAATTCTTGAATAACTAATTTTTTGTCTCAAAAACATAGGTTATGACCCCTCATTGGAACGAGCTTGACAAGCTCGTTCCAACGAGTGGTCATAACCTATGTTTTTGAGACATAAAAATGAAAAAATAATGAAAATTAATTGGCGATTTTTGAGAATAGCGCTGGCCGGTTTTGGCCGTTATGTTGGGTAAAGGGTTAAGCACTCAAATATGCTTTAAATTTTGAGAAGATTATTGATGATCTGTTACACACCTTTCCTTTTAACTATTTTGTTATTTCTATTTTATAGAAGCTTGCCACAGCCAAAGAGTCATAATTGATGGCTAAGTACCTGTGTACCAAAATTTTTAGCCAAAACATAACAGAGAATAAAATCTCCAATTTTGAGATAACCTATTTACTGTTCATCTGGATATAATAAAGAGGAACGGGGTCTTCCCGTTTCGCCGATGTGATTCTAATGGGGTAGGTGTCAGTAATCCGCAGATCAAAGAAGTGCCGCGATAATTTGTTAATTTGGATGTTGGGAGATAATTTTTATCAATTTAACCCATGTACCACAGGGAAACTCACAAGTAACGACGAATTGATTGAATGTAATGTAATTTTTTTATTGATTTATCAACGCAATAAACGAGCAAGTATAATATAATAATATGAACATTTAAAGACATAAAGCACATTTTTTAAAAACCCGAATTTCGACTGAATGTAATGTAATTTTTTTATTGATTTATCAACGCAATAAACGAGCAAGTATAATATAATAATATGAACATTTAAAGACATAAAGCACATTTTTTAAAAACCCGAATTTCGACTGAATGTAATGTAATTTTTTTATTGATTTATCAACGCAATAAACGAGCAAGTATAATATAATAATATGAACATTTAAAGGCATAAAGCATATTTTTTAAAAACCCGAATTTCGACTGACTCTGTCTAAAAATAACAATAAACGAGCAAGTATAATATAATAATATGAACATTTAAAGGCATAAAGCACATTTTTTAAAAACCCGAATTTCGACTGACTCTGTCTAAAAATAACAATAAACGAGCAAGTATAATATAATAATATGAACATTTAAAGGCATAAAGCACATTTTTTAAAAACCCGAATTTCGACTGACTCTGTCTAAAAATGACAGTGCGTCAATCTGACCTTCCCTAAAGAGTCTTTTATAATAAGATAAAGCATTGTCGATGGCACGATACTTTTTTCTTCGTGGGGCCACCTTCCCACCATGTCTCAACTGCAGAATTGTTGATTCTGTGAATGCTTGTTCTTTCTTAATGAAATCAACTAAGAAGAACAAGTTAGGATGGGTTCCGGCAATTGCCTTCTTCAACTTGCTGCTTGTAATCGTCTCTGAGGCTGCACTTTTCTGTTGCATACTTGTACACTGCTTGGGCGTAGTGGAAGTGACAGCCTTTGATGGTCGCAGAAGAGAAAACTTGTCGTAAAGCATTTTGTGCAGCAGTTTCGAAATCAGTAAAGATTGTTGCTGGTTGTAGGTGAATGTCTAAAGATGAAGCCTTCTGGCGTATGGTGCTGAAGAATTTTATATAAGTTGACTTGGTTTTATTAGGCAGCAAGCCATAGACTAATGGCAACATCTTATTGTCGACGATTGTTAATCACTTTGGGACCATGAACTCAGCCGGTGAAAAAGAGTTAATATCAATCAGTGGGATTAACAACTTGTTCACACCTCCACCGGCGATTAGTTTTGGTTTGTTTATTTAACCTCATCGGCGAAACGGGAATAAACCAGAGGAACGATTATAGTGCAGTCATTGTGAACAGGTGCTTCATTGGTGGAAATTTTGTTTGGTGTCATATAGCAGATCATCTCTGAATTATATGCATGGAAAAAATGACAACCCGTGGATTTTTAACCGTCCACGATGACTCTACTGTATGACAGTTCACAGATTTTGAAGGCATCTGTGCCAAGCACAGGGGGCATCAGTTGTCTTAGGGAGTTTAAGCATTGAAGAGAGGGGTCTTACTACAGGAACATTTTAAAACAGTGCTATCAAATAAGGTGATAACACTTTTTGACGAGCTGTTTGTTGTTCCAGACGATGACTCTACTGTATGACAGTTCACAGATTTTGAAAGCATCTGCGGCAAGCACAGGGGGCATCAGTTGTCTTAGGGAGTTTAAGCATTGAAGATCTTCCTACAGGAACATTTTAAAACAGTGCTATCAAATATGGTGATAAGGCCTCACAAAGTAGATATTCTGTTTCTCAGGTCATTTTTTGTAAAATTGCATGCGTGCGGGTGGTTTTTTATTTTATTTTTTATTTTTGTAATTATTTCTTTGCCATTAAAAAGTTCATGTTCTTGGTTTGTTTTATGTTTTAGGCCCCATAATCTACTTAACAGCATGGGTGGTGGTGTATTACATCCCTTGAGTGCAAGAAGGCTTTGCAATGCTAAAGCATTGCAAAGCCTTCTTGCACTCAAAGGACAATTTTATTAACTTGGGTAAAATATCAGACATAATCCATTCGATTTTGTTTTTTTTTAAGTTTGGATGGGTTATAAAAAGAGAGCATGCCAAAAGGACCATGCGGGAGGGCCTGAGAAACAGATTTTTATTTTTTTTAGGCCTAAGACTTTTTGACGAGCTGTTTGAATTTCCAGATGAACAACTTTTCGGTTATCTGTTTTTTTTCATTTAGATAACCACCAGAGGAAGGATAAAAACGTTCCTGTCAAATGTTATGGCTTGCATAATCAAGGGATAAGCACCCTCCACACCAAAAACTTTGGCAAAAAAATAAATGAGGAATAAGTAACCTCTTCTGCATCTAACAGATGCTTAGGTGAGGTCTTACGTCGACCTTTTACATTCTAAAAGTAACATTGACACACCCCTTCACGCACACCTGCATGCCCTCCCTTACACACAAATACACTATATGGATGATTTTAGCTCACAAAGGTGCGCTGGTTATGCAACCCCTTTCGAGCCAAGTGGCAGTGTCTGTGTCTGATGCAACACTGAACACTGAGGGCAATGGCAAAACTTGGAAGGCATTTAATGGTGTTTCAGTGGTCTGTTTGTTTTTCTGTGCCTTTTCCTGGCCAGTGTTCGACTTTTGCTGTGTATGTTGGCAATAGGGGAGCCTGGTTTCTCCACCTGTTTTAGCAGTTCTTTCTGTCATTGTCTTGCCAGGAATTTTTCTGTTGCTCTGTAAATGACTTACGCCTTTTGGATGGATCTTTGGATTTCCAGAGATATCTCTTCAGCTTGTTTAGGAGTGTGGAATGAGTTTGAAGAGGGAGGTTTTGAGAAACCTGTTTTCATATCTGCCTCATTCTCACAAGCAATAACATTTATCCTTCACTTCTGAGTTCCCTGCTGAGAAACAATTGGGTTCTGGATATGAGTCCCAGGAGTTTGAAGTAATGCCAAGGGGGGCAGTTTGAGCATGTATGGGTACTTCAAGGTTAATCTGATGAATTAAGGTTTAAGGTACATTTTTTAGTTAATTCTCAGCATTTCCTTTGTCTTCATTTCTCCAGTTACAACTGAATGAGATTTTCACTTATCTCCCAATATTGGGACATATTTGCTAATCCATGGACTAAAACAGAAAGTTGAATATCGGATGTTGTGGTTTAGACAGCTTTTATAATTTTCTTACAGAGGTTTAGGAATTGACAGAGTTATGCTTGACTTTGTGAAGTTGTACTCAGATGCAGCCCATCTCGTACTTGTTTTGAATACTACATCTCAGGAAGAGGTAAGTTATATAATATATCTTTTTTTTTATTGTTTATTTTTTAAAAAATTTTGTTATTGGCATCACTAGAAAAATAGTATATTATATAAGATAACAAAGAAATGAAATTTTTAGTCGAGTTGTGACGAAGTCAAACTCGACTTATAGTTTGGTGAATGGCGGGCGGGCGGGCGGGCGGGCGGGCGGGCGGTCGGGCGGGCGGGCGTAAACAATTGGTTTCCGGATGATAACTTGATAGTGGTTCAACTCACATTCATTAAACTTCATACGTAGGTTGGTCTTGGTGGGAGGAAGAACCCTATTGATTTTGGACATGCTACGTCGAAGGTCAAGGTCTCAGTGACCTTGAACGTAGTAAATCTTGAACAATTGGTTTCCGGATGATAACTTGATAATGGTTCAACTCACATTCATGAAACTTCATAGGTAGATTGGCCTTGGTGAGGGGAAGAACCCTATTGATTTTGGACTCGCTACGTCAAAGGTCAAGGTCAACATGACCTTGAACATAGTAAATCGCAACAATTCCTTTCCGGATGATAACTTGATAGTAGTTCAACCTACATTCATGAAACTTCATAGGTGGGTTGGCCTTGGTGCGAGGAAGAACTCTATTGATCTTGGACTCACCAGATCAAAGGTCAAGGTCACAGTGACCTTTAACATAGTATATCGCAACAATTGGTTTCCAGATGATAACTTGATAGTGGTTCAACCTAGAGTCATGAAACTTCATAGGTGTGTTGGCCTTGGTGGGAGGAAGAACCCTATTGATCTTGGACTCACCAGGTCAAAGGTCAAGGTCACAGTGACCTTTAACATAGTATATCGCAACAATTGGTTTCCGGATGATAACTTGATAGTGGTTCAACCTAGAGTCATGAAACTTTACAGGCGTGTTGGCCTTGGTGCGAGGAAGAACCCTATTGATGTTGGACTCACCAGGTCAAAGGTCAAGGTCACAGTGACCTTGAACATAGTATATCTCAACAATTGGTTTCCGGATGAGAACTTGATAGTGGTTCAACCTAGAGTCATGAAACTTCATAGAAGACTAGACTCGCCAGGTCAAAGGTCAAGGTCACAGTGACCAAATTGCAACAATTGGTTTCCAGACAATAACTTGACAGTGGTTCAGCCTATAGACATGAAACTTAATAGCTGCATTGGCCTTGCTGTGAGGAAGAACCCTACTGATCTTGAACTCGCCAGGTCAAAGGTCAAGGTCACAGTGACCTTGAACATAGTAAATCGCAACAATTGGTTTGTGGACGATAAATTCATAGTGTCTTAACCTACATTCATGAAGCTCCATAGGTGGGTTGACTTCTTGCAAGGAAAAACCCTATTGATATTGGACTTGCCAGTTCAAAGGTCAAGGTCACAGTGACCTTGAACATAGTAAATCACAACAATTGGTTTCCGGATGATAACTTGATAGTGGTTCAGCTTACATTCAATAAACTTCATAGGTAAGTTGACCTGGTTTTAAGTTTAAATTGGTTATAAAAAGAGAGCATGCGGCAGCCAAAAGGACTATGCGGGAGGGCCTGAGAAACAGATTTTTAATTTTTTTTAGGCCTTATGATTAAACCCACTTTTGTGCTGTCACAACTCGACATTGGATCGGTGATCCTATCGACATTTTTACAGTATAATATATATACATCGCAGTTCTCCAATTATTCAAAGAATGCGTCAGTTAGGTAGCTCCATTTTTCCCTAATATGCTCAGCCTTGCTGTACATGTATAGAGAATACATTTCAATATTTTTGTAGGATTTTATAGCTCTAGCTAGATCTGAGAAAGAGGGGATGACATTATTTCTGCTGCAGGTGTAAATATACTTATTGTAGATGAGGAGACAGGTATTCCAGACATTTGGATAGGCATGCTTGGAAGTTGCGCCTAACATTATTTCT
This sequence comes from Pictodentalium vernedei, assembly GCA_031216915.1. Lineage (NCBI taxonomy): Eukaryota > Metazoa > Mollusca > Scaphopoda > Dentaliida > Dentaliidae > Pictodentalium > Pictodentalium vernedei. The sequence goes on along the minus strand of CM062291.1, from coordinate 37,395,180 downwards.
CTTTTATTTATGTTTAGTTGAATTTGCGGATCCGTATTAAGGTTAATCTTTTCCACTAGTCAAAGTAAAACTGTTTTTTAAGCAATCAAACAATAGATGTGCGATTTTTTTCTTTCGTACTTCCACAGAAAGAGCACAGTTCTGTTTTCGAAAGCCCACATTTAAAGAGTTTAGATTTTTGTGAATAGAATTTTGTGGTTAATCTTATATTGTAAACTTTGCAGATATGTATCCCTAAAAGTTTGTTTGTAAATGTATTGCCAATCATTATGGTCAAGATTTTCGTCCAGTGTGGTGTTCCATTTCTCTTGGGTATGTGTAGCTTTTTTGTGATACTTTATGAAGATATAAGGGATAGAATTGGCGGTTTTGCTTTAGTGCAACATATGATGTCATTCACCAAGGGATCTGAAACAAATTCAAGTTTTGTTCTGTTGGATATTATATTTTTTCTTGATCTTGGTATTGCATTCACCACACCAAGGTAGTTGGTGAATGGTATATCAAGGGCATATTTCAGCTTAAATTTTTGAAAGTCAGTAATGGATCCTGAAGTGCTAAGTCAGGGTGTGCACATCCTTGAAAAGTCCTTGAATTTCAATCTTACTCCTTGAATTTTGAAAATTCAGAAAATGTACTTGAAAAGTACATGAAAAATCCTTCTGAGTCCTTGAATTTTGCCCTATATCATTTTTTTTCCTGTGTAATAGTGGGCAGTTGAAACATCTCTTTTGCTCTTTTTTTTGTTGAAAAACGAAAAAAACGAACATAAATAATGGATAATCGATAAATGAGGAGTTAAAGTTCAGGCATTATTTAACTGGGTGTCATTCTGTAAGTACCATAATTTTGTTACAGAGCATTTTAGAAGCACCGTTTTTCTGGAATTTAGAAGGATGAGGTAGAAGACATTTTTAAACCTTTAGCCAATGTAATGGCCAAAAACCGGCCAGCGCTATTCTAAAAAAATGGCCAATTAATTTCAGTTATTTTTTTCATTTTTGTATCAAAAACATAGGTTATGACCCCTCGTTGGAACAAGCTCATTGAGCTCGTTCCAATGAGGGGCCATAGCCTATGTTTTTGAGACTAAAAATTAGTTACTCAAGAAAAGTTTTGCAAGTGTCGTCTGCTTTTCATATTAGGTAAAGGGTTAAAGTAGGTAAGGCTTCTAAAAATGGTTATATTCCAAATCTAAATTTTCAAAAAAAACATCCAAGGATATGCAGATATGCCCTTGAAAAGTCCTTGAATTTTTTAGGTCCTTGACTGTAAGAACCCTGTTAGTATATCGTTTATAAAGAAAACACCCTTTGAATACCAATGTCTGTAAAGAAATGATTCATTAATATTTTTTTATATATTTATTATAAAATAGTGGTTGTGAGAGGATATGTCATATATAATAATATTGTACTTGTTTTTGAATATATCTCAAGAATAGGTCAGTTATATTTATACCATGATTATCATGGCATGATAACCTATTCTACTATACATGAAAAGCCTATGACATAAATTTTAGCTTTACAAATTACACACCAACCGTGGTGACCACGCCAGCAATGGGATTTCAGTAGTTAAAATTTACACCTACAGTAGAACTACATCCAAGCTGACCTTTGGTGACGTCGATCTGAATGCGAACTTGTCTAAATTTATCGCATGTTGCCTCACAAAGAGTGAAATGAAAGTGACAATTATTTATTACATTTTTAAATGAGTTTACCTCATAAGACACCAAAACTTAACAAACATGCATTGTCCCATGTTAATAAAGCATCCATAACTCAAATGGCTAAAACTGACAGCGGAAGTACTGCCCACCGATGCTTGTGTAAACAAAACAGATTCGCACGTTTGTTCATCTGGTGCTCAGTAAAATCGAGAAAAAATAATAGTGACTCTTAATAATCTGATGATCATGGTATAAATAAAATATACCCAAAGTAGCTTGGTGTACCAAATGTTCACCACTCATGGTGAACATTTGGTGCACCAAGCTACTTTGGGTATATTCTATATATACAGTACGGCATGTTGTACTTAATTTGAGCAGTAATGTTCAGGTCACGAAGAGGTAAGTTGTATTTTCAGCACAGCTTGATTCAAATTTGTTCAAATTAGATCAAATCCATGGTTTCATATTGGAGCTTCCTATGTGAGCCTGAATAAGCACGATATATGAGGACATTTTGTTTTTTAAATCGTCTTCTGATCCACCAGTCAGAATCTTTTGATATTTGGCATATAGCTTCCATTTTGGGGTCATATTCAGGTTGATTGGAATCTAGTCCCTGGGTTAATATTTGTGATCCTTTTGGATTCAAGTGAGATCAGATCAAATCCAAGGATGATATTTGGGCTCCCTATTCCAGCTAATATTTGGACTCCTCATGGGAATCTGAAGGTTAACTAATAACAGGAAAATTTTTAAAAATATTTTTCTTCTTCAGAGCCACCAGGCAGAAACTTTTCATATTTGGTATACAGGATTCTTTGGGCAGATTCAGTTTTGTTCAAATCAAGTCCTTGGGTTCATGTTTAGGCTACCTGTAGATCCCCAAATTTTAACTTTGTGCAATATGAGGAATCTTCTTCAAAGATCTTTTTCAGATCCACCACACAGAACCTTTTCATATTTGGTAAGAAAACAAATTTTATTTCAAATGAATGCTATGTTTTTGTTAATATTTCCATCTCTTTGTGAGAGTGTAAGAACAGACAACCAGATATCCCAAAGACCATGTCTCAATCATGTCTTGTCAACTGCTATTTCACCCAATTTCTTCACACAGCCGATGGCTTCCAGGAACTCTGAATATTTTACCCAATTTCATCTAAAAATATTTGTTATCCTCGGAGGTCTTTTCAGAGGGAAGCCTTTCTGTCATTTTTCAACATAATTTCAAGCCTAACATTAGAGCTGAAATGGTTAACCTATTAATCGATTAACCGATGATCAATGTCTTGATCGATTAAAAAAGTAATTGTTCGATTAACCCTTACTTTTGAACTATTGTATTATATGGGTTATCAAAGGAACAAACTTGCTCTAAAACAGGCAAAAATGGTCACAGTGACTCACATCAATTATATGAGACAGAGTAAAGCATGCAAGTTACTTGCTGACATACTTGTTCACTTGCTTAACCCTTTACCTAACGCCACAGCCAAAACCAGCCAGCGCTATTCTCAAAAATCGCCATTTAATTTTCATTTTTTGTCTCAAAAACATAGGTTATGACCGCTCGTTGGAACGAGCTCGTCGAGTTTGTTCCAACGAGGGGTCATAACTTATGTTTTTGAGACAAAAAATGAAAAAAATTAGTTATTCAAGAATTATTTTTGCAAGTGTCGTCTGCTTTTCAGGTTAGGTAAAGGGTTAATCATTGTACTGTATCAGTAGCTGGAAATGCCCATTCTTAACCCATTACCCAATGCGGGAAGCTGACGATACTTGCTAAATACATTTTTGAATCTCTAAAATTTTTCAATTTTTGACTCAAAAACATAGCTTATGATCCCTCATTGGAATGAGCTCAACCGTTCCAGTGAGACGTCATAAGCTATGTTTTTCGAGACCAAAATTTAAAACATAATAAAATTTAAATGGATATTTTTGTATATTTGCACTGACCTGTTTTGTCCTTTGCATTGGTTAAAGTATTTATGCTGTAAATCATCAATGGTACGGCAGTTATTCAGCTACCTATTAGGGCAAGTGATTAATTAGTTAACCAAGGTTAATCCATGTTAATCCATGTAATTAATTGATAAAGAGTGCCCTTTAACTGTTTCAGCTCAAATTAACATATTATTTTAACATCATTTTTTCAGTCATCACTCATTGATCATAAATGATTTGAGACTGTATTTTGATATTTAGTACAGTGTTCAGGCATAACATATGATTTTTTTGACCTGTGCCTTGATAGTTCATTACTTTATCGGGTGTATGAATTGCTTACAGCAATAGCCTTTGTTTTGCTACAACACAACAAAAATGTCTTTGTTTATAACATGTTCAAATTCGGTATTTATCAAATATTGCTCACAGCGTGTCCAATATGGGAATGATGTCAGAAGTCGATGTTAATGTTGTAAGTGAGCTGGTTTCAGAAGTAGATAGAGAGTAATCACTTGACTGGACTGGTTACGTGAAATAATTCATGAGAGGTGAGGGACATTGTACAAACACGAGTGTTTTACAATATAGTCCCTCGCCTCGAATGAATTATTTCACATAACCAGTCCAGTCAAGCGATTACTCTGTTTATTACTTTTCATTATTAACAATAATTATATTATTTAACCCTTTACCTAACGTAACAGCCAAAAACGGCCAGCGCTATTCTCATAACTCGCCAATTAATTTTCATAATTTTTTTTCATTTTTTGTCTCTAAAACATAGGTTATGACCCCTTATTGGAATGAGCTAATCGGGCTCATTCCAATGAGGGTACATAACCTATGTTTTTGAGACAAAAAATGAAAATAATAGTTATTCAAGAATTTTTTTTTTGCAAGTGTCGTCTGCTTTTCATGTTAGGTAAAGGGTTAAAAAAGAAAAAAAAAAAACTATGAAGTCCCCATTACACCCACATCAAAGCGTCTTCGTTTGCATGCATGGATACATGACACAATTGTTGATTGCATAATTCACTTGTGAAGTTTAGTTTATAATCAAACCCAGAAATCCCAGTAAATCACACTTTGGAAAGTAATAAAATTGTATTAATCTTCTCTTATTATATTTCTTTAACTGTTTACCTAATACAAATAGCAGACGACAATTGCAAGAAAAACATTTCCTGAATAACTAAACATTCCATGGAAACATAGCTTATGACCCTTCATTCGAGCTCAATGAGCTTGTTCCAATAATCTATGTTTTCAAGGCAAAGCTGAAAAAATAATCAAATTTGTTTTGGTAATGTTGGATATTGCTGGCCAGTTTAGTCATTACATTGGGTAAAAAGTGAAATTATGCATGTGATGAAAAAAATTTCTAATTCATTATGATTTGAAATGAAATTTCTGAACCCCATTCACTAAATTTGATATGTGCCACGGTAAACCTCTGTTGAGAGTGATTTTTAGGAACGTGGCACAGAAATTTCATATAAAATTGTGATTCCTTAGAGATCGTTTATACCTGTATTTATCCCAAATTTATCATACCAATAAGGCTATTAAAAAAAAATTCTTGTTTCTCAGTCACCTTCCTCATCATAGAAAATCTTCCTCATCACCATTTTTTTACTTGGAAATCTTTTCAATGACACTATTTTGCACTTGTGGGATAAATATTTAACCAACTATACCTTGTTTGACAGAACTCACAGAGCTCTGTCAAAGAAGGTATAGTTGATTAAATTTCCAACTACATTATGGGAAATTTCCGCTGCTGAAAACATTGCTTTGCCACAAAATAGTGTTAGTAGATAAATTTCTGATTCCATCGATTTTCAGAATTATTTTTGTGAATAAACAAAAAAAAAGGGGAAAAAAAACCAAAAAACCAAAATTGCCTGAGAAACAATAATTTTTAGCTCAACTTTGATGTAAGTCAAATTTGAGCTTATGCCATGGCCAGTCGTCCGTCTGTCTGTCAACAATTCAGTACGGCTCCAGCTAGAGGCTGTAGTTATGAACCGATCTTTACGAAACGTCTTGGGTACCTTTGCAATCACCGTGGGACGAGAACAAGTGTTTTGGGGTCCGGTCCAAAATACAAGTTGGCAGCTGGCAGCCATTTTGTACAAAATTAGGTGCAATCATTTTTTTGCGCAGAACTTCCTTATGAAAGCTCTGATTTGAATAATTTTTTGTATGAATGTTTAGTACCATGGGATACATCACATATAATACGGGTTTTTTTCTTGTGCGTAAATTATGCAAATTAGAATAACTTTGATGTATTTAGTGTTACTTTCAGCACTGTAAGTGCAAATGCCAATATGGTTTGGTTTAGAGGCCGTATTTATGAACCGATCTTTATGAAACTTCTTGGGTACCTTTGTTATCACCGTGGGACGAGAGAACGAGTGTTTTTGGGTCCGGTCTGAATTCAAGATGGCCGCTGGCAGCCATTTTGTACAAAATTAGGTGCAATCAGATTTTTGTGCAGAACTTCCATATGAAAGCTCTGATTTGAATAATTTTGTGTGTGAATGTTTAGTACCATGGGTTTCATCACATATAATCCGGGTTTTTTTCTCGTGCATAAATTATGCCAATTAGACTAACTTTGATCTATTCAGTGTTACTTTCAGCACTGTAACTGCAAATGCCAATACGGCTTGGGCTAGAGGCCGTATTTATGAACCGATCTTTACGAAAGTTCTTGAGTACCTTTGTTATCACTGTGGGATGAGAACGAGTGGTTTTGGGTGCGGTCCAAAATTCAAGATGGCCACCAGCAGCCATTTGGTACTTTAGTGAGTGCAATCAGTTTTTTCTACAGAACTTCTGTATGAAAGTTCTGATTTGAATAAAGTTTTGTATGAATGTTTAGTAACATGGAATACATCACATATAATACAGGGTTTTTTCTCGTGCAGAAATTATGCAAATTAGATGAACTTTGATTTATTCAGTGCTACTTATACCCAGTAAGTGCACATATCAATACAGCTCGGGCTAGAGTCTGTATTTATGAACCGATCTTCACAAAAATTCTTGGGTACATTGTTATCACCTTGGGACGAGAACGAGTGTTTCTGGGTGCAGTCTAAAATTCAAGATGGCTGCCAGTGGCCATTTTGTATCAAAATTAGGTCCAATCAGTTTTTTTTACACAACTTCTATATGGCTCAGGCTAGAGGCTGTATTTATGAACCAATCTTTACAATACTTTACATGTACCTTTGTTATTGGGTCATTACCTAGATGTTTGTCATTGCTTTGTCATATACTATACATGTACATTTCTTAAACAAGTTGAGCAACAGTGTCATTGACACTTTCATTTTTTATTGGCCTAATGTAAATTTTCAATATTTTTTACAGGAATATTTTATTGAGCAGCTTGAACATTGTGGAGTAAAGCCAATCCCCAAAGTTATTACTAATGAATACAGTGCTAGTGATAGGTGAGATACTAGTTTACAGCATTAGTTATAGTCATACAGTGGTTTGCAGTTCTAATGATAGTGAGATACTGGTTTTCTGTGCTAGTGATAGTGAGGTATTAGTTTTACAATGCTAGTGAGATACTGGTATTCTGTGCTAGTGATAGTGAGATATTACTGATAATGAGATACTAGTTTACAGCATTAGTTATAGTCATATAGTGGTTTACAGTTCCAGTGATGGTGAGATTCTGGTTTTCTGTGCTAGTGATAGTGAGATATTACCTTTACAGTACTAGTGATAGGTGAGATACTAGTTTACAGCATGAGTTATAGTCACATAATGGTTTACAGTTCTAGTGATAGTAAGACACTGGTTTTATGTCCTAGTGATAGTGACATATACTACTCAAAGTTTGCTAAGCACCAAGTATATCCAACTACCTGTTTTACGTTTTACTTGAAATATTGTAATGAAAAGTGTATATATTTTTTATTTAATTATATCTTTAAAGATTTAAGCACAGAAATTAAGATTTTGTTTGTGTCGTGACCTTAAACACCAATAAATAAATAAATAAATTAAGATTTTGTTTGAGTTTGACATTATTCTTTAGCTTTTGAATACGATAACCATGGAAAATGGATATTATTGGTAAAAGAGGATATATTTTTACTGTATACCAATGGTCCAGATTAGCTGGTGCTAACTCAAAAATATTTAGGGCCAAACACAAATTTTGTTCCCCCAATCCCCCAAATTTGCATGCAAAACCGAAAATTAGAAGTCCTATCTGGCCCTCCATACATTTACCCTCCGCGCATGCGCAGACGCCAGGAAGTCACTGGCGCCAACATCATTCTTTGTTTGGCCCTTGTCAGATAACAACAAACTGACATTTGTGCTTTTTAAATCTCAATTAATAATGATGCCAGACACAAATCAATGGTTAAATTGGTGGATCCAAGGACACAACTGGATGAAGGAAGGAAGAAACGGTGGTTTGAAACGTTCAGTGCTGTAATTTTATAATATTTATAAAAATTAGTTCATGTTCCCCAATTTTGGGACATGGGCCTGACGTCATCATTCATTGATAATGATTTGTCCACTGTTTGTTTAGTATTCCTTCCTTTCCTTCCCTTGATCCCCTCCAGTTAAGCTTCCAAGCTTTTGGGCTTGTTTTATTGAAATTTTCTTTATAAAATTTCTTGGGAGTTTAACGTATTATACAAAAAATATTCTGTACATCCCCAGGGTTACGTCCTCACCCTTAGGGTGTTTAGGCATTTTGGTCATGCATCATTTATCCGATGTATTATTTTTTCTTCTGATGAAGATCTTCCTGTACATCGGATAGTCTTGTTTCTGTTACTGACTTCGGGCCATGCTGCCTGGGGTCTTGTTTATGGTTTTGAAGTTGTTTACATTGACACTGCTCTAGGTAGTTTCCTATTATTTTTAAGGACCGACAGCTGTAAGTAACATTAAATATCCTGATAGTGTGGTAGTTAATTTTATGACATATTATTATAATTTTGTCCACTCTTAGGCTTTTTTGGTCTCATCGTTCCCTTTGGGAACTTGGGCTCTTATATAAAAAAAAAATTTTCAAAATTTTTTTTTTAAATTTTTTGAAGGAATTTTTTCTTTTGGATGTATTTATTTCATCGATTGTACTTTAATGTTATCTTATATTTATGTAGATTTGGTGGTAGTACAATTGACCTATGTTAGATTTTAGATTTTATATTTATCTAATAGTAGGGCAAATAGAGGAAGCCTTTCCTCTATTTACATGGTCGTTGTCATGTGTATACTCGATGTACTACCACTAATTCTTGCTCCATGTACCAAGTTTTGACAATGTTGATGACAGGTGTCATGGTTTGTGTTAGGCGAGTGGACACTATCGGTCCTATCGTGGTGAGGGGACACTGATGGTCCTTTCGCCAAAAATGTCACTATAGTTTTTTAATTTCTATTTACAGAGGAACAAGAACATGGTGTGTTTTGTGACGCCATCAGGGAGTGTGCTTCTATCGTCGCATTATACTATTAGAGCTAGCGGGAAAGTGCTCAATGATATAAGACAAGGACTAGGCTTTTGAACTTAGTTCAATTCTTAGCTGGGGACAGCTACAGTTTGGCTTCTCAGCGTCTACCAAGCACTCCCGACCGCACCTTGGCTAAGTGACTTAAGATATCTAGTCTGTATCGTCAAAAGGTCCATCTTTTGTGAAGAAAGTCGCACCATCTAATAGCCAAGGAGATGAGGCTTCATTCATTGGGACGACCGCAGTAAGAGCCATCTCAGACTCACTGTTCCAGGAGCAGCTGGCGGACAAGCAATTCGTGTCTGCTGCTCCTCAGGCCTCCATAATGGACTTGCTGTCGCAAATTGCGCAGCTCATCGCAGTATTCTTGCTAAGGCAGAAGCACTCAACATCAGTCTCAAAACTTGAGCTGTTGAATGGTGCTTGATCAATCCAGTCATCTGCCTGTTCAGATGCCGGTGACTGTGATTCTTACTAATTTAAACGAATGATGAAAGGGATACGGAGGAGGATAACTTTCCCTTTCGGAACAACTCATGGATGATATGGATACTATACATTATCGTTTCCTTGAACTTGTTCCAGTGAATCACAATGCTGCGAGTAATTGTGAGAAACCGCTAGCGTTGTTAGACGCTGACTTCATCTGGACAACGAGCAGGATAATAAGATCTCTTTCCAGTTAAGTCTACATGGGTGTCACAGGTCTTCGATTGTGTAGACGATGCCATATTTAACTTCCTATGGGAAGAGGTAATACAGTTTCTTATCATCATATTCTGTACTTTTAACCATTTTTTGTTCACATACTTTTAAAAAACGACCGGAGAAGATGTGTTGAGAGTTTCTCTGCATTGAATGAGCAGGCTAAGATCTTAGTGGTAGCCTTACCTTCATCATTTTGCTGTTCGCTCGGACACAATTGAGAAGTTAATTTCTTATTCAGAGCAAATTTAGACTCATGGTCTCATGTACTTCATTTTTAAGTACTGTGGCGCAATGTCTATTTGGAAAGGAATTTTGGATGTTTGTGCCTTTTAAAAATTCTTTCCATTGAGCATTAATACTCGTCTCTTTAAGTTACTCGACTCTTTAAGTTGGGGTCTATTCGACCAATGCCAGCAGAAAGAGTAGGAGAGGTTTCCTAGACTTAGATCATCTATTAGGACTCATAGCGAAGGAAAAGGTATCCCTCCTATATATTACTTTAGGGATTGTCTATACAGCCACTTGTATAGGGGGTTTAGGTCTGTTTGAGTTTACTGATCAGACACCCCTGAGCCAGTGGCTCGAGGCGCTTATAGAGCTCGGTCCGACCGATTTTGACTGGAACTGGATAATTAGGTTATTTATGATAATCTTTCAGTCTAAAAGCGAGCGTTCGGCGATATAGCATGTATAGTTCTTTAGATCACTTGAATTATGAACTAGATAATGTCTCATGGGATGGATGGTAAGACACATGTATCCTTACATATCATTTTCAACAGGCTGGTTCGTCTGTTGTTTCACAGAGCGAATTAGCCAGTTGTTTGGCTCGCTTTTATCTTTTATCTGACACATTAACAGTGGAAATTTTATGCGTCGGATGGGGTTGTGCGGTGCAGCTATGAATGTTATTTCGATGGGTCGCTTACGCACACGTCCCCTCCAGTTATTCTTAACTGGAGTGGTAGACGTTTTATCGCTCTAGACCTGTTTTGTTTTAGAGAATCTTTTAACATAAGGTCAAGTTTGGGCATATATTTATCAGTTTTCTCAATTATGACTGATGTGAGTTCATATATTGGGTTACAATCCTGAGTCCGATGGTCTCTCTATGCAGGGATCTTGCTACCCTCGGTTCTTGGAGACCACATATTATTACCGTTCATGTATTTATAGATGCAGATCAGAGTTTATCAGTAGAGAAGAAATGCTTCTTTTGTCATTAATTTCCAATAGAAGGGACATTTCAGTTCATTCTATTGCTAGATGGAGTCAGTTAGTTTTTCGTACTGCTTAGGAAAATTTATCTTCCAATCAGCAGTCAGTGCTTAAGACTTCAGCGCATGAAGTAAAGCGCTGGCAGCATCTTGAGCTTATTCTAACTGTATGGCTATTACATGATCTTATGTAGTATCACTTCAGGATAGTTAAGTTTGTGGTGCACGGGAATAATAGTTTCCATTATTTGTGTTGCCAGTATTAGGCTTTTGAATGCATACATTTGACTCTCAGCCGTTTTCATGGGAATGAATGATAGGATATGTGTATCCTTCTATTCATTTGTTTCTATTGATTACATTGACGTTAAGTGTCTGTTATTGAACATTCGCCAGAAGCTTCCCCCACGAGAGGGTCTTCTTCTTCAAGGGAAGTTTTCTTATTCACGTCATTCTTCGCTCTCAGTGGCATAACGAAGTATGTCAGACGTGAGGGAGCTTTGTGGTTACTATATTATTGCTGTTTGGACCACCAATGATTAAGTAATGTGGGTGAGGAGATTTCGACATGAAGTCGAATTCCCCCCCCCCCCCCCTCCCCACACTCACACACTGTCGTGTTTATATATCTTAATACATACATACTATGCATTTGGGTCATGTTGCATGGTGCCCTCATAGGCATATACGCAGTTCTGTTGCATTAGTTTCCGGTGTTTAATTTCTGATTTCTAATATACAAGAACTTATTTAATCATCATATTTGCTGCTATTTGAGTTCATAGGTGACTGCATAACCATTTAGTGGTTTTTAGATGATTACAGGCTGGATTTTAATGCACTCGCACAATATTTTATTATGCTGTCACTTTGATGGACCTAGAAATTATTATATATTACGGGGACGGTCTGTGTTGGATCTGGATAATCATACCCACCTCCATTTCTAGATCCTGGTCTCTATTTTGTCGGTTCTCAAATTGCATATTCTCACGTGTTTATAATTGTAGATACCAAATAGTACACGTTGGAGAGTGTTCTTACAGGATTTGATTGTGCAGAGGCCTCCTGTGAATGATCTTTGAAGCGTGTTTTCTCTGCAGAGATTGTTCATCGTATCTCTTGTATGTGTATGTTATATTATTATTTCACTGATTTCGTCGTACCTGTATACGCTGTCTGCAGTGCATTTTTTGTAGCGAATAATGTTATTCACCAAATTATCGCTATAGTCTTGGCTTGTGAATTGGCGTTAAGCACAATTTATTATTCATGAATAAATTTTTTGAGTGCCTGATCGATAATTATTTATATCATTTCCAGGTACTGCTTATTGATTCCAGAGCTCTCCCCTCTTTCTTTTGAAGATATGTTAAAAAAAAAAGGGGGGGTCATTTTGTCCACCTCTCTGGCTTATTGGGTATGTAACTATGAAGGAAGCTGTATTTGTCCATACTATATTCGGCGTTTAGCTGTAGTTTTATTGTATGGCGTAGGTTTCTGGGCAATTTTCTCTCATTCTCAAATATGCCATCCTAATTTTTAGGGCTTAGTCCAGAATAGCCTTAAAAATTTGTGAACTCGTTACAACCTATTTAGCATGATTTCATGCTCAGATTTAGGACTTACATAATTGGGATCCATATTAAGATATGTCTCTTCTATTATGATATAAAGAGACATACATGTAAATTCTAATTATTCTAATTTTCTTCTTCATGGATTGAAGGATTTGATCTATGTTGATCTACTGTTTCAGAAGTTCTAGGCCCTCCACCTTTTTACGATTCAGCTAGTCTGGGCCATTGGTATACAGTATAAAAATATGAAAAAATTTAAAGTAATTTATATATTTTTTATACTTACCAATGGTCCAGGCAGGAATGGCCCTCCCATGAGTGGGCAGTACTGGGCACTCATACCTCCCCGCTGAATTATTATATTATAATCTTTTTACAAAGAATGATGTTGGCGCCAGATTCGGTGACTTCCTGGAGTCTGCACATGCGCGGAGGGTAAATGTATGGAGGGCCAGATAGGACTTCTAATTTTTGGTTTTGCATGCAAATTTGGCGGATTAGGGGGGTGCAAAACTTGTGTTTGGCCCTAAATATTTTTGAGTTAGCACAAGCTAGTCTGGGCCATTGGTAAGTATAAAAAATATATAAATTACTTTAATTTTTTTAATTTTTCAGATTTGCCAAAAAGTTGACGGAGCGAACTAATATGGGTTCAATATCGAGTATGAGACCCATTATTGTTAATTACAGCTTGACAACACCTTCTCATGCTCCCAATCAGGTTCCAGATAGTCCTTTGTGGGATGTTGTTCCATTCTTGGACCAGCATGACACCAAGCTCCTGGACACTTCTTGGTTGGACTGGACAGACTGAAATTGCAAGCTGCAACTCATTCCAGACTTGTTCGACTGGATTGAGGTCAGGGGATATTGCTGGCCAGTCCATACGCTCAATCCCCTCCCTCTGTCAGTACTCCCGGACAGCATGGGCAACATGAGGACGGGCATTATTGCCCATCAGAATGAATCTATCACCCACTGCACCTGCGTACAATCTGACGTGGGCATCCAGGATCTCATCAATATACCGCTGTGCAGTCAATGTGCCACGGTCAAGGACACAGAGCTCTGTACGTCCATCCCAGCTGAGTCTGTCCCAGACCATTATTGACCCTCCACCATAGCGGTCATGCTCAGCAATGTTGGCTGCATGGAATCACTCTCCTGGTCTTCTCTATACCCTAGAATGCCTATCTGTGTGGTCTAGGCAGTACCTTGACTCATCTGTAAAAAGGACAGGTCACCAATCTTCTCCGGTCAATCCAACGAGATCCATGGCCCATTCATATCGTGTCTGGTGGTGGTTCTGGGACAGCTGAATGTGAATACATGGTCTTCTCGATCAGAAACCACCTTTGTGCAAGCTTGCCCGGATTGTCTGCGTCAAAACATTTACCCCGGATGAATTCTGAAGTTCACTGCGAAGCTGGGTTGCTGTGTCAAAGCAGTTCCTACGGGCCTGAATGATCAAAAACCGGTCTTCAGCTGCAGATGTTGCCCTGTCTCTGCCACCATCATGCCGTCTTACTGGTGTGCCATACTGCTGAAATCATGTCCAGGCCCTGGTGATCACCGTATGGTGCACACCAAGAGCTTCACCAACCTGACGATGGGTAGCCCCTTGTTCCCCCATCCCTACAGTCTGCCACATTTCTGCTTCAGACAAATGTCTTCTTACATTTGCATTCACCGTATTCAATCATTAAATCACAAAGGTTTATGTTGAAATGAAGACTGAATACCCTACACGTCATATACATGTAGACAGTACACAAAAACATCATGAAAATCAAGGGGTACATGCTTTCCATGACTGTCGCGAAAGGTCTGCCTGTCAAGAGAGTGCTCCAGATGCAGCCATGAAAATATTGAAAAAAAATATCTTTTTCTACCACACTACTGAAATGTTTCCATGTTTGATATATAATAAATGTTTCTGTTGGTTTACAAGTTTGTTCAAACTGATCTGGTGGTGTCATATTAATGTATGGGAGGTTTGTCAGGGTGGTTGGGGGGTGGGGGGGATAATGACTTCAGTTGTCAGTTGGTCCCTTTGTATTGTGCCTCTTTGGAGAGAGACTGTTTACTTGATTCCATTTCTCATTTCTTACAGGCAGAAAGTGTATTTGGAAGGAGGCGTATTGTTTATCACATCAAGGATATTGGTGGTGGATTTTCTCACAGATCGAGTCCCTGTAGATCTCGTGTCAGGAATACTTGTTTACAAGGCACACAGGTCAGATATTTTAATATCTCTCTTTGTAGATCTCATGTCAGGAATACTTGTCCATAATGCACCTTGGTCAGCTATTTTACTGCAAGTCAGGCATCTTCGGTAATAAAGGGTTGCAAAATTTTGCACTCCTCAGATTGTCTAGAAGTGCAGTTGCCCTCCTAATTCTCAGTGTCTAATAACAACATGCCTTTTTGGTGGTTGAATAGGGGTTAAAAGTGAGGTCAGATTCAAGTTTGCTCAAATCAAATCCTGAGTTTCTATTTGGCCTTCCGGTGGGGTCCGAATTTTAACTTGGTACAATGAAGAATACTATTTAAAAATCATCTTCTTCTGATTCACTAGTCATAATCTCTTGATATTTGGTATACAAAGTCCTTTTAGGAGACAGATTCAAGTTTGTTCAAACCAAGTCTCTGGCTTCATATCTGGGCTCCTTATGGGAACCAAAATTCCACGTATTACAACATGAGAAAATTCTTTTAAAAATCATCTTTATTTGTCTTTCTGATTCCTTAATCCTTTACCTAACGTAACGGCCAAAAACGGCCAGCACTACTCTCAAAACTCGTCAATTAATTTTCATTATTTTTTTATTTTTCTGTCTCTAAAACATAGGTTATGACACCTCATTGGAATGATCTCGTTCCAATGAGGGGGTCTTAACCTATGTTTTTGAAACAAAAATGAAAATAATAGTTATTCAAGAATTTTGTTTGCAAGTGTCATCTGATTTTCATGTTAGATAAAGGGTTAACATAGCAACCTTATTTTTCTCTCTCTTCCCCCTCTAACCCACTTTAATTTCCTGCTATACAACTTGATCAAGGACAACAATTTAGGCTTACTTGAGCCTCCAGTTTCGTCATCTCTTACTTCCTGTACAGATTTGAGTCAGATAACAACCTCCAGAATGTATTCCCAGATAGATTGATACTGACCACAAGGCAACCACCTAACTTACAACTGAAGACCTCTGGACCAGGTCTTACCAGTACATCACAACCAGTTTGTGGAACTTTACCTTGTAAAATCAAAATATGTGGAAATGTGAACTGATTTTTCTGCCACACCCCCCCCCCCCCCCCAAAAAAAAAAAAAACATTGTTAAAGGATGGTAATACATTAACCCATAGGGAATAGTACAACGCTGAAGTAGCAATTTTATATAGTTTCTTACATGTGTGCAGTGTCCTGACATACACTACATTGGTGAAAGTTCATAAGTGTTATGTAGACAGACATCCTCAGGATATTAACGTTTTACCTAATACGAAAGACAGATGACACTTTCAAATAAAATTCTTGAATAACTAATTTGTTTTTATTTTTGCGTCACAAACATAGCTTATGACCCCTCATTGGAATGAGCTCAACGAGCTCATTTCAATGAGGGGTCATAAGTTATGTTTTTGAGACAAAAAGTGAAAAAAATAATAAAAATTGAATGGTTATTTTTGTGAATAGCGCTGGCTGGTTTTGGCTGTTTCGTTGGGTAAAGGGTTAGTAATCATGACTTACTAGCTTCAAATGACATTGGGGTTCAGGTATTAGAAAACTGGAAGACACTAATCAGTGGAGAGTAGTTGAACAAAAATCTATTTCTTTTTTTGACAGCTCAAGTACTGGACTAATAGAGATGCAGGAGCCATGTCTTTATGACCATAATTCTACCTCATTTTGTTCTCCAAAATGTAATTATGGATTTTATGCCTTACTATCCAAATCGGTCGATAAAAAGGGAAATTTGGCAATTGTCAGGGTAATTTCTTGATGTTTTACAAAATTTTAATTCAGTTAACAGGAGTTTACTCTATAACTTATATGCAATTAACAGGTCAAATTTGTACTGGATGAATGGTAAATGGTTTTGTGCTGGGAAATTATATTCAATTAACAGGGTTAATCAGTTAAGAGATATCCAATTAAGTGGGCTCCACTGGACTACTTGGACGGTACAGTATATCATTTGGTGTTTGTATGTTAAAAACAATTAACAGTAGTGTTAATTAATTTCAAGATATACAATTAGGTGTGCTCCACCATTTTATTACTTTTATGAAACATGTCTTCTGGGTTTGATTGCTTGTATACATTTTACCAACACATCAAAGAACCTTGTCATTCCATTTGATTTCTTGTATTTTATTGTTTTTTACAGAATTATAGAATCATGTCAAGAAGCCTTCATATTGAGATTATACAGACAGAAAAACAAGGTATTATTTTTTTAACCCTTGACCTAACGGACAGGATATCAAAATTTATTTTAATTATTGATTTTTAAAATTAAAAAAAAACCCTCAACAAACCATATCATGTGACCCCTCATTGGAATGAGCTCAACGAGCTCGTTCCAATGAGGGGTCACATGATATGGTTTTGTTGACATTTTTGGAAAAACCTATTTTTTTTTACTGCTAAATTTGAAAATTATGCAGGCAGATGTGGGCACTTCATTGGGTAAAGGGTTAAACAGACTTCAAAACAGAACATTGTCCTTATCTTTAAAAAAAGGGGGGGGGGGGCACGGTGGCCCAGTTGGTAGAGGTGCAGGCTGCAAGCCGAGAAGTCCTCGGTTCGAATCCCACCTGCAGCAACTGCGTTGCATCCTTGGGCAAGACACTTCACCCCCATTGCCCACGAGGGGGCACGGTGACGCTGTGTACTAAGGCATACTGCACATTGATGATGCACCTGTCTTCAACCAATGCTAACCCTGCTTGTATGGAGTTAGTATGTTGGGGGAGCTAACAGTTGCTCGGTGGTTCTCTCCGGGTACTCTGGCTTCCTCCACACGTAAAACTGTCGTGGTCATGATTAGCCATTGTGCAGAAATATGTGACCTTAAACACCAATAAATAAATAATAAATAATAATCTTTAAAAAAAAACTAAAAACACTATATTGTTATATTCTTAGAAGGGGCTTAAAAATAGGTAGTATTTTAATGATGAGCTTGTTCCAGTGAGAGGTCACATGATATGGTTTTGTTGAATTTTTTTGAAAAATTTGATGGACACTTTAACTGAAGAATTAGTGGACAAAAAGTTCATTCAGTTTACAGGTAGTTTAACTTGACCAAATTATACTTATTTTTCTGGCAAGATATTTTCTGGGTTCATTCCCACTAGACCAATTCCCATGAGGCCAATTCCCAAAAAGACCAATTCCCCTTAGACCAACTGATGTGTTCTACTTTTAAAATAATTCTATATCAATAATTTGATATATTTATAAATATTTATAAACATATTTAATGTTATTGATATTCAAGCCTGAAAATAAGCAGTCTGTCATTTGCAGAATGAAGTCCCCAGAGGGTGAATTTCCTGATGCTATCCCATACAGTGGGCCAGTTTATCCTCTGGGTACCTCTTTCTGTTTATGTTTGAGACCTTGATTCAGGTTGAGGTTCACAGAGGGAAAATTTAGTTATTAATTTAGTATGATTTTACTATATTTCTTTGTTTTCTTTTTCAGAAAGGTTTTATTAAAGCTTTTTCGGAAAACCCACATTCCTTCACAACTGGATTTTGTCATGTTGAAAGAATGATGAAGAATTTGTTTGTCAAGAAATTGTTTCTGTGGCCAAGATTTCATGCCAGCATTGTATCCTGCTTTGAAAAACATAAGGTACTTCTACTGCCATTATAAAAAGAAGAGTCAGATAGATTGTTTTAATATTAATTCCTTACACAAAGTATACAGCAATGTGAAATATTATGCATTTTGTTGTAGTTCTCTGCCCTCCACTGAACTAATATTTAAGATGTACAATTAAACCCTGCTAACTGAAGAACCACTTTGTCAGTGAAAAACATTGACATAACCCTTTACCTAACATGAAAAGCAGGCGACAAATCCAAATATAATTATTGAATAACTATTTTTTTTCATTTTTTGCATCAAGAAAATAGCTTTTGATCCCTCATTACAATGAGCTCACCAAGCTTGTTTCAATGAGGGACCATAAGCTATGTTTTTGAGACAAAAAAATCAAAAATAATAAAAGAAATCATGATTTTTATCCCCCCCCCCCCCCTTGATGAATAGTCGGGGTGCATAGTGTTTTACCCCTTTGTCCATTTGTCCACTATCCATTTGCTGTCCATTCACAGTCCGACTGCCTGTCCGCATCTAGGGTACATTGTTTGTCTGGATAACTCCTCTCACAGTTTTCAAGCTAGGACTTTTTTATTTTACAGGATGGTTGTACATATACCATATACATATTGTCAGGATTTTAATTTCACAAAATTATAGATTGTTGAACTTTGTCAATTTTTTGTAGAATTTCACCTGTATGACACGTGGTTTGTGTGTGGTAGACTTTGCAGGGGCATCATATGTGTCTTACAGACACAGCTCATGTATGAATAACAAATCGGAGTTTGCTTTTCAACCTCCTGTGTCCATGTGCTGTGCAGGGCATGCTTCATGCTTCAGTCCCAATTCTTAACCCCAAATTTCGCAATCTCAGTTCCCACTCAAACAAAAATTTAATGCAGAACTGATGCCCTGAACTGGGTAGTCATAAGGCCTCAGAAAACCAATGGTTTTCTGAGGCCTTAGGACCACCCAGTTCAGGAAACCAACTGTACATTAAATTGCTTACCTAACAAAGTCTCTTAATTCAAAGGCAAATGTAAGTTCTTTAACCCTTTACCCAATGTAACGGTCAAAACCGGCCAGCGCTATTCTCAAAGATCGCCTATTAATTTCATTATATTTTCATTATTTGTCTCAAAAACATAGGTTATGACCCCTCGTTGGAACGAGCTCATCGAGCTCGTTCCAATGAGGGGTCATAACCTATGTTTTTGAGACAAAAAATGAAAAATATTAGTCATTCAAGAATGTTTTTTGCAAGTGTCGTCTGCTTTCCATGTTAGGTGAAGGGTTAACTGGTAGAGTGCTGAATTATTTTTGTCATCAAAATTTGTTCACATATCTTTGCCTTGCTACAATTTATGGGAGAGTGCCAATAGGCACTCTCCCATAAATTGTAACAAGACAAATCCTCACAGACTAAATAATTTAACTTCAAAGGTGATATGGAGAACATCCACTGAATATGAAGCCTTCAAGTTGTGGTATCGACACTTCAGAATAAAGCCCAAATATGGGCTTCCAGCACTCTACCAGTTAATAGTTTAAGAACAGTTTAACTCCCTGCACACTGATGTCGAAATTTCTAAAGTTCAGGGTGCAAATTTTTCCCATAATGCAACTAGAAATTTAACCAATTCAATCTTGTTTGACAGAGCTCATTGAGCTCTGTCAAACAAGATTGAATTGGTTAAATCCCAGTTGCATTATGGGAAAAATGGCTACTGGAAATCTGGATATTTTGACATCAGTGTGCAGGGGGTTAATATAGACTATAGAGACAGTGTAAACATAATTCCATGTGACTGTTTGTTATAAAACGTACTTGTAGTATACATGCAATTGCTTTGGTATCGGTCTTTATGTTCTCTGCTCAATTCAAATGTAAAATTTATAGGCTTTGTATGTTTTTCCGGGGGCGCGGTGGCTCAGTTGGTAGAGGTGCAGGCTGCAAGCCGAGAGGTCCTCGGTTCGAATCCCACCTGCGGCAACCGCGTTGTGTCCTTGGGCAAGACACTTCACCCCGATTGCCTACATGGGGGCATGAAGACGCTGTGTACTGCAAGTCGATGGTGCGCATGTCTTCAACCAATCTAACCCTGCCTGTGCTGCGGTACAGAGTTCAGAGTTACGATGTTGGAGAGCTGACAGCTGCTCGTCGTTGCTCGGTGGTTCTCTCTGGGTACTCCGGCTTCCTCCACCCGTAAAACTGTCACGGTCACGATTAGCCATTGTGCATAAATATGTGACCTTAAACACCAATAAATAAATAAATATTGTATGTTTTTCCCCTCCAAAACACCAATTTTCCTGATGGCATGGGCCCTGGACCCTCTCCCAAAGAGGGTGGAAGAATCCCTATATTGTATGTATTGGATAGCTCTTAATTGAATAACCCTGTTAATTGAATATACTACAGTACAAACTTGACCTGTTAATTAAATTTAGGTTATAGAACAAACTCTTGTTAATTGAATAAAAAATCTAATAATATGTTGAAAAATTAGCCTGACAATATTATCTGTAACAGTCATCAAATTCCCCTTGTTTATAGACCTATTTGACCTCAGTCAGGGTTTCCGCTAGACCGGCAGCGGGTCCGTCGACCGGACCCATTCCCCTCCGCCTATCATACTATGATCAGTCAGAAAATTTGGTGGTTAAAATGTCGAGTACAATGCTGTATCGTAACGACACTTGGGATCTTTTGTTTCCACGTAATATAGGCATAATTATGTTGTATACTATGCCTACTATTACTGGCGACAACCTGATACTTTATAACCCCCAGACGAGAGGGGGAAACAAAGTTCAAATCCTAAACGTCGCCTATAAAATTTTGGACTCAAATTGTTGTGTTTGGTCCGAAATCACTGGCTTTTATTTTGAGTGATAAATGATGTACTTGTTTTGGAAGCTGTCACTTGTTTCAAATGAGTGTGCAGGCTGCTGTCAGTAGTTGTCTGAAACACGCCCACAACATATAGTTTTCACAGTTTTCACAGTGGTTCAATATCATCAGAAAGATACTGATTGAACACTGCCACTTTCGAGCGGTGCACAATTCATTGTGAAAGAACACTGCCACTTTCGAGCATGCACAACTCATTGTGAAAAACGGGTGTTCAGAAATTAATGAGAAAGTGGTAATTAAAAATAAAAAATAATTACAACTCTGGTATTTGAGAATTATATAACAATATAACCAGGGATATGATTTATGACTTATTAGTTCAATAAAACATGCTCATTTATCATTTCATCATGCCCTGCAACATATGAAGTTATGACTTTCAGTGTAAAATCAATTTTTCGAATGGTGCCAAGGGAGGCAACTATTTTGTTATTCATATTTTGCTGTGTAAATTTTATCTGGTCTTCATATTATGAATTTTTTTATTGAGTTTGTGTGAAGCTATATTTTGTTTTATACGTAAAAAATGTACATATTTAAAAAAACAGCTATTTTTAAACAGACTATGTTTGTCTGTTTTCAAGGGGGTGGTTTGCAGTGCTGATTAACATGCTTACAAAGCACCCCCTGGGCTTCTACACGAGTCAGTACGGTAATTGCATGTGCATGACGTCACACGTCTGCATCATGGTTCTTTTCGAAATATTACCGTGAGCGGTTGTAAACAAAGCTCAGTCACTGTTAGGATTCGTAGATTTTGTGTTGTTTTGGGTTTGTATTTTTATGAAACCTCCGACCATATGTAGTATTGTGTGTCCCATGGGAATTTAGAGAATTGTAGGAGGAAAAAATACATATTTTCCACATCATTTATTCAGCATTTTAGTGACCAGAATCAGGGACCAGCCGAGGGGGGAATTTTAGGGAGACTTCAAGTCTCCCTCCAGAAAAAATAGGGAGACTGCAGAGTCATGTAGTTAGACTTCATAGGCAAGTGGGGAAAATTAAGAATATTCATGTACCACCCCCGCCGCCCCTTCATATTTTCAATTTATGGTCCTCCATTAACGTACAAATAATCCAGGTCCAGTTGTCTATGATGCATCTGTGCCAGGTTAAAAAATCACAATGTAATTATTGACTGAAAATCCCCCACTGCTACCTTCTGCTTCATGACCCCTCACCTCTTCTTCGTGCCAATCCCCCATGACCCTCCTGTGGTTGCCTTTCAACAAAGTCTACTAAGCTAATAATTTCCTAAGTCTGAAAGTGTGAACAGGACCAGATGTAAGAAGGTTGCTTGGGAGGTACTTTGTTAGTTAATAAACAAAATACATTCTGGGGTCGAGTATTTTGTAAAAGAAATGTCATTCCGCATCATTTTTATGGCATTCCGGTGTCATTCCGCGTCATTTCATGTCATTCCGATGTTTAGGAGGACCCTTTTTCAAGATCGTCTACATGCACACTTGTGTCCTGTACAAAGCTTTTCTTGACATCACTAAAGCTTTTTTTCATGTGTTTCAATTCCATTCGTGTTTTTCTGGGAATAGACAGCCCAACAGTTAACAGTCGTCAGCAAATCGAAATGAAAATAATGTGTTATAAAATAGGTCCATTGTGTATACATTTTCGGCATCCTAAGCGACGTAACCTACTTTCAAACTGGGTTGTTTTGTTGAGTCGCGTAAGTCACTTATTTTCGTTTCGACACTTGAAGCTCCGACTGGAAATAAAAATTAAAAAAAATCTGCCGAAAGCGACAATGGACAATTGCTTGTCGTGTGATTTCAAATAAATGGACTTTTATTTGACGAATTAAAATGCCCATTTATCACACTCGAGCACATTCGATTTTTGAAAATACTCGTTTTCATGTAAACCTCGCATCACTCAGTTCAGCCTTTTCTCATTTTGGCCAATTTTTAGAGGGCGACTTGTAATCGCCCCGACTATTTTTCTAGGCGACTTTGGGCTTAGAAGGGCGACTTAATCGCCCTAGTCGCCCTCACGGCTGGTCCCTGACCAGAATGCCCCCAGAGGCCACGAGAGAGCACCTAAAAATCAAAATTTTCTTGGGGCGAGAACCCCCCCAAACCCCCCTCCATTAGCTCTGTCAAACAAGATATAATAGAATAAATGCTCAGTTTATCTGTGGAAAACAGGAAGGAGGACCTTTTCCCTGTCAATTGAATACTCCTATTAAATGAATTATTTTCACTGGCAAAGTTGATAACGGCGTAACAGGGTTCAACTATACTGAGGTCTATATAATAGATTAATTGCTTATGTTGGATGTACTGAAGCCAAAGAGATAAAAAATGATGAGTGGTTGTCAAGAGCCATCATAAGATATTCTGTTCAATTAACCCTTTACCCAACGAATCGCCCGCACCTGCCCACATAATATGCAAATTCAGAAGCTGAAAAAATATTATTTTTTGAAAAATTTTAACAACACCATATCATGTGACCCCTCGTGCGGGGTCACATGATATGGTTTTGTTGAAATTTTTTGAAAAAATTAAAAAAATTATATTTAAAATAATAAATTTTGAAATCGTCTGCGTTGGGTAAGGGGTTAACAGAAGTTTTTCTTTACAGCTTTGATCAAATTTGTACTGAAGCAAATAATTTGGTGCTTGGAAATTATATACAGTTAAATGGGTTATTCAAATAAAAAATATCCAATGAAGTGGTCTCCATTGTATTAGTGTTGGATTTTAATTGGTTCAGAAGGTGCTAGTGAAGTTTCAACAATCAAACTGGATTTTGATCCAGAGCAAAACAAAAGATGGAAACTTCGACCATTAGTATGCGGGGTAAAAGCAGTTGATGGGGTTTACACTTGAGACTTTAAAATTTGTCCTGATTTGTAAGAATTGGTTTTGATTCTTGCAAACTCATGCCGTAAGAATCAAATTTCACTTTGAGTGGAGCTACCCCATCCCAACAACACCTACCACCTGCATATCCCATTTTATCATGGTTGGTAATGGGGAGGAAAGTAGAAAAAACTTGTCTTCCAAACCATAGCAGTTTGACATCTTTCATCCTGTAAATAATGAGAAACTGATTATTTTTAAAAACCTATAAAATTTCACAGATTTTTGTCAGGCAAGTGCTTCAGGCCCTGTGAGGCCTCTTTGTTATGCCTCCCCCCTCTGAAGGAGAATTCAAGTGTATCTAGGGGAGCCCTCCATCCCTCCATGCATCCATCTGTCCATACAAACGTTTTTGCCTTGTTGCTGAGGTGCAGTTAAACAAATATGGTTGTCCTTGGCATGCTGATAGACCAACTTGGGGGAGAGGTTCTCTACATAGGATGAATTCTGTCCGCACTTTCTTGCCAGAGTTGTGTAACTTGTTGCACTTACAAAATGCATCTGTATGAACATTTCACCCTGCAGCTCAGTTGTGGATAATCAAATTTTGTTATGTTGACAGATCAGCCTGGGGAGAAAGCATCTCATCATGGATTCTGTTTGCACCTTGTTGTCCAAGGTGTGGCTCTTGTAGGACTTGTAAAAGCATCTGTACAAACATTTCACCTTGTAGCTCGAGGGTGGACAATCAAATTTGGTTGTCCTTTGGTATGCCGATGGGGATCTCCACATAGGATGGATTCTGTCATTGTTTTTTCCCCCCAAAGTTGTAGCCCTTATTGGACTATTGATTCATCCATTGGTATGAACATTTAAAATTGTAGCTCAGGTGTGGATAATCGAATTTGGTTCCCCTTTGGTATGCATGGCAGCCATCTTGGATTTCTCCAGAACACTGTCCATAATTTGTTCAGCATGGGCTTACAGTTCCTGGTTCTTTTCTGACGATTACAGAATTTCATTTGCATATTCAGGTTCATGTCAAGAGAATGTCCTATTATGGGCATGATTAGCCACCCACAATGGCCACTACAGCAGCATCTTTGATTCCTTAAAAGATCTCATGCATCAGGGGCGTTGCGGTAAGTGGTTCTCGTCAGATCACCAAAGTTAAACAATGTCAATCACAGTTAGTCCTCAGATGTACGACCGTATGAGCGATCGATTCGACTCCCGCGTTGTGTCCTTGGGCAAGGCACTTAACCCGATTGTCCACATGGGGGCATGATAACGCTGTGTACTATGGGGTACTGCACGTTGATGGTGCGCATGTCTTCAACCAATCTTACCCTTCCTGTGCTGCAGCGCAGAGTTACGATGTTGGGGAGCTGGCAGCTGCTCGTCGTTGCTCGGTGGTTCTCTCCAGGTACTCTGGCTTCCTCCACCAGTAAAACTGTCACGGTCATTATTAGTCATTGTGCATACGTATGTGACCTTAAAACACCAATAAATAAATAACAATATTTATGCATCAGTTTTCTTAAAATTGGGCAGGGTGTCTTAGTATGATGAGTAGATAAGAACATCTGGTATATCGAAATGCCCTCTATTTGGACTGCCAATGGCAGGCCACATACAGTACGTGGAGAGTGTATTATCACTAAATCACCTGCAGAGTGGAGGTTCCACCCAAGCAATAATTGCAAATTTGCTGCAAAGCATAACAAGTAAACCCAGAGGTCCATTGGCTGAAACATTGCTTGTGTTTGTTGTCGATGTGTACACAATTTGAAAGTTATAGCTTGGGTGATAATTCCACTCCACAGGTGATTTAGTTACAATCCACTCTCCACGTACTGTAGAGGGCATTTTGGTAATGGTTGGCTGCCCTGGATGCCATCTTGGAGTTCTTCAGCACACCTTATAGGTCTCATTTATGCAGTATTTTTCTTGAAACTTTGCAAGAGCAATCTCTATTGAATTTGTTTACCTCTTTCAGGTTGAAGTTATCGAGTATAACACGCAAATGACGCCATCTATGATGGCATGTCAGAGAGCTTTATTGGATTTGATAGATGCCTGTATCAAAGAACTTAAGAGGTGTATTACAGCAGTAAGTCAATATATTAACTCTTAACCCTTTACCTAACACATAAGGCAGATGGCAATTGCAAACAAAATTCTTGAATAACTAATTTTTTAATTTTCTGCTTTAAAAACATAGCTTATGACCCCTCATTGGAATGAGCTGAATGAGCTTCACAGGCCCATTCCCATGAGGGGTCATATAAGCTGTTTTAGAGTCAAAAAATGAAAAAAATAATACAAATTGAACGGTGATTTTTGTGAAGAGCTGGTTGGTTTGGGCCGCTACGTCAGGTAAAGGGTTAACCCACGGTAAAGCAGCCATGACTAGATCTGATGAAAAATTCATTTATTTTTTACTGGAAGAATCACTAGTGAAAAAACTCATTTAATTCACAGGGGAGAAATTTGATTAAATATGTTCGCATTGTACCTATATCAGTGGCAAGAGAAATCCTGTCCACGTCATGAATACCATTCCGCAGTATGTAAGGAGTTAAATACTACAGCCAATCAAAATAAAGTTTTTATCCAAAACGTTTAATATAGAAGATCGCTAATGAATCACAATTTCACTAAAATATACCTGAGCTGAGGTTAACCAAGGCTCAGATCGATTTTAGTGAACAACAGGGTTCCAAAATTTCAAAGAAAATTTTATTATTTTTAGCTCACCTGAGCGAAGCTCAAGGGGAGCTTTACTAATCGCTTTCCGTCCGTCGTCTGGCGTAAACTTTACAAAACCAACTTCTCCGAAGAAACCACTGGCCCAATATTTTTCAAATGTTGGGTAAAAGTTTATTACCTCTTGTCAATTCAGATTTGTTCACATGAAGTTGCCCCTCCTCCTGGGTGGGGCCACACCCCCAAGGGGCGCCAAAATCTTTGAAAATCTTCTTCTCAGGAATCAGCAGTAGCAGAGACTTGATATTTGGTATGCAGCTTCCTTTTGAGGTGAAGACTAAACTTTGTTCAAGAAAAGAGGGGCAATATTTGGCGACTTTATGGGAGGGGCAAGAATTTTGGCCCCACCCCAAATTTAAGTTTTCCGAACCGAGAGGCCGATTTGAACCAAATTTTATGTAAGGGCATATTGGGTCATAAGTACCTAATTTATGTCAAAAATTTTTTTCCCGCAGCCCCGTGGGAACCGCAGGAGCTAAAAATAGAAAAAAATTAAAACGCCCATATCTCCAAAACTACACGGCAGTGAGAATTTTTATTTGGTGTGAAGCTTCCTTGGGACCAACAGAAAGGATTGGTGAAAAAAAATTGCCATCGGTTTTATCATAGGATACAGTTTCGGGACTTTGAAAAAGAGCTGAGTCAGCACTTTTTAACACTTCAGGCAATGGGAAAAACATTAAAAAATCTTCTTCTCCAGATCCAGCTGGCAGAATGTTTTGATATTTGGTATGCAACATTGTAGGGTGGATCTGATTCAAGTTTGTTCAAATTGGCCCCCTGGGTTCATATTTGGGCTCAGTATAGGAGCCCGATTTCGAACTTAGTGCATTTCAGGCAAATTTCTTTAAAAATCTTCTTCTCCAGATCCAGCAGGCAGAATCTTTTGATATTTGGTATGCAACATTGTGGGATGGATCTGATTCAAATTTGTTCAAATCGGCCTCCTGGAATCATATTTGGGCTCACTATAGAAGCCCGAATTCGAACTCAGTGCATTTAAGGCAAATTTCTTAAAAAATCTTCTTCTCCAGATCCAGCAGGCAGAATCTTTTGATATTTGGTATGCAACATTGTGGGGTGGATCTGATTCAATTTTGTTCAAATCGGCCACCTGGGTTCATATTTGGGCTCACTATAGAAGCTCGAATTGGAACTTAGTGCATTTCAGGCAAATTTCTTTAAAAATCTTCTTCTCCAGATCCTGCAGGCAGAATCTTTTGATGTTTGGTATGGAACATTGTGGGGTGGATCTGATTCAAATTTGTTCAAATCGGCCCCCTGGGTTCATATTTGGGCTCACTATAGAAGCTCGAATTGGAACTTAGTGCATTTCAGGCAAATTTCTTTAAAAATCTTCTTCTCCAGATCCAGCAGGCAGAATCTTTTGATATTTGGTATGCAACATTGTGGGGTGGATCTGATTCAAGTTTGTTCAAATCAGCCCCCTGGGTTTATATTTGGGCTCACTATAGAAGCTTGAATTGGAACTTAGTGCATTTCAGGCAAATTTCTTTAAAAATCTTCTTCTCCAGATCCAGCAGGCAGAATCTTTTGATATTTGGTATGCGACATTATGGGGTGGATCTGATTCAAGTTTGTTCAAATCGGCTCCCTGGATTCCTATTTGGGCTCACTATAGAAGCCCGAATTCGAACTTAGTGCATTTCAGGCAAATTTCTTAAAAAATCTTCTTCTCCAGATCCAGCAGGCAGAATCTTTTGATATTTGGTATGCAACATTGAGGGGTGGATCTGATTCAAGTTTGTTCAAATCGGCCCCCCTGGGTTCATATTTGGGCTCAGTATAGGTGCCCAAATTTGAACTTAGTGCATTTCAATCAAATTTCTTTGAAAATCTTCTTCTCAAGATCCAGCAGGCAGAATCTTTTGATACTGGGTATGCACCATGCTAGGGGGGTGAGATTCAATTTTGTTCAAGCCAAGTCCTGGGGTTTATATTTGGCTCACTGTGGGAGCCTGAATTATAACTTAGTTCAAAATGAGGAATTTTCTTAAAAAATCTTCTTCTTCAGATCCAGCAGTCGGAATGTTTTGATATTTGGTATGCAGCATCCTTAGGGAGGTGAGAGATTCTAGTTTGTTCAAGCCATGTCCCTAGGTCCATATTTGGGCTCACTGTGGGAGCTTGAATTGTAACTTAGTTCGAAATGAGGAATTTTCTTTAAAAATCTTCTGCTTCAGATCCAGCAGTCGGAATGTTTTGATATTTGATATGCAGCATCCTTAGGGAGGTGAGAGATTCTAGTTTGTTCAAGCCATATCCCTAGGTCCATATTTGGGCTCACTGTGGGAGCTTGAATTGTAACTTAGTTCGAAATGAGGAATTTTCTTTAAAAATCTTCTGCTTCAGATCCAGCAGTCGGAATGTTTTGATATTTGGTATGCAGCATCCTTAGGGAGGTGAGAGATTCTAGTTTGTTCAAGCCATGTCCCTAGGTCCATATTTGGGCTCACTGTGGGAGCTTGAATTGTAACTTAGTTCGAAATGAGGAATTTTCTTTAAAAATCTTCTGCTTCAGATCCAGCAGTCGGAATGTTTTGATATTTGGTATGCAGCATCCTTAGGGAGGTGAGAGATTCTAGTTTGTTCAAGCCATGTCCCTAGGTCCATATTTGGGCTCACTGTGGGAGCTTGAATTGTAACTTAGTTCGAAATGAGGAATTTTCTTTAAAAATCTTCTGCTTCAGATCCAGCAGTCGGAATGTTTTGATATTTGGTATGCAGCATCCTTAGGGAGGTGAGATTCAAGTTTGTTCAAGCCATGTCCCTAGGTCCATATTTGGGCTCACTGTGGGAGCTTGAATTGTAACTTAGTTTGAAATGAGGAATTTTCTTTAAAAATCTTCTGCTTCAGATCCAGCAGTCGAAATGTTTTGATATTTGGTATGCAGCATCCTTAGGGAGGTGAGAGATTCTAGTTTGTTCAAGCCATGTCCCTAGGTCCATATTTGGGCTCACTGTGGGAGCTTGAATTGTAACTTAGTTCGAAATGAGGAATTTTCTTTAAAAATCTTCTGCTTCAGATCCAGCAGTCGGAATGTTTTGATATTTGGTATGCAGCATCCTTAGGGAGGTGAGAGATTCTAGTTTGTTCAAGCCATGTCCCTAGGTCCATATTTGGGCTCACTGTGGGAGCTTGAATTGTAACTTAGTTCGAAATGAGGAATTTTCTTTAAAAATCTTCTGCTTCAGATCCAGCAGTCGGAATGTTTTGATATTTGGTATGCAGCATCCTTAGGGAGGTGAGATTCAAGTTTGTTCAAGCCATGTCCCTAGGTCCATATTTGGGCACACTGTGGGAGCAGACCTGTTAACCTCTCGAGGTGACTGTCAGTGAGATTTTGATGAGCTCCCAGTGAGACTCGGATGCTTGTCAGTGAGATTTTTGCACGTGGGCAGCACATCAATAATTTCCATGTTACCACCCCCCCCCCCCCTCACACACACATATATTAAACATTCCACCCTAATGTGTTTTATTTGAACAATATGTCCTTTCAAAAGCCAAAACATAGAAATATAGAGAAAAACACAAATCAAAAATATGGATGTGGTCATGTGCCAATATCTGAGTTGTTCCAATGACATCCATATTTCAATGGTTTTATGTACAAAATGTTTGGAGATATTTTCGACCTTTTCAGCACTATATCAGTTTTGACGCTGTGTTGAAAGTTTTGGATCTATTTGGGAAATTATGGGTACTTGCGGCGACCTGCGGTAACCTGCGGCGATCTGTGGTGTTTAGGCACACCCCGAGTCCGGTTGTTGTGGTAATTCGATCTGCCAAAGCCCAGCGCCCCACCTAACCACACCGGGTACTCACTGGAAAATAGTTGGTCATTTACGAAGGGGATTTGGAATGGGGTGATCATTTTTCAGTGAAACGTGAACATTATGCCACAGCCAGCCCAGGACAAAACATCTCCGGGATATTTAATTTATTTTGTTGTCCATTTATCACAACGAATGAAAAAACGTCCAAGTGCCGTAAATTAGCAACTTTTTAGAGATTTTTTTCACCAAAAACGTAATTTTTTTCACAGCCTGCTTTAGAAAATTGCGAATCGGAAATTTTTCCCAATATATTGAAAATTACGGCAACTCATATGTTTGAGCCGTTTGTCTGCAAAATTGGCTATAATTATCTGAAGTGAAAGTGAAATCCAAAATGCACAATAATAAATTTATGCGTATTTTTGCACATGTTCGATTGGACAAAATTTATGCATATGGAACTTATTTTTCGATTTGACTGCTACCTGTATACAAGCAAAGGTGTGCCTTTAATATATGATCAATTTCAGCAATTAACCTGCATCTCAAATTCATTTAATCCGCCTGTCAAACGTGTTGCAAATAATCCCTGACACGGCCATTGACAGAAATGAGATTGGTCACCAGTTCTTACGTAAGTGGTGACGTTTCACACAAACTTAATGACCTTGCCATTGAGAGTAGAGCACATGCTTTTGTATTTGTAAACAAAAGCTGGTGGATTCAGTTTTTGTCTGGTATGTCGATTTTCCGGGAGATTTTGGCCCAAATTGACTCCCGGGCGGGAGGGCGGGAGGGGATAGCTAATTCCGGGAGAATCCCGGGCATTCCGGGAGAGTTAACATGTCTGTGTGGGAGCTTGAATTGTAACTTAGTTCGAAATGAGGAATTTTCTTAAAAAATCTTCTTCAAATCCAGCAGTCGGAATGTTTTGATATGTGGTGTGTAGCATCCTTAGGAAGAGATTCAAGTTTGTTAAAGCCAAGTCCCTTGGTTAAAGCCAAGTCCCTGAGCCCGAATTATAACTTAGTCAATATGAGGAATTTTTCTTTAAAAATCTTCTTCTTCAGATTCAGCAGTTGGAATGTTTTGATATTTGGATTGCAGCAATCTTAGGGGGCTGAGATTCAAGTTTGTTCAAGCCAAGTCCCTTGGTTCACATTTGGGCTCACTATGGGAACCCGAATGACAACTTAGTTCAAAATGAGGAATTTTCTTTAAAAATCTTCTTCAGATCCAGCAGATGAATGCTTTTGATATTTTTTATGCAGCATCCTTAGGGGGTAAGATTCAAGTTTGTTCAAGCCATGTCCCTAGGTCCATATTTGGGCTCATTGTGGGAGCTTGAATTGTAAATTAGTTCAGAATGAGGAATTTTCTTAAAAAATCTTCCTCTTCAGAGCCAGCAGTCGGAATGTTTGGATATTTGGTGTGCAGCATCCTTAGGGGGGTGAGATTCAAGTTTGTTAAAGCCAAGCCCCTGGGTTCATATACAGGCTCCCTGTGAGAGCCCGAATTATAACTTAGTTCAATATGAGGAATATTCTTTAAAAATCTTTTTTTTAGATCCACTGGTCAGAATTTTTGGATATTTTGTAGGAGGCTTTTCTTAGGAGGAGCAGATGCAACTTGTTGAAATCAATTCTCTGGGTTGATATTTAGGCTACCATGTTAGGTGAGCGCCCTCAGGTCCCCTGGGGCCTCTTGTTAAGTTATGTTTTTGAGGCAGAAAATGATCATATTTTTACACTGTAGACCAATGGCCCAGACTAGCTGGAGCTTAACTCAAAAGTTATTAAGGGCCAAACACAAATTTTGAACCCCCCAATCCCCAAAATTTACTTGCAAAACCGAAAATTAAAAGTCCTATCTGGCCCTCCCTACATTTACTCTTCGTGCATGCGCAGACATCAGGAAGTGACCGGAATTGGTGCCAACATCGTTCTTTGTTTGGCCCTAAAAGTCAGCAACAATGAAATGACATCTGTGCTTTAAAATCTCCTTTTTTGAGGATGCCAGACACAAATCAGTGCAAGAATTGGTGGATACAAGGCTGTTCTTGGATGAAGGTAGTGTTCAGCGGTGGTTTTGGACATTCAGGGCTGTGACTTTATAATATTTATAAAATTATTTTATGTTTTCCCAATATTTTTATACTGTACCAATGACCCAGACTTAGCTGGTGC
This sequence comes from Pictodentalium vernedei, assembly GCA_031216915.1. Classification (NCBI taxonomy): domain Eukaryota; kingdom Metazoa; phylum Mollusca; class Scaphopoda; order Dentaliida; family Dentaliidae; genus Pictodentalium; species Pictodentalium vernedei. Next base: position 37,362,200 of record CM062291.1, on the reverse strand, counting down.
TAACTCCACAAAAACCAGGGCCAAACACAAATTTTGCCCCCCAATCCCCAAAATTTGCATCCAAAACAAAAAGAAATCATGTCCTAAAGGACCTCCATAGTACGACTCTACTGCGCATGCGCAGTGACGCAGTCGTCCCGAAATTGGCGCCAAATATCATTCTCTGTTTGGCCCTTCATCAGTCAACATCTCACTGATCTTTGTGCTTGTAAATCTCAGTTTAAAGGATGCCAGACACGTAATTTTTGGAGAAAATGTGATTCTAAGGAGGATAGAAGGAGGAGAGGAAAAAAGAAGTGGCAAAAAATAATCAGGGCTGTACTTAAAATTTTTTGTTGAAATTATGTTAAGTTGCCTATTTTCGAGGCATGGGCCTCTTGTTGTCATTCTTGCTAATTGTTGCACTGCTTACTCAGTGTTTCCTCTCCCCTAGCCTTCTAAAGTCCCCCCTTGCAATTCTCCCATGCTTTTGGCATATTTTTGAGAAGTTTCATTTCTAAAATTTCCTGGGAGAGTTGCTTGGTTACAGAATGTTTTCTGTTATTTTCCCCATAGTTACGTTTTCACCCATGGGTGTATAACGTTTGTGTTCTGCATCTTCCATCTGATGTTCTGCAGATTCTCCCCTGGGAGTCTCTGTTTTGCATCAGATAGAGTGTAATTGATGACTGATTCCGGGCCAGTTTTTTCAGTGCCTGGAGTCATGTTTTCTAGTGTGTTTACACTGTTTGTTTTCATTGGCAACAGCCTTTTTTGAGGGGGGCTGTTTGCCTTTGTGGTAGTTTATCTCATTATAAGATACATTTATATTATCCGAAAGTGTCTCATTAATTATTTTATATAATTTTAAAATTTTTGACCACACTTTGCCATCGGATCCATCGGGGCTCAACGTTACTTTTCAGCAACTTGGGCTTCTCTGAAAAAATATTTTTTCAAAATTTTTTTGTTTTGCAATTGTTTTTTCATTTATTAATGGATCATGTTATTATGTATCTTTGTGTCAGGGGTTTTTGCGAGTAACTAGGACTTATTGTTGTTCTTTCACAATGAAGGGACATTGTTCAAATTGTAATAGGAAGAAATCTTCCTCTGACTTTCATGATCATTGTATTAATTGTAGTCAGTGTTCTCGCATTAATCCCTGTCCTATATGTGAACATTGGGATGAGAAACATTGGAAACGTGTGTCACGATATGTTGTTTCTGGAGAAAGAGCGATGCCGGCTCTTTCTCCACAAGGTCACTCTACTCTCTCAGTTTCTATTTCAGAGGAACCAGAACAGGGTGATGTTTCCATGTTATCTTCTTCAAGTGTGCGTCCGTCGTCACAAATGAATTCAGAGCTAGCGGCAAAAGTGCTCATGGAGATTAGACAAATGTCGTCCGCTAGCTCGCCCGGTGTAGCGTCCATTCACCGAATGGTTCGGCAGCCGGGTTTGTCCGATGCGGTCCAAGAGGAAATTTTGGGTGATGCGAGCACTATAAAAATAATAGATGCACACCCAGTGACGGCGGATAGTGAACGAGAACGGAGGAAGCCTTTTAGTCCGGTTCCTAGCTCGTCCAGGTCCAGCCGGGCCGCGAGCGAGAGAGGCCCCTCTCTCGTACAACAACATCTGGGACCAGATGTTGTGGTACAAAATGTGTCTTTAGCGGAGCATACGTCCGTCGCTCAGGACGCTCCGTTGTATAAGCAGTCCGCAGAGACTGTTAAGGCTTCCTCTTCTCGTCGGCGCACACGACCGCACCTTGGCTGCGTGACCTCCGATATTTTGCCAGCTTCGCCGATGAAGGATTCTTCGGCGACCAGGTCACACCATCCGGCAGCCAGGGATTCGAGACCGATGGACTCCGGACGTTCGCATAGGAAAAGTATGCGGGAGCCATCTGATGCGGAGCTGCCCTCGGCGAAGCAGCGAAAGACCGCGCCTCCGCAGGTCTCGACGTCGGACATTCTAGTGCAGATAGCACAGCTTATCCCAGCAGCCGACAGAAACGGTGTCGGATCGAGAATTATCCGACGGCGCTGGGTCGGTACGCTCCGCCGAAGCATCGGGGGCGGACGACCGGGAACATCGGGAGGTCCGACCGGATGGTGAAAGGGATACGGATGAATTGGAGCTATCCCTTTCGGAACAACATAAAGCTGCCGTGGACTTCATCCGGCACTTTCTTCCTCAAGTTGTTCCGTCGGGCCAGACTGCTGCGCTTCCGGACAGGAGAATTATAGCGTCATTGGACTCTGAATTTTTTGAGCGGTTCAGGGACATCGCTCCCGAGTTTCCGTCGCAGTCCAATAATGTTGCAAGAACATTTGAATTATTGAACGACGCTATTTTTAAACTTGCTTCCAGGACGGGGAAAGCAGGTTTCTTGTCCGCAAATACTCTCAACCTGCCTTTCATTAATGCAAGGAATAAATTCGACACGGCAGGTCAGGGTATACCGAGAGTTCCTCTGCGTATGGACGATGAGGCGGAAGACTTAGAGCTATCATTACCGTCGTCAGCTTCTATTCCAACCGCAGTGTTGGAAACAGCTATTGCGTCTAACAGAGCCAATTTAGATGCCTTATCTTACGCAGATCACCTTACTAAGGCGTTATCACTGCGCCTTCAAGGGGAAGAGTTTCAGGATATACAATCCTCTTTAAGACTTCTTTCAAGGGCAGTAGCTTATTCCACGTGTAACTCCGCCCTTTCAGTGGCAAATCTGGAGTTGGTTAGACGTGACGCAGCCCTGTCTACATCCACACTAGTGGATTCTAAGGTGAAGAACTCTCTTAGAGTCGCTTCGGTCTCAGGAGATCTTCTCTTTGACGGCAAGCTTTCCGCTATTTATGATAATATTAAAAAGAAAGCTAGTGATTCTCTGTTGTTCAGATCCGCTCCTAAAAGGTCGGATACAGCAGACACGAATAAGGCGGGCACTTCTGGGTCTTATGCGCCCAAGAGAGGTTCCTATAGAGGTTCCGGTGCGTCCTCTGGCTCTTATTCGAGAGACCGTCAGGATAGCGACTCTCGTTCGGGACGTCCTTCAGGCCGGGACAATCGGTCGGACGCCCCGAGGTCGACGAGGCGAGGTGCGGGTCGTGGAAGACGTGGTTTCTCCTACCGCAGGCCTCGCAGATCCAGGAGGTGATGGCTTAAACCTCTATCGCGTTCCGGTTGGCGGAAGGTTGTCGAGTTTTTCTCAAGAGTGGGCGTCGATTACGGACGACCCGTGGGTGAGAGGAGTGACTTCGGAAGGTCTAAAGATATCCTTCAAACGAAAGCCTCCATTAACTCGAAGTCCAAAGTGGACTCATCTTCCGTCAAATCCTCAGAAAAGAGATGCTCTGGTATCAGAGGTGCAGTCTCTTTTAATGAAGAACGCGGTAGAGGTCGTAGAAAACCAGGAATCGCTGGGATTCTACAGCCATCTGTTTCTGGTTCCGAAACCAGACGGCTCGTTCCGTCCAGTCATAGATTTGAGCTGGATAAACAAGCTGATCGTCGCTCCGAAGTTTTATATGGAGACGATTCGATCGGTCAGAGTGAGTATTCGGGTGAACAATTATGCAACGAGCATAGATCTCAAAGATGCGTACTTTCACGTCATGGTACATCCGACATTCCGAAAGTATCTACGCTTCGCAGTCCTAGGAGTGGTGTATCAGTTCCGGGCCATGTGCTTCGGATTGAATCTAGCACCCTGGGCTTTCACTCGGGTAATGAACTCGGTAATGATCTACTTCCGAGCTCATTCGTCTGCGGTAACGTCGGCCTACCTGGACGACATTCTTCAGAGGTACGGCAACGAGTTAACGCTTCAGAACGATGTTCAGAATCTTCTTCTATTGCTCCGACGTCTCGGTTTCATAGTAAACGAGGAGAAGTCGGATCTGGTGCTGTCCAAGTCATTCACTCATCTGGGAATGAGCTTCGAGACGCACAACAATCTCGTTCGTCTGCCGTTAACCAGAGCGAAATTAGTCAGTTGTTACGCTCGCTATTGTCTGAATGCAGACAAAGTCACGGCGAGAGAATTTATGAGACTGATAGGTCTGTGCGGAGCCGCCGCGGATCTCATTCCGATGGGACGGCTACGCACACGGCCTCTTCAAATTTTCCTGACTCAGAATTGGAGTGTGAAAATTCATTCGCTCGATGTAGACGTTCTCTTGTCAGATCAAGTGAAACAAGAGATTCAGACTTGGGCAAACATTCAGTGGTTAACTCAAGGAGTTCCGCTGCAGTTGCCGGATCCGAGTTTTACCATTATGACGGATGCCAGTCAAACAGGTTGGGGTGCATCATTAATCCCAACGGATTCGAGATGCCAGGGTCTTTGGGATCCGCAATTCCTGTGCAAGCACATAAACATCAAGGAAATGATGTCAATTTGGCTTGCGTTACGTCACTGGATGGACATTATTCACGATGCTCATGTCCAAATCCTATCCGACAATACGACAGTAGTGGCGTATATACGGAATCAGGGAGGCACTCATTCAGTTCCGTTGTTCAATCTAACGGAAAGAATCCTTCTGTTTGCGTTGGAACATCACGTTCTTCTTTCGGTCCGTCACATACCGGGTCGTCTGAATGTGCTAGCAGACTCCCTTTCACGAAAGGGTCGCTTGTTGCCGTCGGAGTGGACTCTCAACAAACAAGTATTCAATCAGATTTGCTACCAATGGGAACGGCCAATGATAGACTTATTTGCGACACATCTCAACAATCAGTTGCAGACGTATGTGTCCCCGTGTCCGGATCCAAGAGCATTTGCAGTAGACGCTCTGTCGATCCCTTGGGACGGAATGATAGGATATGCGTATCCTCCAGCGCCGTTAATTCAACAAGTATTGCTAAAGATAAACCAATCTCAATGCAAGATTCTGTTGGTAGCATCTCTGTCGCCACAGAGACCGTGGATAAATCTACTCAGGTGTCTGTTGTGGGACCTACCGCGGAAGCTTCCTCCACGAGAGGATCTTCTTTCGCAGGGGAAATCGCGCCAACTCCATCACAACCCGCAAGGTCTCAACCTTCATGTTTTTCCGTTGTGCGGTCCTTCTTGCATGGCAAGCACTTTACAGGACGAGCAGTGGACGCGATTTCTAACTGTAGGAGGACCTCCTCTTCGCTAAACTATGCGGCTAAGTGGAAGGTTTTCCGTCGTTGGTGTAGGGATCATTCTGTAGATATATTTGATCCCTCTATACCAGACATTGCAAACTTTCTAGTTTACTTGTTTGACGAAATCAAACTGCAGCCTGTTACTATAAAGGGTTATAGATCTATGTTATCTGATACCTATGCACATCATGATAGTTTACAAATTGGATCTAATGTCTCTTTATCGAAATTGGTTAGAAACTTTTCGATAAATAGACCCAGAACTCTTAGATTAATTCCTAAGTGGAATTTAGCTTGGGTTCTCCTTAAATTGAAGGAAAAGCCATTTGAACCTCTTGGGACAGTAGATTTCAAATTCTTATCTTATAAGACAGCTTTTCTCTTAGCTTTCTCTTCTGCCAGAAGAGTCAGTGAGCTTCATGCACTATCGGTGGATGATTCTCATTATCGTAGTGTTGGGAACACTATCACCTTCACTACTAATGTTGGTTTTTTAGCTAAGAATCAGGCTCCTAATAAATATCCGGAACCTATTGTTATTAAGGCTCTTCCGTCTTCAGACGGGCGTAGGCCTTTACTCTGTCCTGTTAGAGCACTACGTATCTATAAACAGAGATCTCAGTTCATCAGAAAGGGACGGAAACGTTTCTTTCTGTCTTTGATGCCTAATAGAAAGGACATTTCAGTCCATTCTATTGCTAGATGGATTCAGTTAACTATCCGTACTGCGTATGAAGATTTATCTTCTTCTCAGCAGTCTGTGCTTAAGATTTCTGCTCATGAAGTAAGAGCTCTTTCTACTTCCTGGGCTTATGCTAATAGTGTTGCTATTACAGATTTAATGAAGGCTGCTTATTGGTCTCAGCCTTCCACATTTACTAATTTTTATCTCAGAAATATTGAGTCCATTTCTGGAGACCTGCATTGTTTAGGTCCGTTATCTGTTGCTCAGAATGTCGTCCACTAAACAGTTGCAACTATAGTTATGCAGGCTTTCTGTTCCGGCAGTGACTCCGTCCGGCTGCCCTCTTCGCTCTGGGCTATTTGACCCAGGGCAAGGGGAAGGGGGGGGGGGGGGTGTTCCCTTAGGTCACCTGCTTTATAGTGAAAAGCAAGGGAATGCCTCCTCCAAGACAGTATTTCTGAGTCGCTTCCGGGATGGTTTTAAAGTGTAATATTAATGTTTAATTTCATTCATGTCTTATTTTTAAAGTGTAGCTCGGTGTGAAGCATTTGTATATGTCAAGTGTCAAACGGGCTTTAATATACAATACTCGGACACTTTTAAATGATTATAAAGAGTCTCAATTCTCTGGACTACTTTATTTATTGGCTTGTTTTAAAAATAATTAGTATAAGGGTTATACTGGATGTTAATAGAGAACATGAATGTTATTGTGCTCAATTATTAAGGGTAGTGTATCTTTCTAATTTAATATTAAATAAGAAAGATACATGTAAAGCCTAATACTCCTTTTCTCCTTAAGGGGTTACCTCTTTATTATATAATTGAGCTTATTGGATTTTCCTCTATGTCCTAGGCCCTCCAGCCTGTTTACTATTCAGCTAAGTCTGGGTCATTGGTACAGTATAAAAATGTTAAAAAATTTATAGTAATTTATATATTTTTTATACTTACCAATGACCCAGACGGGGATGGCCCTCCCTGAGTTGGGAACTCTTGCCTCCCCGCTGAGTACATAGCGCTGACCAGGCACTGCCAGTAAGAATGATATTTGGCGCCAATTTCGGGACGACTGCGTCACTGCGCATGCGCAGTAGAGTCGTACTATGGAGGTCCTTTAGGACATGATTTCTTTTTGTTTTGGATGCAAATTTTGGGGATTGGGGAGCAAAATTTGTGTTTGGCCCTGGTTTTTGTGGAGTTAGCACCAGCTAAGTCTGGGTCATTGGTAAGTATAAAAAATATATAAATTACTATAAATTTTTTAACTTTCGAGACATATGCCTGACGTCATCATTTTTAAAAATGATTATTCCACTGTTTGTTAAGTATTCCTTCCATGAACCCTTCCTGTTAAACTCTTTAAGCTTTTTGGCTATTTATTACAGAATATTATTCTATTTCTTCCCCAGGGTTATGTCCTCACCCTAGGGATGTTAGGACTTTTCGTCTTGCATCTTCTGTCCAATGTATCGTTTTTTCTTCATATGAAGATCTAGCTTTGCATTTGATAGTATTTCAATTGGTTCTGATTTTGAGCCTTTTCGTGTGCCTGATGTCTTGTTTACATTGACGTTGTTTACATTATCAGTGTCCTCATATATAGGTACTTTTTTTCATTCTATTACTGTAGTATACTGTAGGATACATGGATTGTTATTCCGGTAGTGTAGCTCAAAAAATTTTGGATTTTGTCCACACTTAGGCTCTATCCATATGCCCTTGGGCTCTTAATATTCCCTTGGGGAACTTGAGCATTTTTTCTGTCACGGCTACCTCCACTACATTATTTAAGCACACACGACCGGATCCTAGCTACCCGACTTCTGATATCCAGCCTGCTGCATGAAGAAGGAACCACTCTTTACACGTGAAGATGGACCATCTGGTAGCTAAGGAGATGAGGCCTTGATCATCGGGACGTTCTGAGAAAGGATCTGTTTCCAACACACTGTCCCAGGAGCAGCATATGGCTAAGGAATGGAAAACCACTGCTCCTCAGGCCTCGATGATGGACTTGCTGTCGCAGATTGCGCAGCTAATCGCAGCATCCTAGCAAGTGCAGATGCAGCCTCCCTGAGACTCAGAATCTGGGCTGTCGGATGGTGCTGGGTCGGTCCAGTCATCTGTTTGTGCAGATGCAATGGACCGAGATTTGCAACTGATTCTCTCGGATGGTGAAAGGTTGAGGAAGATGATTACCCTTCCCTTTTGGAACAGTACATGGTTGCAATGGCTTTCATCCATCAATACTACCCTGATTTTGTTCCGCAGAATGCTGCGACGACAAGAGAGAAACCACTGGCGTCATTAAGCGCATACTTTATCCGGACAAAGGAGGAAGTCCTTTCTTTTCTGGTTCAGTTTATGCAGGTGTGGCAGGCCTTCGGCCATATAGATGACGCCGTATTTATCCTCTTGAGTGCGAAGAAGAAGGGGGTTTCTTATCTTCATCTTCTGTATACATACCGTTTTTTGGACCACGTTATTTAAAAATGGTCGGGGAAGATGTTCAGAGAGTTCTTCTGCATTTGGATGAGCAGGCCGGGGATCTAAAGGTATCCATACCTGTATCATTCACTATTCGCTCAGACACAATTGAGATGGCAATTTCTTCAAATAGAGCGAATTTGGACGTTATGTCTTACGCAGCTCACCTTACAAGAGCTATGGCACAACATCTCAAGGGAAAGGAATTTGAGGACGTTCGTACCTCTCTTAGAGTTCTTTCCTGGGCAATTATGTTTACCACGTATAACTTCGCCCTAACAGTGGCTAATCTGGAGTTAATCAGATGTGATGCTGCTCTTGTGTCGTCATCACTGATAAGATGACAAGGTGAAAAGTTCTCTCCGAGTTGCTCCGGTTTCCGGACATTTTTTTTTCAACGACTAGCTTTCGTTAGTCTATGAACAGGCTACTGAGAAAGCGTCTAGTGCTCTGCTTTTGAAGTCGGTGTATCAACGACCTGCTTCAGCAGACAAGAATAAAGGAGGGTGTTCCAGACAAAAATTGTCAAAAGGAAACTCATCACGAGGGTTCAAGAAACCATCTTATAATTACTCTGGAGGTCGTCAGTATAGCGACCTGGGAAAGGGGCGTAGGTCTGATCGGGACTATAAGTCAGACGCCCCTAGGCCGACGAGACAAGGTTTTTCGCGGGGAGGACAAGGTTCCTCCTCCTGTAAGCCTCGCAGGTCATACAGGTGATGGTTTAGACCTCTATTGATGGCCAATTGGTGGAAGGTTATCTAGCTCAGCAAAAAACTGGATAACAATCATGGAAGATCAGTGGGTGAGAAGTGTAGTCGTGGACGGCTTACAGCTATCATTCTGAGTAAAACCCCACTAACAAGTTGTCTGCGTTGGACAAATCTTCCATCAAATTCTTGCATAAGAGAGTTTCTCCTACCGGAGGTATAAGCTCTCTTATCAAAGGAAGCTATACAGGTCATCGAGAATCAGGATTCTCAAGATTTTTACAGTCACCTGTTCTTCGTACCAAAGCCAGACGGCTCGTTCCGACCGGTAATAGACTTGAGCTGGATAACAAGTTAATCATGGCTCTAAAAGTTTATTTATGGAAATCATTCAGTTGGTAAAAGCGAGTGTTCGAGTGATCGACTATGCAGCAAGCATAGATCTAAGGATCTGTACTTTCATGTCCTGGTACATCCGGCATTCTAAAAGTACCTGCGGTTCACCATACAAGGGAAGGTGTATCAGAACAATATGCTTTGGTCTGAATCTGACCCCCTGGGCATTTCATTCGAATAATGAACTCGGTAATGTCTTACTTACGAGCTCATTTGTCTGTGGTGATGCCGGCTCACTTGGATGACCTTCTACAGGGATACGGCAACAGAATTATTCTTCAGAACGATGTTCAGAGTCTGCTTCTATTACTCCGATGTCTCGGTTTCATCGTAAACGAGAAAAAGTCGGATCTAGCTCCGTACAAGTCGTCTATTCACTTGTGATTGAGCTTTGAGACTCACAACAATCTGGTTCGTCTGCCGTTACCCAGAGCGAAATTTAGTCAGTTGTTATGCTTGCATTTGTCTACATTCATATGCATTAAGAGTGAGGGAATTCATGCGACTGTCCCCTCCAGATATTCTTTACTCAGAACTGTAGTGTGAAGAAGCTTTCGCTTCAACCAGTATTGATTTAATGGACCTAGTAAACAAGGGTTCAAATTGGGCAGATATTCAGTGGTTAACTCAGGGAGTTACGCTGCAAATGCCGCATCCAGCTTTCACGAATTTGACGGATGTGAGTCAGACAGGTTGGGGTGCAACCCTATGTCCTGCAGTCTCGAAGTGTCAGGGTCTTTGGGACCCTCAGTTTCAGGAGAAACACATAAACATCAACAAGATGATGTTAATTATAGCTAGCACTACAACATTGGATTCACATAATAACGGACGTCCATGTTACATTTCGTCTGACAATTCGACAGTAGTAGCGTACATCGGGAACCAGGGTGGCACCATTCATTTCCATTATGCCAGCTAACGGAGAAGATTTTCCTAATATGTCGTGAATCATCATGTTCATCTTTCTATCCGTCATATACCGGGTCGTCTGAACGTACTAGCAGACTCACTCTCTCGGAAAGGTCACCTGTTGCAATTGGAGTGTACACTCAACAAGCGAGTATTTGGACAGATTTGCTGCCAGAGGGATCGCCCCATGATAGATCCGTTTGCGACACACCGGAACAATCAGTTACCATCGTTTGTGTTGCCATGCCCAGACCATTGAGCTATGAAGTAGACGCTCTGCCGATCTCATGGGGATGGATGATAGGATACGCATATCCTCCAATTCATTTGATTCAGTAGATTCTGTTTAACATCAAACAGTCTCGTTGTGAATCCTACTAGTAGCACCTCTATCATCACAGAAACCTTGGATCAGTCTTCTCAAGTGTCTGTTATGGGATGTTCCCCGAAGCTTCCTCCACAAGCGGACCTTCTTTATCAGGGGAAATTTTTGTTCTTCACATCCTTCTCCGCCCATAGTGGCATAATGGAGTCGGTTAGACTTGAGGGAACCATTGCGGTTCTGATATTATTTTATGACTAACACAAGAACAATTAAGTAATGCGGGTGAGGAGGGTTCGATATGACTTCAAATCCCCCCTCCCCCCCCCCCCCCCCCCCCCCCCCACACACACACACACACACACACCGCCAATGTGTTCAAAGGCGATTATCGGGCAAGACATAGTTTTCTTCCTGCAAGCCTCATATGAGTTTAAATACATAGATGCATTTCTTCACTTCTCGATTAGCGGCTGGGTCGTATTCTATGGCGGCCTCATGGGCACATCCACTTTGGTTGGTTTCCTGTGATTATTCGTCTATATGTCACTTACGAGTGCATATTTCATCATAAATAAATTGCTAGTCTTTGGGTACCTCGGAGGCTGCATAACCAGTTAACTGGTTTTCAGATGATTACATGCGGGATTTTAATGCTCACGCGCATGATAATTATTAGACTGACATTTTATTGTATGTTATGGACCTTAGAAATTATGAATTATTTTGGGGGCGGTCCATGTCGAAGCCTGTTAATCATACCTACTTCCATTTCTAGATCCAGGTTTCTATTAATGCCGGTACTCAACTCGTATATTCGCACGATTGTTGTGTCATAGATATCGGATAGTACACGTCGGGGAGTGTTGTTACTGGAATTTATCGTACGCCTGAATGGGGTCGCCTGTGGGTTACCTCGGAAGTGTGTTTACTCTCCAGAGTTCGTTCATTGTGGTTCGATTGGACATGTGTATGTTATATATTATATCACTGGTTTTTGACCTATCTGCGTATGCCGTCTCCGGTGTACGTTATATAGCGGGCAATATTAATTACCGGGATCATTAATCCTATGAGTGGCTAAGTAATTAATTCTATGGGTGGCATAAATAATTAATCTATGAGTGGCATAAATAATTATTCTTAGGAATGGGATAAGTAATTAATCCTATGAGTGGGATAAATAATTAATCCAACAAGTGGGATAATTAATTAATTCTATGATTGGGGTAAGTAATTAATCATATGGGTGGGATAAATAATGAATCCTATGAGTGGGATAAGTAATTAATCCTATGAGTGAGCAGGCCTTGAAATAACAAGATTTTGATAAACCTTCCAGCATGTTGCCTCATTTGACACTGGTTAACCTGTTGATCGGTTACCTAGATTTTTTTCATAAACCTATTGGCTAACCATTGCATTAAAAGTATTAATACTGACAAAGCTTCTGACATACCCAACTACAGTTCCTCCCAAATTAGTTTGGCGTTTAGACACAAGGCAGGCGAAGTACAAAACAGGTACATACGCCCCTCCCCCCCCCCCCTGCCCCCAAAACACATGCACATTCACGTGTGCATGCATTAACATTTGTTGTTCTTTGCTTTGTATGATTTTTGTGTCTAATGAAAATTAAAGAATTGTAATTGTTTATTTTGCTGCGTGGCTTATTATTTCAGAAACCCAAACACATTTGTCTCGAACTGGGAGTGGGAATTGGGCAATTGTGTGGGGATGGGGTCAAATACTGTTGATGGACGTCTCTGTATTACAAATACATTGAACTTTAGGGCATGGGAGTTGCATTGGCAGTCTCTGATTAACAATGGTCCAGGAGGCCTGTAAAAGCTTATAATATTCATGAAATAAAAACTGATGAGTTATGTCATAGTTCGTGATTTGAAGGGAAGTAGGAAGAGGGAGGTAATGACATGAGGTTCCTAGTTAGAACTAGTGAAGATGGGGGCATTGAAAATCCTTTGTAGGGCTATTGAAAGTGCCTTGAAAAATGCTGAAAAATGTCAAGAATTGAAGAGAGTTAAATTCTATCAGTCCTTGCCCACAGGAAGCCTGTCCAATGGTGTCCAGCATCCTCATAGTGTTCAGATTCCAGTATGTCCAAAGAAAAATAAGTTTCTGTATTCATATTTTGGCTCCTTTTGGGAACCAAAATTTAACCTCAGAGCAATATGAGGAAAATTCTTTAAAAATCTTCTTGTTCAGAAGATCCCCCAGTCCAAATCTTTCTATATATGCTATTCATCATCCTGAGTGTTGGGGGTTGGGCAGATTCCAGTTTGTTTAAATCAAGTTCCTGTGGTCATATTTGGGCTCTCTATGGGAACACTCTTTTTAGCATAGTGCAGTGTGAAGAATATTCTTTAGCTGGTGGAATGCTGGTAGCCAATATTTGGGCTTTATACGGAGAAGTGCAGGTACACCATCTTAAAAGCTTCATATTCTGTGGACATGCTTCATATTATCTTTGAAGTGAAATTATTTAATTTGTATGAATTTGCCTTGTTACAATGTATGGGAGAGTGCCTGCAGCCATTTCTCCATACACCTGGCGTCCCGGTGCTTGGTGGAAGGTGACTTGTTCCTCTTTTTTCTCTTCTCCATAGATGTTGTGGATTTGGTGGTGGTCGTTGTTTTCTTACCCTTCCTCTGGTGAGGAGCAAGGCAGGGCCCTGCAAAAGGTAGTACTACCACTCCCAGAGGTGGGATTCTGCTGGTATTTGATGGTTATCTGAATGCTGTCACTATCAACATGGACGTCCCAGTTGATAGGCGGACTCATAGCCATCAAGGTGTCTATCATGTAAATAGTTTGCTGCTTGGAAATTATATACAGTTAACTGGGATATTTGGGTTTTATTCAAAAGTGCAGGTACACCATCTTAAAGGCTTCATATTCTGTGGATATGCTTCATATTATTTTTTAAGTGAAATTATTTAATCCGTATGGATTTGCCTTGTTACAATTTATGGGAGAGTGCCTGCAGGCACTCTCCCATAAATTGTAACATGACAAAGACATGTGAACAAATTTTAACACCCCAAAAAAATTTAGCACTCTTCCTGTTCAAAATTTTGTTCAGAATCACTAGTCAGAATCTTATGGGAACTCAAGAGTGGCTCATCAGTAGGTAGAGGTGCAGGCTGCAAGCCGAGAGGTCCTCGGTTCGAATCCCACCTGCGGCAACCGTGTTGTGTCCTTGGGCAAGACACTTCATCCGTATTATCCGTGTGGGGGCACGGTGGCGTTGTGTACTAAGGCATACTGCACGTCGATGGTGCACTTGTCTTTTTACAATGCTAACCCTGCTTTTGTGGAGTTAGTATGTTGGGGAGCTGACAGTTGCTCGCCGTTGCTTGGTGGCTCTCACCAGGTACTCCGGCTTCCTCCACTGGTAAAACTGTCACAGTCATGATTAGCCATTGTGCAAAAATATGTGACCTTAAACACCAATAAATAAATAAATAAATAAATAATGGGAACTCAAGATGTTTGACAGAACTTGTTCTCTCAAGTCACTGCCCTAATGAGTGAAAAATTGTAAAAGTAAATTGTAAGTGCCTAATTATTTTTAAAAAAACCCCTTGAATCTCTTTGTGAAGAATCAGTGGTCTTCTGTTAGGTTGGTGCTTCAAGTTATCTTAGGGAGCCTCTTGCTCAATTTCCTAGTGCACATTGTAAAACATGTATTAGTTTTTTGAAATGTAATTGTGTACACTGTAAATGGAGAATTATTTAACTGGTAGAGTGCCAGATTACTTTTCAATGGTCATTTGTAACACAAGTATTTTTTTCAAAGATATAGAGGCTATCGACACTGTTTTAGTAAATATCGTGAATTATCTCATGAGTCTCGACCTGAAAGTTTTATTTTTCACGAGCATAGATTTTCTTTTTATTATATACTATGTGACATTTTAATGCGCAATATTCTGCCCAATTCGACTGCAAACAGTTTCAAGGCAATAACAAAAATCTGCTGATAGTTCCTTCAAGGTGATGTTCAAGGTGACGTCATGCGCCGAAGCATAACGTCATTTTTATGTGTACCCAAACTGTGTATGGTACACATAATGCCATCATCTGGGGTGGAGCTCCGTCGTTCGTCCATCCTTCATCTCTCTGTCTGTCTGTCCATCCATCCGTCCATCTGTCCGGCATTCATATCCATTTCTTTGGCATTCGATAACTTGAAAAATATTGCTTGGATTGTCAAGTTACTTTATATTTGTGTTCAGGTCACTGATGTGCTGAGCTGTATAGTTTTTGGTGTAAATCTGATGATTTGATCCTGAGATATTGGGTACGTTTCCATAGGCCATTCCGAATATATTCAGAATTCACCAAACTAGTGTGTCATGCGCAGTTCAGTTACAGAATGTTATTCTCAAAGAAATGTTCATTTGACGTTATAGGTTATTCAGAATAATCAATGTTGTTCATGATTTCACTTCTTGTCGAAGAATTGAACAACACAGAAAAAGTTGGCTGCGTTATCGGCAGCTAACTTGAATTATTCTGTGCACAGGCTCTTGACGAATTATCAGATTTTATCATATTTAATAAAATATATATTATATTATCAATACTAAACAAACTGAGTATTGATAATATCATATACATTTTATTAACCCTTTACCTAACATAAAAAGCAGACGACACTTGCAAAAAAAATTCTTGACTTTTTTGTCTCAAAAACATAGGTTATGACCCCTCATTTGAACGAGCACAGCGAGCTCGTTCCAACGAGGGGTAATAACCTATGTTTTTGAGACACAAAATGAAGAAATAATAAAAATTAATTGGCGATTTTTGAGAATAGCACTGATCGGTTTTGGTCGTTACATTGGGTAAAGGGTTAAAATTGATAACATCTGATAATACGTGCAGTGCCTGTGAATGTAAGTAGATTCGACATTTAATGCTACTGCAATGTGCAAAACTTTTGGAAGCTTTGAACCTTGCAATAACCTTCAACAATGTTTTATTTTATGGTAGAGTGAGGCGTAGCTGATATAAATTGGTCTCAACACCGACATGGAATTATAAAGATAGTCTCAATTTATTTTTCTATGAAATTAGAGAACCAAAGTATAGGCCTAGTAGGTACCAGGGTATAAGGCCTCCCCTCACAGAAACTTGGACCGCATATATATGTGGGGCCAACAGGAGTCACGAGTTACGGCTTACTTCTAAAAAATGCCAGTGGTGCCATGTGCATTCGGGGCGGAGGAGTTCCAGTCAAAAGTGGCAAGTTGCATAATTTAATCACCGACTGGATGAACATTTGATGCAGGTGACTGGGTTGTGCCGTAGAACAGGGGAAATTTAAGAGTCCGAAAGATTTCCTCCCGTATGATAAAAGTCACAAGAAAAAACGAAGGTAAGGGGCGCGTGTTTGGACACCAGTCTCAAAAAGTTGACTGGCTCGACTAGAAGACCAGGTGGCTGTCACTAGAGATGTTTAGGCCCGGTGTATAAAGTCAGTAGAACTGCATGGGGTTTGCCCCGAGTCCTCGCGTATTAAAATGAATGGACAATATAGCAGTACAGTGTCACATTGGGTTAAGCATAATAAGGCCCATTTGGGTGGTGCGCAATTCTATAGTCACTGTTGAGTCAAAGAGGCGTTATATTAGAGTGACGTCACAAAAGAGCCATCAGTCATCAGGACGAGAGGACGGCTGTACATGGAGAATGTTCTAGTCATTGTGACAACGGAGGTCTCTGTGTGTATGGCAGGGGGGGGGGGGGGGGGGGGGAGGGGAGGGGTATAATGTTATATAGGGTAAAACAGGCTACAGAAAGAAGCTGTTGTGCAATAGCTTCGCTAAAAGCATAGGGTCACTGCACTAGGGTCGAGCTGTTTTGGAAATATCCATAAGCCCCGACGTAGTTAACGCCCCACTAACCGATAGACGACATCTTGGAAAATCCAACTGATTTCTTGGAGTAAATAAAACGTTTCCAGTGGCCATGGACCTTCTTCAGAGACCCTTACCATAGGCAAAGGGAAACACACGGGCTCCTAGCCCTATACTGTACCAACACATACCGCTCTACTACTATACAAGGTCTGTACCCAGTCACATAAGCCTTGAAATCCCATTCTAATACCATTTCCGATAGCTGTGAAGGTTTTATTTGCACAATTGTGTACGAAAGGATGATGGTTGCACAGATGACGGAACTTGTAAATCCCCTTCTTAAATTGCACAAATGTAACATGAAGGGGGGTAGGAGTCAGACAAAATACCCCCAAACCACCTTTATTTGCACCCAAACGTACATGTACGCCATTTTTTGTGTGTGTGTGTGGGTGGGGGGGGGGGGGGTATTTTGGCTTGTATGGACCACGGAAACTCTGAAAATTTCTGCTATAACATTTTCAGATGAGTTCTTTGACGAGATCCTTACCCCCCTCCCCCCCCCCCCTCCCACTCCATCCCCAATTACATGACTTCTGCAATAGCGATTCCGTATGAGAAGAAATCTTTCGGTTCTACCACTTTCCTACAATAAAACGCAATCAATCAGATTACTAAACTGTTACAGCAGATTATTTGTCTGTTTATTGAGGGTTACAACTCTTTCGAAGGTCAGGGTCATATCGTGCCAAGCAGTTTTGCTAATAGAGGAAGCCGGAGTACCCACAGAGAACCATTGCACAGCAGCAAGTAACTACTAGACTCTCCAACGTACTAACCAGACACAGCGTCGCCTGAGTGCTAGAATGTTCAATTGTCCCCTATGGGACATAGAACATTCTACCACTCAGGCGACAACAAGCCAGATGAGCATTGGTTGAATACACGTGTGCCTATGCGAGCAGTTAGGATTAAGTGACTTGTTCAGGGTCACAACGCCAGTGGCGTGGACCAGTTTCGAACTGTCGACCTCTGGTTCATAAGTCCGACGCGCCAGTCAGTGATCCCCGGAACTCCCCATTAGTTGGTTTTAAAAGATTACTATAACAGATCATTAATTGGTTGAAAAAGATAAGGCCTATTTAATCTGTTACTGTATAACTGAATAAAACTGTTAAAACAGGTTATTAGTTGGTTATAACACATTACTAATCTGTTAAAACAAATTATGAATCTGTTATAAAAGTTTATTAACCTGCTTAACAGATAAATAACTGGAGACGGGTTGGCACCAATATGCCACCGTTGAAAACAAATTTTGTCCAAAAGATTTGGGGTGTGCAAAACTTTATAAGTCAGTGCGCATGTCTAGAATAACGTTTATTCCTCCTCATGAGGTGGATTAACAGAATGCATTCCGAATGGAATTCCAGAATACATCCACTTGAACAAAACGACACGAATTACATTCTGCCTTATCTGCGCATGTCCAGAATAACTCTAGTATTCTCGAATGGCCCACGGAAATGTACCCATTAACTCTTTATCCTTCAAATTGAAAATCCTTCCAATCCCTTTGGCATGAGATAACTCAAAAAATATCAATCCAATTGTCATGTTACTTTATATATATCTTCAGGTTACTGATGTGCCGTGCTGTATAGTTTTTGGTGCAAATCTGTTATTTTGATCCTGAGATATTAACCCTTTATCCTTCAAATTGAAAATTCCTCCAATCCCTTTGGCGTTCGATAACTTGAAAAATATTGCTTGGATTGTCAAGTTACTTTATATTTGTGTTCAGGTTACTGATGTGCCAAGCTGTATAGTTTTTGGTGAAAATCTGATAATTTGATCCTGAGATATTAACCCTTTATCCTTCAAATTGAAATTTCCTCCAATCCCTTCGGCATTCGAAAACTTGAAAAATATTGCTTGGATTGTCAAGTTATTTTATATTTGTGTTCAGGTTACTGATGTGCCGAGCTGTATAGTTTTTGGTGTAAATCTGTTATTTTGATCCTGAGATATTAACCCTTTATCCTTCAAATTGAAAATTCCACCAATCCCTTTGGCATTCGATAACTTGAAAAATATTGCTTGGATTGTCAAGTTACTTTATAGAGGATATCTACACTGTTTAGTGAATATCAGGAATTATCATATGACTCATCCGTTTTGTTCACTTTAAAACATTTGATATTTTGTTTTCATATTAATATAACAATAACATGACTTTGGAGGGCAGTGTGGTTTATTAATGGCCCAACAGGTGTGAATAACAGCCCGACAGCTTCTTAAAGGCCTGAGATGAAGTCGAAGGCCGTTAATAAGCTGAAGGGCTGTTATTCACACCTGTTGGACCGTTAATAAACCACAATGCCCTCCAAAGTCATGTTATTACTATTATTACCACTGGGATTTTGAGAAAGTTTTCACCCCATGCCTTATATGGCACCCACCAACAGCTAAAAGATATGCGAATATAAGTCAACTAAGACTTTCCATATATTAATTTCTATTTTCTGAACAAAACCATACAAATACAGTGTATTGATGTCAATGGAACCTGGTCCTCAAATTGACTCCATTTATATCAATATTTTATCATTTCACTGGGGTTGGGGGCATTTAATTCTTTAGCAGTTGATATGAAATCTACATTACTTTTCCAAACGCTGTGATGAACAAATTAAATAATTTTAATGTTTGACAAGGGCTAATTGAGGCAACTGAATTTTTGAAATCAGAACACTGTTAATTTATTAATGAGACAATATAATTTGTTTAGCAACTGTTCGTGAACTTGATTAAAGAGTTAATTCTTGTAAATATTAACTGTACTGTTGTTGAATACAGCACCCCCAAGATAAATGCATGTGCTCATCTGTGGGTTGTATGACATAGTGTTTGTTGATGGAACTTCCACATTGTAGACAGTTTCTGAACTTCCATTAGGAGGTGGTATTGTTATTACATCTTCTTTAGAAGCTGTCAGAACTATAGGCGCAGCTGCGGAAATACTGTTAGATGTTGAAACTGGTGGGGCCACAGGAGTATCTTCGATCACACTGCTTGTTTCAGGTTGAGCACTAGAAATAGACTGATTATGTCAATATTAAACTCTCCATAGCAGGCTTCAGTGAAATCCTCATCATCAGAGAATTCATCACAGTTGGCAGATGTATTTAATGTTTCATTTAATATGTTTAAACATTGCTTTTTCTGTTCAACCGAAATGTCACTTATATAGTGGTTGAGGCTTTGAGCATTTTTGTGTTTTGTCACTGAAATTATACTCTGAGGGTTGACTCCGGCGTGATATAAGTTTGTAATAGTGGAAGCTCTCACACTGTGGCATGTGTACACCTGGGAGAGGCCGCTTTTATCTGAAATTCTTTGCATAATTGTGGACAACATATTTTTCCCCACCGGTTCGTTCCTGAACCAAATGTGATCTAATTTATATGTACGTCTTGGTGTTTGAAACAATCTCTCACAGTCAGGATGTAATTTTGATAGATAAAATTGGAATATTTGGATGCCCTGTCCATACATCCTCTGGTCACTGTAATCCATGTCGGTTTGTCGATGCCCTCCTTGGTGGTTCTTAGTCGTTTCTGTCATGGACACAGAGACATATTCAACACCGTGCGAATCTGTTTTGACAGTAAACATATCAGTCTTCATCTGCGCCCACCCCTCACGCCCCCTTCTGCCGAAATGGTAGCACAAATAAAACCAAACTGCCTCCAGTAGAATGTCTGGTGAAGATTTATATTTTTGAAAATAAGTACCCAGCTTTTTCATATCCCCCTCTTCGATTGCTGGCTTATGTTTGGGTTTACAGTTATTAGCTTTAAAGTACAACTTGCATCGTGCTGTAAACATGGTCTTTTATGATATTGAATGATCTACTTATAGGAGCTGTGGACAGGTGACGATGTAATGCTGCTCTAATTCCAGTGAGGGTGCTTGCAGTTAGTGTGTTTCCCTGCTTGTTACTCTTCACTTCTCCATAAAATTTCCTCAGAAGTTCATTCAAGGATGCAGGTGAAACTGTATAAAAATCACAGTCTTTTCCACGTTTTTGAAGCCAATCTTTGAATTTTTTTACTCCCCAATTTGTGGCACGATTTGTTCTTTCTGGTTTTGAACTTTGTTCCAATAAATTCAAATCGTCTTCATTTAAATTGCTTGATTGGGACATTTTTATTGTTTTTAAATTTGGCAGATCGTATTGTCGTCTGTTGTCAAACTGGTGTCACATGATTATCACGTGATCGGCACCAGAACGCTTTCAATTGCAACGAAGTTAGAAAACTTGAAAAGAGACCCGATATTTACCACTTGTAAGTCATGAATAAAGGCTTGAAATGTATACATATTTACTTACTATATTCAGCTGTTTCTTCTTACGAGCATGGCTTTACTGGACAGTTTACATATTCAATAATTTAAATAAAACCACATTGTTTACGAGTTGAAAGCATTTCCGAAAACCGTCTCCACTTCCCAGTGAACGACAGCGGGAACAAAAGTCACGTGACGTGTCGGGCTGTTATTGAGATGGTCAACCCAATGATGGCCCGACACGTCACGTGACTTTTTGAAGTAGAGCGTTACGTTCTTGTAATGCCCTATTATACTTTGTTAATGTACTAGAGAATGCCCGCTAGAGTGGTAATAATCAGTGATAAATAAAGCCATCCATCAATTTCATTGGTTAATTTCAAAACTAGACAATTTGATTGGCTGAACAAAATACAACTGGGCCATATTTTCATAATTTGCATTATTGGGGTTGAAAGATTTCATTGGTCAGTTTCAAATATGGACAATTTGATTGGCTGAACAAAATACAACTGGGTCACATTTGCATAATTTGAGTAGGGAGAATTTACGTTATCTGTCCTGTTTAGGTTGGGTTATATTGCATTAACCCTTCACCTAACAATGACCAAAACCGGCCAGTGCTATATACGACAAATTTTCATTTTTTGTTTCCAAAACATAGGTTATGACCTCTCATTGGAACGAGCGCATTGCACGCGTTCCAATGAGGGGTCATAACCTATGTTTCGGAAGCAAAAAATGAAAATTTTTAGTTATATGATGATGTTTTTTCCAAGTGTCGTCTGCAGCACACGTTAGGTAAAGGGTTAAAAAGTCGTTAATTTGTCTTATGTGTGTCATATGATAAATAGAAACTTGTCCGAATTTTCTGTTTGGGGCTCGCCCAAACGGAAAATTCTTAGACTCGTTTCATAAATATCATATGAGAAAAACACTCATTTCATATCCTTCTATTTATCTCATGAGTGTGGACCTGAAAGTTTTATGTTTCACGAGTGTAAATTTTCTTTTTATTGTTTGCTACATGACATTTTAATGCTCAATATTCTGCTCAATTTGACTGCGAACAGTTTCAAGACCATAACAAAAAGCTGCTGATAGTTCCTTCAAGGCGGTGCTCAAGGTGATGACATGCGCCAAAGCGTAACGTCATTTAGGAAGCCACTGAAAAAATTCATCGTGTGGACCTGAAAGTATTACTTTTCACTCGCGTAAGCGCTTGTGAAAAATAAGACTTTCAGGTCCACACTCATGAGATAATTCCTGACGCTGACTAAAATAGAGTAGATTTTCTTTTTTATTATATGCTACAAGATATTTTATTGCATATCATTCAGTCCCATTAGACCCAAAATGCATACATTTCAAAACAATAAGAAGATCAGCTGATCGATCCTTCAAGGCAACATTTTGCGATGAAATGTGACGTCATTTAGGAATCTACTGAGGAATATTTCTCGATATCGATCAAGTCGATAGTAGGGCTGTCGCGACCATCATTTTTTGTAATCGACTAATCGTGACCAGTAATCGACGGTTAGTCGATTAATCGTCGCTTCCCATGATTTTTTAGCAAATCATTCTTCTGTTCGTAAAACTCTGAAAATGACAATGGCATCAGTGTGTTCAGACGAAGTGGGGTTGTGGGAACAACAAATCGGTCCCGACTGAAGCTA
Organism: Pictodentalium vernedei; assembly: GCA_031216915.1. Lineage (NCBI taxonomy): Eukaryota > Metazoa > Mollusca > Scaphopoda > Dentaliida > Dentaliidae > Pictodentalium > Pictodentalium vernedei. The sequence continues at coordinate 37,339,641 of CM062291.1, read as the reverse complement.
CATGTAGTCCAATCTTGGACCCACAGTCCGTAATATAATTTTTGGGGTTGGTACGTCCTGTAGGACGTACCAACTCCCAAAATAATATTACTGACTGCGGGTCCATGTTTGAACTAGATTGAAGCCGATGAATTAAAATGAATTTACCAAAGAACGTTCCTGCATATGTTTCCTTTCTGCAATAAGTTTCTCGAAATTTTGAACATTGAGATCTATGCATTCCCTCGTCAGTTGTTAAAATTGAATCTTAGTCTGAAGTTCCGAACTTTGAGAAGTGATCTGACGTTCTGACTTTCGTCATAATTTTGTCACTTCCGCGCTTTGGGTTTTCCAATGGGTGCATTCGTGTGTACAAGACTGGAGAAATGCAGAAGAATCTATTCTTCTCGAGTAACTGTGAGTGTTCTTTCTTACACAGTCAGTGACAGTCGTACAGTCTTCCGGATATGAATGTTAACTATGGTTAGATATTTAAAGTTATTCACCTTCATTGATCATTCACCTCACAAAACAATGCAATTTAGCCCCGACGTGTAGTAGACGTGTACCACCTTGAAAATGAACGACGATCGACTAAAAATAAAAAACTTCGACTACTTCAATAGTCGATGGTTAGTCGACTAATTGAATAATCGCGACAGCCCTAGTCGATAGATTTGCAATAATTCACAGGCTGGCATATACTAAATCACATTATTAGCAAAGAGAACCTTAGATAGGAAAATAGTGCCCCTAAATAATTGTTTTGTTGTAATTTTTTGGAGAGTGCCAGTTGGCAGCCTTCAATAAAATGTACCAAAACAATTTTATATTAATATTTTACTTGCGTAGCCAACTACAAATTAGTGTAAACAGTGTAAAGCTGCAGTACGTGGAAAGTGTATTATTACTTAATCACTCACAGAGTGGAGATTCCACCCAGGCAATAATTGCAAATTTGTTGCAAAGCGTAACCAGCACAAGCAAAGTTTCAGCCAATGAACTACCCGGAGGTTCATTGGCTGAAACATTGCTTGTGTTTTTTGTCGATATGTACAAAATTTGAAAGTTATAGCTTGGGTGATAACTCCACTCCATGGGTGATTTAGTTGCAATCCACTCTCCACATACTGTACTATCGTGGCTTTCAGCATTTTTCAGTAGAGCCCTGATAGTTGCTTCTAACACTCAACCAGTAAATTGATTCAATGTCATCTTATTCAATCTTTATTTGGTACTAATTTAGATTGATGTAGAAGAAATCAGTGTGGAAAATGCAATTGGAAGATCATTTGATAGAATTATACGATTCCAATTAGATCCTATATGGAATGAAGTTGGACCAAAAGCGAGACAACTTGTTACTGATTTGAAGACACTGAGGCAATTATTACAGTAAGTATGATTATTGTATAAAACTTACACAAGAATTTAGTGTGACAAATAGAGGATATGGAATGAGTGTTTTTCTCATATAATATTTATGAAACGAGTCTAAGAATTTTCCGTTTTGGCGAGCCTCTGGCAAGCTCAAACGGAAAATTCGGATGAGTTTCATAAATATTATATGAGAAAAACACTCATTTCATATTCTATTTATCATATGACACACACACACACAAATTAGCCACTTAGTATGACTTTTTAACCCATCACCTAACTTGAGTTGCAGACTGCACTTGGAAAAAACAACCTCGTATAACTAAAAAAAATTCATTTTTTTCTTCCAAAACATAGGTTATGATCCCTCATTGGAACGAGCTCATTGAGCTCGTTCCAATGAGGGCTCATAACCTATGTTTTGGAAGCAAAAAGTGAAAATATTAAAAAAAAAGGAATGGCGTTTTTCTTGCAGGTAAAAGATTAATACATGTACAATATAACCCGCCCTAAATAGGACAGATAACGTAAATTTTCCGTACTGAAATTATGCAAATGTGACCCAGTTGTATTTTGTTTAGCCAATCAAATTGTCAAGTTTTGAAATTGGCCAATTTATTTATCACTGATTAATATGAAAACAAAATATCAAATGTTTTAAAGTGAACAAAACGGACGAGTCATATGATAAAGTGTATTATACCTTTATCTGAATTGTAGTACAATGTACTGTTGACACTGAGAGTGGAAGCCTTCAATAGGTGCATGGCCAGATTAAGCTAGAGCTGGGCCTGTAGCATCGGGTGGACTGGGCTAAAAATGTTATCAGGAAATGTACCAAGGGAGCCCTGGACCTGGACAAAATTTTGATTTTTTGAACCGAAAGAACGCTGCTTCCATGCATCTGAGTGGTCAGTGGCTGTCCACATAGAGAACAATTTCAGTGCCATTTTTGTATAATCTGTCACTCCAAAGGGGGCCCAGGACTCATCAGACTGACCATATTTTGGCCCAATGGAAGAAAATTTTTATTTTTAGAACTGAAAGAACTGCTGGTATATCGAAATGCCCTCTATGTGGACGGCCAATGGCATAGAAGACATTTTGATAAACCGACAGTCTATGCAATCAGATCCATTTCAACTTTCGATCATTTTCACATAATTTCCTGCACCAAGAGATGTTGGACTGCGTAAATTCTTTTTTTGGGGTGAGGTGGGTGCCCTGGGTGTCTCCCAATGGGGGGGGGGGGGGGGGGGGGGCACTGGGAAATTTTCGGGTGGACCATATGCCCAGTCTGCCTCTGTGTAGCATATGTTCTAAAGGCCTTAAAGAAGCACTAAATTGTATTGGCTTCAACAAAGACTATCAAACAATGACAAACTTATGTGATTCTTTGTTACTGTGAGTGCGTTCTGAAAATCCTCTGTTTAGTTACTAATTGGAACTCATTTCAGTTGAGAAACTTTATTTAAACACACAAAGCACATGTGTGCCTTCAAAATCCACTTATAGAGGGTTAATTCTATATTTTATTCACACAGAAATGATTTACAGGCTTTTAACTTTCGCTAAAAGTGCATAACAAAATGAACAATCCATTTTTGTCAACACAGAATTTGTGAATGGCCAATCCAAGTTGATAGCTTGAAAGCATTTAGCTTGGAACCCTTGAAAGTGGGGAGCCCTTTGCATATGGTAATTTTGTTTCCAGGATAATCTGGCACTGAATGGGTGTCTATTTAAATGCCTGAAGCTGGTATTGTTAACATTGTGTATCCACAATTTAATTTCTTGTGGCTTGTTGTTGTGGTAGCTAACTCTGAGACTGAGCATATACTAGTTAAATATTTTAGGCCTGGTGACCAGGCACATAGCGACAGTGTGGTGGGGGCTCTGTGGGGGTGGGTTATCAGGGTCTCCTGCCTGCCCCCCCACCCCACCCCCCCTGCCCATTAACATCATAATTTTCAATAGTTGGAAATTCAAAGTTATAAATTTCAATAATTGGAAATTTAGAGAAATCAATTTTCTTCATGTTTTCAACTTTTCCAACCAGTCGATTTGAATATTTTTATACTGTACCAATGACCCAGACTTAGCTGGTGCTAACTCTAAAATATTTAGGGCCAAACACAAATTTTACCCCCCAATCCCCCAAATTTGCATCTAAAACCGAAAATTACATGTCCTATATGGTCCTCCATACTTTTACTCCACTGCGCATGTGCAGTGTCAAGGAGGTCCCGAAATTCGCGCAATTATCATTCTTTGTTTGGCCCTCAATTCAGTTACAACTGACTGATATTTGTGCTTGTAAATCTCAGTTTAAATGATGCCAGACGCATAATTATGAGAGAAATGGTGGATATATGGTGGAAATAGAAGGTGGAGAGGAAAGAACAGTGGAAACAAATGTTCAGGGCTGTAACTTATAATTATTTTACGAAATTATTCATGTTACCTATTTTCGAGGTATGACCTTGTTGTGGTCATTCTTGCTATGAATATTCCATTGTTTAATCAGTGTTTCCTCTCTCCCTTTCCTTTATTCCCCCCTACCTATTCTCCCATGCTTTTGGCTTATTTTTTGTAATGTTTATTACTAAAATTTCTTGGGAGTTTTTGCCTTGGTAACAGAATTATTTTCTGTTTTTTCCCCATGTTTACGTCCTCACCCCAGGGGTGTTTAGGCGTTTTGGTCTGCATCTACCATCTGATGTTCTACAGTTTCTTCTCTGGAAGCCTCTGTTTTGCATCAGATAGTGTTTAAATTGGTAACTGATTTTGGGCTTTGTTTGTTTCAGTGCCTGGAGTCATGTTTCCGGTTTGTTGACACTTTTGCTTATGTTGACAACTGTTACTTCTGACAGTGATTACTTGTCTTCTGCTTAATTTAGTTCATAGCCAGATATATTAATATTGTCCGTAAGTATTACATTAATTTTTCAAAATCCTTTAAAATTTTTGTCCACTCTTAGGCTTTTTTGAGATCCTTGGGCTCAAGGTTCCCATTGGGAACTTGGGCTCTTCTGAAAATTTTTTTTTTTTTTAAATTATTTTCTTCTGAAATGTTATAATGTATTATAATATATATGTATATTTATTTCAAGGGTTAGTGCGAGTAATATGACGGTGTATGTTTTTTTCTGGTTGGAAAAAATATTCTTCATTCGTAATGCGAGGATATCTTCTTCTAATTCACAAGTTCATTGTGTTTCTTATAGTCTATGTAGTCGCATTAATTCTTGCTCTGTGTGTGTTGATTGATATGACATCATTGGAGACGGGTGTCACGGTATTTTATTAGCAGTGAGGGGTCCATTACGGTCCTCTCTCCGTAGGGTCACTATATTCTATCATTTTCTTTTTCAGAATTCAGAGTGATATTTCCGTGATGTCTTCAATAAGTGTGTCTCCGTCATTGCAATAGTAGGGCTAGCAGGAAGTGCTCAAGGTATTACGACAATTGCTGGGAGTTAGCTAGTTCTCTCGAAGACATTGTCGACCGCTTGTCCGCCCGGTGTCGCGTCCATTCACCAGGAAAAAATGGTACAGCACCCGGGTTAGTCTGTTGCGGTCCAAGGAAGCAGATTGGGTGATGCGAGCACTATAAAACTTCAGATGTGCACACCCAGCAATGACGGATCCGAGGCTAGTACGGAGGAAGCCTGTCCGTCCGGTAGCTAGCTCGTCCAGGTCCCCCGGACCGAGAGCGAGAGAGGCCGCCTCTCTCTTGCATCAACATTTGTGCCGCGATGTTGTTTATGTTGTTCGCTTAGTCGGAGCTTACGTCCACTCCTCTTGCTCGGAACACTCCGTCGCATGACAGTCCGACGCGGCTGGTATATTGGCTTCCTCATCCTCGTCAACACACACGACCGCTCCTTGGCTATGTGACCACAGATTTACGGGGGCCGTTCGCATATTATATAAATGCAGGACTGAACGTCCCTGGTGTTCCTGCTTTGTCGACCAAGGAATACACGTCGACCAGGTCACTCCATCTGCTAACCAAGGATACGAGACCTTTCCAGTCGGGACGTTCGCATATTATATAAATGCAGGAAAGAACGTCCCGGGAGCTTCCAGCAGATATTTCACGAAGGACCGCAGGTCCGCAGGTCTCATAGGGTAACATGAACTAGGTATTGTTACCGTGAAGTCTTTGTAAGGGTGCTTCCATTGTCACAGTCAAGTGAAGAGCTAGCGGTAAAGTGCTCATACAGATACATCAATTGCCTAAGAGGTCCCAAGTAGGATCGACGGCGTTGGCGTCCGCTAGCTTGCCCGGTGTCGCGACCATTCACCGAATGGCTCAGCACCCAAGTTCGTCCGTTGCGGTCCAGGAAGGAGATTTGGGTGATGCGAGCACTATAAAATACAATGTGCACACCCAGTGTCGACGGATACGAGGATGGTACGGAGGATGCCTATTAGTCCGGTTCCTAGCTCGTCCAGGTCCATCGGGCTGCGAGCGAGAGAGGTTCCTCTCTCGTATTACAACATCTGGGTCCAGATGTTGTGGTACAAAACATTGCTCAATCGGAGCATACATCCACCGTTCGGGACGCTCCGTTATATAGACAGTCCGGAGAGACTGCTCTTTCGGCTTCCTCATCCTCACGGCAGCACTCGCGACCGCACCTTGGCTACGTGACCTGTGATATTCAACCAACTTCACTGACCAGGGATTCTACGGCGACCAGGTCACGCCATCCGGTAGCCAAGGATACGAGGCCTTCATACTCTGGACGTTCACATATTAGATGTATGCAAGAGTGAACATCCAAGGAGCTCCCGGCGGCTAAATCCTGTAAGACCGCCGCTCCACAGGTCTCTGTTACGGACATGCTATCGCAAATAGCACAATTATCGCAGCATTCCAGCAACCGACAGTAACTCTGTCGGATCAGGAATTATCCGAGGAAGCTGGGTTGGTACGTTCTGCTGCAGGTTCAGACACGGACGACCAAGAATTACAAGTGGTCTGACAGGATGGAGAAAGGGATACAGATGAGTTGTATTTTCCCTTTTCGGAACAACATAATTGCCGTAGAGTGCATCCGGCATTGTCATCTGACATTCCTCCCGACCAAAAAATGCTGCGTTGCCGGATAAGAGACTGGTAGTGCCACTGGACACAGAATTCTTAATCGGTTTAGAGTCATCATCCCTCAGTTTCCGACATATTCCAGATATGTCTCACGGACATTGATCTGTTGAATGACGCTATATTATTTAACTTGCTACCTAAATGGGCAGGTCAGGTTTCTTATTGGCAATTTGTTCTACATCTGCCTTTCATCAATTCGACGAATATTTTGAAACGGCAGGACAGAGCATTCTGAGAGTTCTCTGTGTCCAGACGACCAGGTCAGGACCCAGTATTGTTTTTTTTTTTTTACTGTCGTCTATGTCAATTCCACAATTCCAACCACGATGTTGGAAATAACAATATCATCTAGCAGGGTCAGCTTAGACGCATCATCGTACGCAGATCACCTTACCAAAACGTTATCATTACGTCGCAAGGAAAAAGAATTCTAGGATGCACAATCTCCTTAAGAGTTCTTTCAAGGGCCTCACGTAAATTTCCGTCCTTTAGTGACAATATGGAGCTGGTTAGACGTGACGCAGTCCTGGCTACATCCACGCGTGTAGATAGTAAGGTGAAAAACTCTCTCAGAGTCGCTCCAGTCTCCGGAGAGTTTTCTTTGACGGCAAGCTTTCCGCAGTCTATGATCAGTTAACTTAGAAAGCTTTAGACTCTCTGCTATTAAAATTTGCTTCCATATAGTCGGATTCAGCAGAGAAGAGTAAGACAGGCACTTCTGGGACGAATACGTCCAAGGGAAGTTCCTATAAGGTTCCTATGCGTCCTCTAGGTCTTATTCTAGAGACCGTAAGGGTAGCGACTCTTATAGGGGCCGTAATTACGGTCAGACGTCCCTAGGTCGACGGGGCAAGGTGCGGATCGAGACATGGCTTCTCCTTCCGCAAGCCTCGCAGGATCAGGAGGTAATGGTTTTAACCTCTATCGTGTACTAGTGAGCGGAAGACGGTCAAGTTTCTCAATTATTTGGGAATAGATTATGGACGTCCCTTGGATTCAAGGGGTGATTTCGAAAGGACAATATTGTTCCTCAAACGAAATCCTCTGTCAACTCGGAGTCCAAGATGGACTCAGCTTCCACCAAGTCAGTAGGATAGAGACTCACTTCCATCAGAAGTCTAGTCTCTTCTGGAATGATCGCGATGGAGATCGTAGAAATCCAGGAATTTCCAGGTTTCTACAACCATCCTTGTCTGGTTCCAAAAACTAGACGGCTCGTTCCGTTCACTCATTATTCGAAACTGGATAAACAAGCTGATCATGACTCCAAGTTTATATATGGAGTCCACCCGATCGGTCAGAGCAAGTATTCGGGTCTACGATTATGCTACATGCATAGATCTCAAGATGCGTACTTTCACGCCATGGTACATCAGGCGTTCAGAAAGTATCTTCGCTTCCTTATCATAGGAGCCGTATATCAGTTCCGAGCAATATACTTCGGTCTGAATCTAGCCCCCTGGGCTGTCACTCGAATAACAGACTCGGTAATGACTCATTTCCGAACTTATTCGTTTGCAATAACGTCGGCCTACCTGGACAACATTCATACAGGTACGGCAATGAGTTAACACTTCAGAACTATGTGCAGAATCTGCTTCTATTGCTCTGACGTCTCGGGTTTCTTAAATAAACGAGGAGAAGTCGGATTTGGTATCATCCAAGTCATTCACCCACCGGGGGATGAGCTTCGTAATGCACAACTTTTTCATTCGTCTGCCGTTACTCCGAACGAAATTATTCAGTTGTTGTGCTCACTATTGTCTATGCTCAGACAAGTCTCAGCTAGAGATCTTATGAGACTGATACGTTTAGGCAGTACTGCCGCGATTTTATTCCGATGGGGCAGTTACGCATTGGTCCTCTCCAAATTTCGTTAATTCAGTATTGGAGAGTGAAGATTCTTTCTATCGCTCGATACAGACATCGTCTTGTCTAATCAGGTGAATAAGAGATTCAGACTTGGTCAAGTTTTCTGGGCTTAACTCAGGTAGTTCCACTGCAACTGCCGGATCCGAGTTTTAGAGTCTTGACAGATGCCAGTAAAGAGGTTGGGTCTTTTTCATTGAGCCCAACGGATTGAAGTGCCAGGGTCTTTTGATTCCATAGTACCTTATCAGCACTCAAACATCAAGTATGATGTCATTTTGGCTTGAGCTACGTTATTGGATAGCGTAATTCAGAATGTTCATATGCTAATTCTGTCCGACAATTCAACGGTATTAGCGTATTTTCGGAATTATAGAGGCACTCATTCCATCCTGTTATTTATGTTAACGGAATGTATCTTCCAGTTGCTACTAGAACATCAAGTTCTCCTATCAGTCCGTCATATTCTGGGTTGTCCGAATGTATTAGCGGACTCCCTTCACGGAGGGGCCGTTTGTTGTGGACAGAATCGGCTTTCAACAAACAAGTTTTCAATCAGATTGCTACCATGGCGAGCGGCCAATGATCTATTATTCACAACGCAGCTCAACAATTAGTTGCAGATGTATGTGTCATTATGTTTGGATCTTCGAGCATTTGCAATAAATGCTCTAGCGATCTTGTCAGACGGAATAATAAGATATGCGTATCTTACAGCGTTGTTGATTCAACAGATTTTGCTCTAGTGTAATTATTTCAATGCAGATTCTGTTGGTAGCTTCTCTAGCTCCACAAGACTGTGGACTATTTACTCAGGCGTCTGTTGTGGGACATACCGTGGAAGCTTCCTACACATTTCGGTCCATTCTATGGTCAGATGGATTCAATCTACAGTCAGTTCTGCTTATGATTATTTCTTCATTCAGCAGTCTGTGTTTTAGTTTAAGCTCATGAAGTAAGAGTTCTTCTACTTCATGGGCTTCAGCTATTAATATGGTTATTACAGATTTAATGAGGGCTGCATATTAGTGTTAGCCCTCCATTTTCACGATTTTGTATCTGAGAATATTAAGTCCTTTTCTACAGATCTACATTGTTTCGGTCCTCTATTTTTTGCTCTGAAGGTCGTCTACTAAATAGTGGCAACTATGTGTGTATAGGCTTTCGGTTCCGGCAGTAACTCTGTCCTGCTGCCCTCTTTGCTCTGGAGTATTTGATCCAGGGCAAGGAAAGGGGGGGGGGTTCCCTTGGGTCACCTGCTTTATAGTGTAAAGCAAGGGAATACCTCCCTTGGAACTTAGTTATTCCTTGTCGGTTCCAAGATGATTTAGGGTTAAGCCTATGTTTACTCATCTGTGTAATATTTTTTAAGTGTTGATTGGTGTGAAGCATTCGTATATATCACGTGATTTATTGAGCGTTAATATACAATCCCCTAACACTTTTAAATGAGTATATAGAGTCTCATTTCTCTAGACTCCCGCTTTTGTTGGCTTTCCTTAAAAAATATTAGTATAAAGGGTTATACTTGATGTTTATAGAGATCATTGATGTTATTGTGCTCAATTACACAATAGTATTGTGTCTTTCTTTTTTGTTACAAATAAGAAAGATACATGTAAGACTATCTCTCCTTTTCTCCTTAAGGGGATAGGTCTGTTATAGGTAATTGCGTCTATTGGATTTTCCTTATGTCCTAGGCCCTCCAACCTTTTTACTATTCAGCTAAGTCTGGGTCATTGGTACAGTATAAAAATGTTAAAAAATTGATAGTAATTTATATATTTTTTATACTTACCAATGACCCAGACAGGGATGGCCCTCCCATGAGTTGGGAACTCATTCCTGCCTGCAGAGTACATAACGCTTACCAGGCACTGGTTGTAAGAATGATTTTTGGCGGCAGTTTCGAGACCTCCTTGACACTGCGCATGCGCAGTGGGGTAAAAGTATGGAGGACCATATAGGACATGTAATTTACCCCCCAATCCCCAAAATTTGCATTTGGCCCTTAATATTTTAGAGTTAGCACCAGCTAAGTCTGGGTCATTGGTAAGTATAAAAAATATATAAATTACTATAAGTTTTTTAACTTTCAGTCCGTGACCCAGTTTTTCCATCTGCAATTGGTGATCAGTTGTGGTTACCGGCTTTAGTCATTCTCTGTGTTCCGACTCCGGATTCCGTTCAATTTCTGGATTCCACCATTTTAATTGACTGATGATAGAAGTTTGAACGGTCAGAGCCAAAGTGATTTTCAAATTCACTGACTTTTCCATTCAGCTGACAAAATATTCTAAACTTCTGACTTGAATCTGTGACCGGTCCGTTTTTTTTAATTTGCCATTCCATTTCCCTTACAATGACCAGGCTACACAAGGACTATAGAGTGACTGCTATTTAGCCAAATACTTACTCCTTCCAACTGACTGCAAGTCAGTTGGAAGGGGTAGGTATTGGCTGAATAGCTGTCAGTCTATAGTCATTGTGTAGCCTGGTCAGTGTTAGGGAAAACTCATAGACCTGCATGGGGAGTTGCATTTTTCTTGTAGTTAAAATGACACTAGATTTATGCCAGAGAGAGGCCTCAGAATCCATCTGGGGAATTTTCCCTAAGGGAGGCCCTTGCACCCCTCACCATTGAAAGGGAGATACCCTCACTCAAACTCTGCCCCAACATGAATCTGCAGCCCTCGGCACATGTCTACAGCATGTCATGCTGGGACCCCAACCTCAGTTAGAAATCTAACTGATCACCTCCCCTACACTTGAACACTTGAAGACTCTGGCTGTGTCTTTGCTGGTAACTCAAAATATGTGTCTACTATTTGAAGACTGAAGGCTGGAATAACAGGCATGTATTTCAGAAACTGACTGGGCCAGTTCCTTGAATTTGACAAATCGAAACCCTATGGAACCTATTTTATGATTCTAACAGTTTTGTGCTCCAGTTACTTATCATTTTGAATTATTCCCTCCAGAAAAATAAGGAAGACCTAGAATGTAAAATTCAAAGATGTGAGGAAATAAAATGACTAGAGTTATGGCCCTTGTTGACTTTAAAAACATTATGCATCATAACACAAGTGTCAGTTGTCACATTTTGATATACTTTGTTATCATATGACTCGTCCATTTTGTTCACCTTAAAACATTTGATATTTTGTTTTCATATTAATCAGTGATAAATAAAGCCGTCCGTCAATTTCATTGGTCAATTTCAAAACTATTCAATTTGATTGCCTGAACAAAATACAGCTGGGCCACATTTTCTTAATTAGCATAATTAGAGTTGGGAGCTTTCATTGGTCAATTTCAAAACTGGACAATTTGATTGGCTAAACAAAATACAACTTGGTAACATTTGCATAATTTCAGTAGGGAGAATTTACGTTATCTGTCCTATTTAGGGTGGGTTATATTGTATTAATCTTTTACCTACAAGAAAAACGCCAATCATTTTTTTTTATATTTTTACTTTTTGCTTCCAAAACATAGGTTATGACCCCTCATTGGAACGATCTCGACGAGCTTGTTCCAATGAGGGGTCATAACCTATGTTTTGGAAGCAAAAAAAGCCAAAATGAAAATTTTTAGTTATACGAGGATGTTTTTTCCAAGTGCCGTCTGCAACTCAAGTTAGGTGATGGGTTAAAAAGTCATTCTAAGTGGCTAATTTTTGCATGTGTGTGTCATATGATAAATAGAATATGAAATGAGTGTTTTTCTTATATAATATCTATGAAACTCGTCCGAATTTTCGTAGACTCGTTTCATAAATATTATATGAGAAAAACACTCATTCCATATTCTCTATTTATGGTGAGAGACCAGCAAGGGGGAAAGGATATGAAGATATTACAGGTTTGTCCACAAATACTGAACAAATTAAGGCCTGTTAGACTTGGAAAACTGCCTGTACAAAGATTTTTCATTATAATTCAAGCATCTGTTGATGAATTTTGATGTCCTTTGTAGTGATGAACGGTTTCCCCATTAATCGGGTATAGCTGGTTATGAAAAATATCGTTAGTTTTATCGTCAGAATTTTAAAAAATCAAAATATTCTCATGTCGAGAAATCATTTCCTCAAGCCCCCCTGGATTGAGAAAAAACATAACACTGCTCAGAGAATGCAGTTCCTGTCCATTCCAGAAGTAATGGAAAACCCAGAGATAACACTAATGATCTCAACACAATCATTGAGTTGATTTTGTTTTTGATAGTGACCTGGACGTTTCCTGCATGATCGACGTCTCTGGCCTTTGATAGCACATCATTGCACTGAATAACATTACCTGTACAATAAGGAATAAATACAATGTATTCAGCCGGTAGTCTGCAGCATGATTTCATTTACAGACATCACAACACAATAGGAGAATAAAGTGCAGAAAAAACTAAAATAAAATCTTTTTTTCAATGGCAGATAATTTCTGCGCAACATGTGTGTCACATCGCTGCCACGAACACGTTTTTCAGTTTGTAAAATTCATTGTTCAGTTCAGTTACCTCCCTTGATGTGTCTCACCAATGTTGCATTTCAGTAAACATTGGAGAAACACATCAAGGGAGGTAAAAATCTGAAAAATGAACATTACTTTTTGATAGCCCCGTGCCTATCTTTCTGTTGACCATGCACTGGCAAAAGTCCACAACACACATTTTAAATCAATGTTAATTATTAAATTGAAACACAAGGTATATTATGTGTTCAGTATATTTCTGATTAATGCATTAACCCTTTACCTAACATGAAAAGCAGACGACACTTGCAAACCAAATTCTTGAATAACTATTTTTTTAAATTTTTTGTCTCAAAAACATAGGTTATGACCCCTCGTTGGAACGAGCTCAACGAGCTCGTTCCAACAAGGGGTCATAACCTATGTTTTTGAGACAAAAAATGAAAAAATAATGAAAATTAATTTGCGATTTTTGAGAATAGCGCTGGCCGGTTTTGGCCGTTACGTTGTTAAAGGGTTAAGTACACTAAAATGTATTGACACTATTTACCAGAATAAACCTCTTTCACAAGAGAACAATACCGTGATTATATCATTAATCACGATCTTCTTTCCCCAAAACCGTGATTATTATTTTGGCTAATATCGCCCAGCACCAGTTCTTTGGTATGGTGAGAGACCAGTATGGGAGAAAAAATATGTGGGTTTTGGCCACATCCGCACCTGAGTTATGTCCTGTGTTATATTTACAAAACTTTCCCTATTAATGTTTTGCATTATAACTCAAGCATTGGTAGCACAGGGGCTCTCATTGGTTATATTACAGTGGAACCCTGTTAATTGAATAGCCACTTTGCCAATGAAAAGTATTCAATTAACAGGAGTATTCAATTAACAGGGATTGTCTCACTTTCCTGTATTCTAGCGATAAACTTACCATTTATTCTATTATATCTTGTTTGACAGAGCTCCATGAGCTCTGTCAAACAAGATATAATAGATTAAATGCCTATATTGGATGTACTGAGGCCAAATAGGTCTATAACCAAAGGAAAACTGGGAGAGTCAGAGTAATTTCTCGACATGTTACAAGATTTTTTATTCAATTAACAGGAGTTTACTCTATAACCTATATTATATTGAATTAACAGGTCAAATTTGTACTGAAGGTATGGTAAATGGTTTTGTGTTGGGAAATTATATTCAATTAACAGGGATATACAATTAAGAGATATCCAGTTAAGTGGGCTTCACTGTATTGGGCTTTAAGCTCATGGCTTGGCGCTGACATTTAATCCTAAATGCCCCCGTGCTAATGGGATAGAAATTGAAATGGAGTGACATTTCATTTAGTGCTTGTATCCCAAATACTAAGTTCAAATAATGTTGAAAAATCAACTCTAAATGTCAGTGAGATGATGTTAATACTGTGAAGGAGGTACTCTCCCCCATTTTGTAAGAGCCCTACACATGAACTGCTACTGATAACACTCCCAAATCATTGCTTGAAATTATGCACTGTCTTGATGATTGAAGACCATTCATTTGCAGGTAAGTACATGTCCATTTAGTTATAGTTTTTTGGAAGATTTTGTGTTTAAAAAATATTCTAATGAGTTATGTGAAATCTATTTACATTCTATGATGTACCATTCTTACCTTTATCATTGTTCCACACAGGTGAGTACCCACATCCACTTTGTGCCTCTTCTTGTTTATTTGTTTATTTTCAGGTTCATTTGCTTATAACTTTACACCTTAAAATATGTAATATTGAATATTGTTTTGGAAACAGTAACTTTTTTGTTTTCAGATACCTGACTCAATATGACTGTGTAACTTTCTTCAATCTAGTTAATTCCTTAAGGTATGTTTTCTACTGCTTATCTCTTAACCATTAACCCTTTACCCAACGAATCACCCACATCCGTCCGCGTAATATGCAAATTCAGCAGCTGAAAAGATGTTATTTTTCGACTAATTTCAACAAAACTATGTCATGTGACCCCTCTTCGGAATGAGCTCGTTGAGCTTGTTCCAAAAAGAGGTCACATGATATGGTTTTGTTTAAATGTTTTGAAAAAATTTAAAAAATGATATTTAAAATAATAAATTTTGAAATCGTCTGCGTTGGGTAAAGGGTTAATGGCCTAATTCTGATTCTAATCACCTCTCCCACATGCTGTCCTTGGGTAAACTTGCATGTACATTAAAAGTGCCTGGCAGTTATTTTTTGGCAATCTTGGCTGCCTCCACAGGCAGCCAAGACTTGCCTAGATACAACTGCAAAGTAACAGTATGAGCACTGTCAAAGTATAGCAAAAATGTATAAAATTATCCAGACCCTTAACCCTTTACCCAATGAATCGACCGCATCTGCCCGCGTAATATGTAAATTCAGCAGTTGAAAAAATATTATTTTGTTAAAAATTTCAACAAAACCATATTATGTGACCCCTCGTTGGAACGAGCTCGTCGAGCTCGTTCCAATGAGGGGTCACATGATATGCTTTTGTTGAAATTTTTTGAAACATTTGAAAAAATGGTATTTAAAATAATAAATTTTGATATCGTCTGCGTTGGGTAAAGGGTTAAGGGTTAAATTTATATTTCTTATTTTTACTCATTAGTGTTATTATTATTATTATCTGAAATCAGTATTTTTAAAATTATATGTTGTGACGAATTATAAAACTCAGGTTAAGCTATCATTAATCCTTTTCCTGGGAAGTGAAGCAGTGCCTGCTTACTGCAGTAAACCCACTCTGTTTTACTGTAAAATAGGACCTGGTAACCAGTTCTTGTGGTGAAAATCCTCTTAAAAGGGCAATATGAGAATAAACGATTGCCTGGACTTGACTTTATATCCATGTTGCGGTCGTGTTTAGCCAGTGTGCAGAAATATGTGACCTTAATTACAATAAATAAATTTTCCTGCCACACCCATTTTACCATATATGGAGGACATATATATATATATATATATTTGTATGTGAGGAAAATTCATGCATCATTCACTCTTTGGACGATTCAATCAAGTGCTCCATGGATTTACCAGAAGAGATCAAGACAAATTTGCTAGAACTGGGTGCTCTCACCTGAATTATCCAAGTGAACGGGGGTACGGTGGCTCAGTAGTTAGAGGTGCAGGCTGCAAGCCAAGAGGTCCTTGGTCCAAATTCCAAGTACGGCAACTGGGTTGTGTCCTTGGGCAAGACACTTCACCCCCATTGCCCACCTGAGGGCCCAGTGGCATTGTGTACTAAGGTGTACTGCACATCGATGGTCCACTTGTCTTCAACCACTGATAACCCTGCTTGTATGGGGTTAGTGTGTTGAGGAGCCTGACAGTTGCTTGCCATTTCTCTGTGGCTCTCTCTGGATACTCCGGCTTCCTCCACCCGTAAAACTGTTCGACATGAGGTAACCCTGGCTGTTGAAAGTGTCATTAAATCCCAATAAATAAATATTTAAGTGGACAAGGACAAGTTGCACCTAGTAGTTGCCTTTGAGGGAAAGAAGAAACCACTTCCTCAGGGAGGTGTAGTACCTTTTATGGGTGGAGTCATCCCCACACTGGTCACCACCTGAAGGAAAGGTGACTCGCTGAAAGTGGTGAAGAAAAAGATGAAAAAGAAGGTCCCTTTGCCAGACGACTTGATGCCTGCCGACTGACAGAGTTCTTGGAGGAGAAAGAAGTTGGAACACCTACCTCTACCCCCATATCATGTGCCCTCGAATTGCCTGTATCCAGCTTGGTTCATATCATGTGCCCTCAAATTGCCTGCATCCAGGTTGGTTCACTTCTCAAACAGATTGGTGACTCTCTGGCCATGCTTAACTACAGCATGGTTCTTTCCTCTCAGGAGGACGAGTCGGAGGAGAGTAGCATGCCCTCTGTGCTCGAGGAGGAGGTGGAAGATAGTGTGTTTGATCTTTCATTTCCATCTTCTTCTCTTCCTCTCAACTAGTGCTCTGTAAAGGAGGTTGCTTATTTGGGGACCAGTGGGAGACTGATGGGAAAGCGGTCGGAGACCTTTGATGAGCTGGAAGTTAGCTGGCTTTGAGACACTGAAGAGAGGCAACAATGGCAGGAAGAAAATAGGCAGAAACATGAGGAATATATGTGGAAACAGGAAGAGAAGGCAAAAGAACAGGAGAAAAAAGATCAAGGCCCTGCTGAAGCCAACATGTAAATCCCCATCCAAACCACCAATCCAAGAAAAAAAAAACATTCAAATCGATGATAGCTCGATAATAGTTCCCCCACCTCTACTCCCATCTGTGGACAAACATTTTTCACCATCTAAAGGATATCATCACTAAGTTTGAACCACCCCAAGCCATCCCTATGTGCCTTTGGTGCACAAAACTATTTGATTGATTGAAGTTTAATAAAATTTATAACACTTGTAAGGCCTAAAAAAAAAGTTAAAAATCTGTTTCTCAAGCCCTCCCGCATGGTCATTTTGGCTGCCGCATGCTCTCTTTTTATAACCAATGCAAACTCAAAAAAAAATTAAAATTAACTGGTAGAGTGCTGGAAGCCCATATTTGGGCTTTATACTGAAGTGCAGGTACCGCAACTTAATGGCTTCATATTCTGTAGATGTATGTCATATTATTGTTGAATTGAAAGTATTTAGTCTGTGGGGATTTGCCTTGTTACAATTTATGGAAGGTGCCACTAGGCACTAGGCCACTAGGCCACGAGGCACTCTCCCATAAATTGTTACAAGGCAAAGAGACGTGGACAAATTTGGATGACCAAAAATAACTTGGCACTCTACCAGTTAAATGGTTTATGTCTGATATTTTACCCAAGTTAATAAAATTGATAAATTTGTCCTATGCACTCAAGGGATGAAATACACCTCAAACCATGCAGGCCATAGAGAGTGAGAGATGACCCACCACTAGAAACAGTGCACAGTGTAAAGAATATTTTTTTTAATTAATGATCTATTTGGCCTAAAAAAGTTGAAAATCTGTTACTCCCCCCCCCCCCCCCCCCCCGACCCCAGTCATTTTGGCTGCAGCATGTTTTCTTTTTATAACTAATGCAAACTTAAAAAAATAAAAATTAAATGGTTTATGTCTGATATTTTACCCAAGTTAAGAAAATTGATAAATTTGTCCCTTGAGTGCAGCAAGGCTTTGCAATGCTTCAGCATTGCAAAGCCTTCTTGCACTCAAAGGATGAAATACACCACCACCCATGCTATTCTGTAAATTATGAAGCCTGAAACATACAACAAACCAGGAATATGAACTTTTGATGGTAAAGAAATAATTACAAAAACAAAAAAATAAGAAAAAACACCCACCCAAATGCTATTTTACAAAAAAAAAATGGCCTGAGAAACAGAAGAACTACTTTGTGGAGGGGAGTGCAGTGGCTCAGTGGTAGACTGTTGGCCTTCTATGCTAGAGGTCCCGAGTTTGATCCCAGTCCGGGTCGACCCGCGCTGTGTCCTTGGGCAAGGCACTTTATCCCGGTTGCCTACATGGGAGCACGATGATGCCGTGTACTAAGGCGTACTGCGCGTCGATGGAGCACATGTCTTCAACCGCTGTAACCCTGCTTGAGTGGAGCATCAACAGAGTTAGAATGTTGAGGAGCTGACAGTTGCTCGTCGTTGCTCGGTGGTTCTCTCCGGGTACTCCGGCTTCCTCCACCCGTAAAACTGTCACGGTCATAATTAGCCATTGTGCATAAGTATGTGACCTTAAACCCCAATAAATAAATAAATAAATACTTTGTAGAGCCTTACCAAGGATGAGATAAAGATTGCTTTTCAACAGGAGAGCCTGGAGAGCCAACAACATTCTCAGTCAATATTTGGTGTAAAAATTGGAAAATCTTATGGTACACATATATTATTTTCAGGACAAGTGAGAAAACGTTTGGCACTAATAGTGGTTGGTTATTTTTAGACTCGGCTGACAGTCTTTATGTGGTAAGTACAATTTTATAGGCAGACTGTTTGAAGACACAATTCATTGCTTTTTCTCTTTCTGAATAGGGCTGCAACTATACGTCTCGCTCACGATACAATATGTATCGCGATTTTTTTTAACGATATAATTTTTTCACGATACATTACATGCAGTACATTGAGAGTGAATTATCAGTAATAAAAGGCCCACAAACTGCACAGAGTCCAACTTTCATTTGGCCAGTAACATCCAATTTCTTTTTTAGTGCATGAGAAAGACAATCAAGTTTCTGCAAATGGCTCTTTGGGAGTCTGGGTTCAACTCAGAGGTGAGAGGTCTGTTGCCTCAAACTATGCTTATAATTTAGACAAAGTTGATATTTTACTGAAATACAAATGAACAAGTGGAATCAGAGGAGTCTGGGGATTACGTTGGGAATGTAAATATCACACTGAAAGTGAATTATAGCTATACTGATAGAATTTCAGACTCCTGTGGTGCTGGGGATTACGTTGGAACGTAAATATCATGTTGAAAGTGAATTATAGCTATACTGATAGAATTTCAGACTCCTGTGGTGGAATTATAAGTTGGAAAAGCACAAAATAGACTTGTTGGGCCTGAAAATGCACCTTCTGACTACATCATGCCAACCTTCTGGAAGTGTATCGTTTGTATCGTGATACACATGAAATGATACGATATGCGTATCGTGTACAAATGTATCGTGATGCATTAAAAATCGCGATGAATCGTTGCAGCCCTATTTCTGAAGTGATCACTTTTCATTCAAATAAGGGTCTTTTATTGCTGGGAAAAGCCAGTTGAAAGAGGTGAGATTTCAGGGCTCTGGAAGCAAGGCAGTCTTTATGGAGCCTTTAGGTTACCCGGGGATCAGTTTCACAGGGCTGGATCTGCGGCAGAAAATGCCCAATCACCCACGGTTACTAAATTTCCCAAACTCCGAGCAAGATAATTGGATTTGGCTGACCTTAACCCTTTATGTCTTAGCACATAATGGTTAACCCTTTACCCAACGAATCGCCCGCACCCACCTGCGTAATATGCAAATTCAGCAGTTGAAAAAATATTATTTTTCAAAAAATTTCATCAAAACCATATCATGTGACCCCTCGTTGTAACGAGCTCAGTGAGCTCGTTACAACAAGGGGGTCACATGATATTCTTTTTTTGAAATTTTTTTAAAAATTTGTAAAAAATGATATTTAAAATAATAAATTTTGATATCGTCTGCATTGGGTAAAGGGTTAACAAGATCACAGGGATAATTAAGTGCAAGTCCATTGAGGGATTTGATGGTAAACATGAGGATCTTGAAAACGATTCTGTGCTTAACTGGTAGCCAATGGAAAGGAAATAAACTTGGACTTATATTTTTTGCTCCTGTTTACTACTCTGACTGCCTAATTAGTGTGAAGTTTAGTCAACGAATATTGATTGCAACCATACAAAAGTGAGTTACAGTAGTCTAATCTGCTGATGATGAAGGTATGGACCAGTTGCTTTTCAAATTTTAAAAATAATTTCAACAAAACCATATCATTTGACCCGTAATTGATCATTTGACCCCTCATTGGAACAAGCTCAATCAGCCCGTTCCAGTGAAGGGGACACATGATATCGGTGTTTCCACTAGGTGAAAATAAATGAGGCTCTATATTGGGGCAACCAAGAGTCGTCAAAAATTTTAATTCGGGGGGGGGGGGGGGGGGGGGAGGGGGGGGGCAGTGAATCTGGGGGATATTTTGAGGTTTTTCACAGTGATATTTCACATTCAGAGTGCCAGTAATTGCTGAAGAATAAGGACCAATGAGGAGAAATTCAGGTGAGAAATCATTCATTTACTCCATAAATTTCAGTGCAGTTGATTTGAGGAGTGCTATCGCACTCATGCTTTTTCGCGCTTCTGAATTGGAAACAAGAAGCCCTGTTTTTGGTGCTTCCGTAAATTTCAATTTTCGGTTGACGGCCGCTGTGCCAGTACAGCGGAAACCCTAATGATATGGTATTGTTGAATTTTTTGGAAAATATATTATTTTCGGCTGCTTAATTTGTAAATTACCCAGACGGATGGGGTAAAGGATTAAAAGCCACAGATATGGGAACATGATAACCAAATAAGTATATTTAGTATTTTACAAAGTCTCAGTTTATATACTGAGGGGGACACATGTTATCAGTGGAGCTGAGTCTAAACTCGAATGGAGCATTTGTAATACAATTTCTGCTACGGTGCAAACTAAACTGAACGGTATTAAAATTCACTGTCTGATATTTATCAGTATCTGCATCTGCCAGTATTGTGATGGGGTAGGGGTGTGGGGGGGGGGGGGGGAGGTGGTGGAGTACTGGTTAGCAGTATTTCTAATAACACCCACATCAACCTATCACCAGTTAGGCTAGTAAGTTTAAAAAATAGGTTTGGGTTCTCATTGAAATTGAACCCTCCCCTCTCATTATACCCCCACAAAACGAAGTTTAGGGGGGGTATATAGGAGTCAACTTGTCCATCAGTCAGTTGGTCCGTCATCGGTCTGTTGCACATGTAAACTTGTGGAGCAAACTACTCACACATTTTTAGCCGCATTTTCGTGAAACGTCACAAATATGATCAACATGATGAGGGAAGTGAGTGGCTTAATTTTTTTCCCGCTTGGTTTCAAGATGGCCAACTGCTGGCCACATTGGATTTTGCAAAATACTTGTGGAGCAAACTACTACTACAGTTTTTGCTTCATTTTCATGAAACTCAATATAAATTGATCGACATGATGAGGAACAGTGTGTGACATAAATTTTTTTTCCGATTGGATTCAAGATGGCTGACTGGAGGCCATATTGGATTTAGCAAAATACTTGTGGAGCGAACTTCTTCCACAGTTTTAGTCGCATTTTCATGAAACCTTACCAAAATGACCAACATGATGAGGAGCAGTGCGTGCCATAATCTTTTTCCCGGTCGGTTGAAGATGGCCAACTGGTGGCCATATTGGATTTTGTAAAATACTTGTGTAGCGGACTACTTCTACAGTTTTTGCTCCATTTTCATGAAACTCAATATTAATTGATCGACATGATGAGAAGCAGTGCATGACATAATTGTTTTTCTATTCCAATTCAAGATGGCCAAATAGTGGCCATATTGGATTTTTTTTTTACTTAGAAATTGAATGCCCCTTTTCAGTCACCCACACTAGGCGGGATGCCACGGAGGGGGTATACCAGGCGACAGACCATCTCTAGTTAGGCATTTTTATTGGATTGAAACGTCTTCCAAAGTTAGTATGAAATCCTGAGACTGTAAAATTTTACCTTTTTTGAATGATGTATATTTATTTGCACATGTTTTCAATAAAGCTTGATTATAATACAGTTCTTATGTATTGTATTTGTTTTGTGAATTTCTAGTTTACTCTGATTCGCAGAAAATAACACAGATATTATGTATTTTTTCAAATATGTACATAAATATAACTGGACACAAAATTTCTTTATTGATGGGTTGCATAATGAAAGTCCAAATTTGGGCATTTTTCAGAATTGCAAGTACCACAACTTAAAGGCTTCTGTTGATGTGCTTCATAACATCTGTGAAGTGAAGTTATTTAGCCTGTATGGGTTTGCTTTGTTAAAAGGGGGAAGATAGGAACAAAGTTTGGTTACCAGAATTTACCAGTTATCATACACAAAAAATAAAATAAAAATAAAAGCCTCCCTCCCTCATTGATTTGAAAAATTAATTGCTCAAGAACAAAATGTAGTTTTTTATTTTCGCCTTACAGGCCTGGCATTCTTTAGGAGTGCAGGAGTGCTGCACACCTACTGTACACCTAGAAAAAATTTAGGAGGGCAATTTTTTACACCCCTTGATTTTCTGGAATGCCAGACCTGTTTGGGACTGCCTTTAAAATCTATTATCATTTCGTCCCCTGAGTTCCAATGTGTTCTATGTGCCTACTGGCAGCCTACTGGCAGCCTACTGGCACAGAGAACACTTTGGGAATCAGGGGACAGTTTGTCAATGTTGCACTGATTCGCAATAATTCATGACCCATTCTGTGTTGCATTTCAATACATTTTGGGTGTCAAAAGCAGTCACATAAGATTTGTAGCTGAATGTAGCTGAATGTAGTACAATTTTGCAGTCCCAATATTAATACCTTGAAGTGAATATAACCAGTATAGCATAGATTTTGTGTTGAAACTTTCTGGTGCAATTGCACTCCCAAGCAATCTGAGGAGGGCAACTGTTTTGCACTCCTTGATTTTCTAGTTTGCTAGGCCTGACCTTGCACGTTGAGTCTCTTGTTGAGTCACTCGGTTGTAAGTTAGATCTTTTGGAGCTATACCTTCAGGGAATTACAGCAGGTCCTTATGGGTTTGGTTCGACATTTAAGTAGTAAATTAGACCCTATTGGGATTACTTTGGCAGACAATTTGGGATTTTATTTATCCTTTAGGGTAACATTTGGTATGTTGTAAACATTGATCAAATATTTAATTTTTCAGCATGCAAAAGATAGAGTATATGGTATTGAAAAGAAAAAGAAAAATGAAGTATCTCCTGAGAAAAATCCAAATGATAACAAAGGTAATAGATATTCAAATGATAACAAAGGTAAGGTTAATAATGCCAATAATAAAAAGTGAAGTTGATCAAGCAATAATAAAAAAGTTTATCATTCAAATGATAAAAATACAGATACTCCTACAAATGATAAAGGTAAAGTTCATCATTTGATTGATAACATTGATAATGTTAATCATTCAATGTATAACAAGGTTAAGTTAATCATTCAATGTATAACAAAGGTTAAGTTAATCATTCAATGTATAACAAAGTTTAAGTTAATCATTCAATGTATAACAAAGGTTAAGTTAATCATTCAATGTATAACAAAGGTAAAGTTCATCATTTGATTGTTAACATTGATAATGTTAATCATTCAATGTATAACAAAGTTTAAGTTAATCATTTGATTGATAACAAAGGTAAAGTTCATCATTTGATTGATAAGAAAGGTAAAGTTCATCATTTGATTGATAACATTGATAATGTTAATCATTCAATGTATAACAAAGTTTAAGTTAAAGTTAATCATTTGATTGATAACAAATGTAAAGTTAATCATTTGATTGATAACAATGATAAAGTTAATCATTCAATGTATAACAAAGGTTAAGTTAATCATTTGATTGATAACAAGGATAATGTTAATCATTCAGTCTATAACAAAGGTAAAATTCATCATACGATTGATAACAATGATAATGTTAATCATTCAGTTTATAACAAAGGTAAAGTTAATTATTTGATTGATAACAATGATAATGATAATAATTTGGTTTATAACAAAGCTAAAGCTAATCATTCAGTTTATAACAAAGCTAAAGTTCATCCTTTGATAAGGTACAGTTAATCATTTGATTGATAACAAAGGTAAAGTTCATCATTTGATTGATAACAATGATAATCATTCAGTTTATAACAAAGGTAAAGTTAATTATTTGATTGATAACACGGATAATGTTAATCATTTGATTGATAACAAAGCTAAAGCTAATCATTCAGTTTGTAACAAAGGTAAAGTTCACTCTTTGATTGATAACTAAGGTAGAGTTAATCATTTGATTGATAACAAAGGTAAAGTTAATTATTCAAATGATAATGAAAGAAAAGTTAATAATTCAATTGATACATAATCTTTCAAAAGATAACAAAGGTAAAGTTAATCATTCAAATTATATCAAAGGTATAGTCAGTCATTCAAAAGATAGCAAAGGTATAGTCAGTCATTCAAATTATAACAAAGATATAGTCAGTCATTCAGAAGATAACTAAGGTATAGTTACTCATTTAAAAGACAACAAAGGTTAAGTTAATCATTCAAAAGATAGCAAAGGTATAGTCAGTCATTCAAATTATAACAAAGATATAGCCAATCATTCAAAAGATAACAAAGGTATAGTCAGTCATTCATATTATAACAAAGGTATAGTCAGTCATTCAAATTATAACAAAGGTATAGTCAGTCATTCAAATTATAACAAAGATATAGTCAGTCATTCAAAAGATAACAAAGGTATAGTTAGTCATTCAAATTATAACAAAGGTATAGTCAGTCATTCAAATTATAACAAAGGTATAGTCAGTCATTCATATTATAACAAAGGTATAGTCAGTCATTCAAAAGATAACAAAGGTATAATCAGTCATTCAAAAGATAACAAAGGTATAGTCAGTCATTCAAAAGATAACAAAGGTATAGTCAGTCATTCAAATTATAACAACGGTATAGTCAGTCATTCAAAAGATAACAAAGGTATAGTCAGTCATTCAAAAGATAACAAAGGCATAGTCAGTCATTCAAATTATAACAACGGTATAGTCAGTCATTCAAAAGATAACAAAGGTATAGTCAGTCATTCAAATTATAACAAAGGTATAATCAGTCATTCAAAAGATAACACAGGTATAGTCAGTCATTCAAAAGATAACAAAGGTATAGTTAGTCATTCAAATTATAACAAAGGTATAATCAGTCATTCAAAAGATAACAAAGGTATAGTCAGTCATTCAAAAGATAACAAAGGTATAGTCATTCATTCAAATTATAACAACGGTATAGTCAGTCATTCAAAAGATAACAAAGGTATAGTCAGTCATTCAAAAGATAACAAAGGTATAGTCAGTCATTCAAATTATAACAACGGTATAGTCAGTCATTCAAAAGATAACAAAGGTATAGTCAGTCATTTAAAAGATAACAAAGGTATAGTCAGTCATTCAAATTATAACAAAGGTATAGTCAGTCATTCAAATTATAACAGAGGTATAGTCAGTCATTCAAAAGATAATAAAGGTAAAGTTAATCATTCAAAAGATAACAAAGATATAGTCAGTCATTCAAAAAATAACAA
Source organism: Pictodentalium vernedei (assembly GCA_031216915.1). Lineage (NCBI taxonomy): Eukaryota > Metazoa > Mollusca > Scaphopoda > Dentaliida > Dentaliidae > Pictodentalium > Pictodentalium vernedei. Next base: position 37,313,949 of record CM062291.1, on the reverse strand, counting down.
AGGTATAGTTACTCATTCAAAAGATAACAAAGGTATAGTCAGTCATTCAAATTATAACAAAGGTATAGTTACTCATTCAAAAGATAACAAAGGTATAGTCAGTCATTCAAATTATAACAAAGGTATAGTTACTCATTCAAAAGATAACAAAAGTTAAGTTAATCATTCATTGCTGTGTACTGAGACATCCTGCACATTGATGGTGCTCTTGCCTTCAATCACTGCTAACTCTGCCCATGGGCGGTTAATAAGTTGAAGAGATTGACAGTTACTCACAACTGCTCAGTGGTTCTCTCCATGTATTCCAGCTTCCTTGACCACAACCCTGGACTGTAACATCAGTTAGATATTTAACCCTTTACCTATTACGGAAAGCAGGCATTTGCAAACAAAATTCTTGAATAACTAATATTTTTATACTGTACCAATGACCCAGACATAGCTGGTGCTAACTCTTAAAATCTAGGGCCAAACACAAATCTTGCCCCCCAATCCCCAAAATTTGCATCTAAAACCAAAAGAAATCATGTCCTGAAGGACCTCCATACTTTGCCCCTACTGTGCATGCGCAGTGTCAAGGACGTTCTGAAATTGGCGCCAATCACCATTCTTTGTTTGGCCCTTCATCAGTCAACATCTCACTGATCTTTGTGCTTGTAAATCTCAGTTTAAAGGATGCCAGACACATAATTATTGGAGAAATGGTGATTCTAAGGAGGATATAGAAGGAGGAGAGGAAAAAGGAGTGACAGAAGATAATCAGGGCTGTAACTTAAAATTTTTTAATGAAATTATGTTAAGTTGCCTATATTTTTATACTGTACCAATGACCCAGACATAGCTGGTGCTAACTCTTAAAATATAGGGCCAAACACAAATTTTGCCCCCCAATCCCCAAAATTTGCATCTAAAACTAAAGAAAACATGTCCTGAAAGGCCCTCCACACTTCGCCCCTACTGCGCATGCGCAGTGTCAAGGACGTTCCGAAATTGGCACCATTAATCATTCTAAGTTTGGCCCTTCATCAGTTAACATCTGACTGATCTTTGTGCTTATAAATCTCAGTTTAAATGATGCCAGACACATAAATATTAGTGAAATGGTGATTCTAAGGAGGATAGAGAAGGAGGAGAGGAAAAAAAGAGGACGCAGTCCAATATTGTCATTACAACATGTGTTTTATTTTTCGACGCTATATATATATATATATATATACAAGCCTGCTACCAAGCATGATAGTTTAGTTTCTTGTCCGCGTTGCTCATTTCTGCCATTTTATCATTTTTTAACAGGAGTTAATGCGAGTACACTGACCACATATAGAATCGTATCGGCGGCCACGACCGCACCTTGGCTGCATGACCGCCGATATATTACCAGCTTCGCCGATCAAGGATTCTTCGGCGACCAGGTCACACCATCCGGTAGCCAGGGACACGAGACCTGCAGACTCCGGACGTTCGCATAGGAAGTGTGCGGGAGTCAACGTACACGGAGCTTCCGGCGGTGATGCATCGTAAGACCGCTACTGCACAGGCCTCGGGAACGGACGTGCTTTCCTTAATAGCACAGTTTATCGCAGCATCCCAGCATCAACTGAATCTGTCGCATATATTTTATCCGACGATGCTGGGTCGGGACGCTCCGCGGAAGCGGGTACGGACGTCCGAAAGTTTCATCCGGTCCGACGGGATACCGAAAGGGATTTGGAGGATTTCGAGCTTTCCCTTTCGGAACAACATATGCTGTTGTGTATGTCATCTGACTTTGTCTTCTACAGCTTCTTTCGTCGGACCAGAATGCTGCGATGCCGGATAAGAAACTGATAGCGTCGGTGGACTTAGAAATTTTTGGTTCGGTTCAGGGACATCGTCCCTCAGTTCCGACATAGTCCAATAATGTCACACAAACTTTCGAATTATTGAATGACGCTATATATATTATTATTTTATGCTTGCTATAACCAAGCATTTCTGGTTTCTTGTTCGCAGAGTTATGGAGATGTCTTTCAAAAGTGTGCCTCTGTCGTCATAGTTAATGAAGAGCTAGCGGCAATAAGTGCTCATGGAATATGTCTATCGCCTACGGAGTGACATTCGCTAGCTCACCCGGTGTAGCGTACATTCATCGAATGGTTCGGCTGCCGGGTTCGTCCGTTGCGGTCTAGGAAGGAGATTTGGGTGATGCGAGCACTTTAATTACTTTAGTACTCACCCAGTGACGGCAGATTGAGGACAGATCGGAGGAAGCCTGTTAGTCCGGTTCCTGGCTTGTCCAGGTCCGTCCGGGCTGTGAGCGAGAGAGGTCCCTCTCTCGTCCAACAACATAGGGGACCGCATGTTGTGGTTCAGATATTTTACATTCGGAGCATATGTCCGTTGGTCGGGACGCTCCGTTATATTGACAGTCCGAGAGACTGTACTTAATGCTTCCTCATCCTCACAGCACGGCACACGACCGCACATTGGCTACGTGACCTCGAGTATCCGATCAGTTTCGTCATTCAGTGATTCCACGGCGAATAGGTCGCGCCATCCGGTACCCAAGGGACACGAGGCCTATACACTCTGTTCACTCGCATATTGGTAGTATGCACGGGGTAACGATCACGGAGCTTCCAGCGGCAATGCATCGTAAGACCGCTTCTCTTCAGGCCTCAGTGACGGACGTGCTATCCGAGTTAGCACAGTTGTTTCGCAGCATCCCAGCAATTGACAGTTTCTCGGTCGAATCAGGAATTATCCGACGGCGCTGGGTCGGTGCGGTCCGCGGTTGCATCAGGTACGGACGACCGAACGCTTTATAGGGTCCGACAGGATGGCGAAAGGGATTCGAAAGATTTCGAGTTTTCCCTTTAGTAGTATCGGAAGATGCTATTCATATCTTCTGGCATTATCTTCCAGTGATTGTTATTTCGGACTTCATTGCTGCGATCTTGGATAAGAGACTTATAGTGTCATTGGACTCGGATTTTTCGATCGGTTCAGGGACATTGTCCCTGACTTACCGACGCAGTCCAATATTGTCATTACAACATGTGTTTTATTTTTCGACGCTATATATATACATATATATACAAGCCTGCTACCAAGCATGATAGTTTAGTTTCTTGTCCGCGTTGCTCATTTCTGCCATTTTATCATTTATACGAATAGTTTATTTTGGCAGAGCAGGGCATACCGAGAGTTCATATGCGTCTAGACGGTGTGATTAAAGACTGCATATATTCTTTTTCGCCGTTTATGTCTTTTCCAATTTCAATGATTGGGAACGACATGATGTATAGTAGACTTAACTTAGACGCTTTATCATACGTAATCCGCCTTACTGAGGCGTTATCATTACGTCTTCAAGAAAAGATTTACGGGATATTATTCTCAATGTAATTTCTTTTGAGGGCAGTAGTTTGTTCACGTATAACTCCGCCCTTCAGTGGCTGATTGGAGTTGGTTAGACGTGACGCAGCCCTAGCTACATCCACACGCGTGGATAGTAAGGTTAAGAACTCTCTCAGAGTCGCTTCGTTCTCGGAGGAGCTTCTCTTCGACGGCAACTTTTCGGCAATCCATGAATTGCTCGATTTACACGTTCTCTTGTCTATCTAGTGTTACAAGAGATTCAGACTGGGGCAAACATTCGGTGGTTGACTCAGAGAGTGCCACCGCAGTTGCCGGACCCGAGTGTGGCTGTTATGACGGTTGCCAGTCAAACAGATTGGGATATAATACTGATCCCTACGGATTCGAAGTGCCAGGGTCTTTGGGTTCCGCAGTCTCTTAGCAATCAGTTTTCTTCCGCGGAATAATGTTTTTTAGGCTTGCTTTATGTCATTGCATGAACATTATTCAGAAACGCATGCCCAGATTCCTGTCCTTTAATTCGACAGTAGTGGCGTATCTCCCGAACCAGGGAGGCACTCTTTCGTTTCCGTTATTCAATTTAATGGAAAGAATCCGTCTGTTGGTTATAGTACACCAAGTTCAGTTTTGGTCCGTCATATTCCGGGTCGTCTGATTGTTTTATCGGACTCCCGTTCTCTTACGGGTCGCTTGTTGCTGTCAGAATGGACTCTCAACAAACAAGTATTCAATCAGATTTGCTATCTATGGGAGCGCCCAATGATGATTTATTTATGACACAGCTTGCTAATCAATTGCAGACGTATGTGTTGGCTTGTCCAGATCTCTGAGCTAATGTTGTTAACGCTCTATTGATCTATAGGACGGAATGATAGGATACGCGTATCCTCCGGTGCTGTTGTTTCAGCAGGTATTGCTAAGATAAACAACCACAATACATTTCTGTTGATAGCATCTCTATCTTCACAGAGATCATGGGTAATTTACTCTCTTGTCTACTGTGGGTCTTAACGTGAAATCTTCCTCTATGTGAGGATCTTTTTTCACTGGGTAAATCGTGTCATCTTTATCACAACCCGCAAGGTTGCAACCTTCATGTATTCCGTTGTGTGGTCCGTATTGCATTGTAAGCACTGTACTGGACGAGCTTTGGACGCGATTTCTTACTATAGGAGATCCTCTTCTTCGCTATTCTATGCGGCTAAAGTGGAGGCTCTTCCGTCGTGGTGTAGGGATCATTATGTTCATATTGTTGATCCCTCCATACTACTCATTGCTATTTTTTAGTATACTTGTTTCACAAGATCTACTGCAGCCTGTTATTATTTAGGTTATAGGTTTATGTTACCTCATACCTATGCACTCTACGATAGTTTACAATTGAGTCTTTTGTCTCTTTATCTAAGTCAGTTAGTAACTTTTTGATAAATAGACTTAGAATCTTTAGATTAAATTCCTATATGGATTTTAACTTCGGTTCTTATTTAGCTAAGTAATCATTTGAGCCTCTGGAAACAGTAGTTTTCAAATTCTGACCTTTTGGACAGTAATTCTGTTGTTTTCTCTTTTACTGTAGAGTCAGTGAGTTTCATGCACTATCGATGGATGATTTTCACTTTCGTAGTTTTGGAATCACTACTTCCGTTACTATTTAGGTTGGATTGTTGCATAAGAGTTAGGCTCCTATCATCCGGAACCTATTTTTTTAAGGTCCTTCCGTCTTCGTATGGGCATAGGCCTTTACTCTTTCCGGGTACAGTTTATGTATTTATAAACAGATATCTGTTTATTACTATGGGCGTAAGCTTCTTCTGTCTTTGATGTCTCGTAGAAGGACGTTACGCTCCATTTTATTGTTAATGGATTCTATTAACTATCGGTACTGCTTATGGTATATCATTGACTTAGCAGTTGTGCTTAAGATTTCGGCTCATGAAGTAAGAGTTCTTCTACTTCTTGGGCTTACATTAATAGTGTCGCTATTATAGATTTTTGAAGGCCGCTCATTGCGCTCAGCCATCCACATTCATGAATTTTATCTCAGAAATATCGAGTCCATTTCTGGAGGCCTCTATTGTTAGGTCTGTTATCTACTGCTCAGAATGTCATTCACTTAACAGTTGCTACTATAGCTAGGTAGGCTGTCTGTTTCGGCAGTGTCTCCGTTCGGCTGCCCTCTTCGCTCTGGGCTATTTGACCCAGGGCAAGAAAAAGGGGGGGGGGGGGGGGGGGAGGGTGTTCCCTTGGGTCACCTGTTTTACTATGAAAACAAGGGGATACCTCCTCCGGAGTTAGTAATTCTGAGCTGTTATTGGGATGGTTGTTTAGTGAGAAGTTTAGGTTTTTAAAATTCATTCAAGTCTTAGTTTTTAAAGTATAGCTTTTGAATATTGCATATGTCAACGGACATGATTATGCAATCCTCAGATACTTTTAGGAGTATAAGAGTCTCTATTCTCTAGACTTACTTTATTTATTGGCTTACTTTAAAAATTATTAGTATAAGGATTATATTGGATATTAATAGAGTACATGGATGTATGAAGCTCAATTTTGGAAGGTGTTGTATCTTTCTAATTTATCATAAATAAGAAAGATACATGTAAGGCCTATTACTTCTTTTTCCCTACAGGGGATGACTCTATTTTATTTTATTGAGCGTATTCCATTTTGCTCTATGTCCTTGGCCCTCCAGCCTTTTTACTATTCAGCTATGTCTGGGTCATTGGTACAGTATAAAAATGTTAAAAAATTTATAGTAATTTATATATTTTTTATACTTACCAATGACCCAGACGGGGATGGCCCTCCCAGGAGTTGGGAACTCTTGCCTCCCCGCTGAGTACATAGCGCTTACCAGGCACTGGTTATTAGAATGATTAATGGCGCCAATTTCGGAACGTCCTTGACACTGCGCATGCGCAGTAGGGGCGAAGTGTGGAGGGCCTTTCAGGACATGTTTTCTTTAGTTTTAGATGCAAATTTTGGGGATTGGGGGGCAAAATTTGTGTTTGGCCCTATATTTTAAGAGTTAGCACCAGCTATGTCTGGGTCATTGGTAAGTATAAAAAATATATAAATTACTATAAATTTTTTAACTTTCGAGGCATGGGCCTGTTGTTGTCATTCTTGCTATAAAGTTGCACTGCTTATTCAGTGTTTCCTCTCCCCTGGTCTTCTAAGTTCCCCCTTGCTATTCTCCCATGCTTTTGGCATATTTTTGAGAAAGATCATTTCTAAATTCTCTTGGGAGAATTAGCTTGGTTACAGAATGAATTCTGTTATTTTCCCCATGTTTACGTTTCCACCCATGGGTGTTTAAACGTTGTGTTCTGCATCTACCATCTGATGTTCTGCAGATTCTCCCCTGGGAGTCTCTGTTTTGCATCAGATAGTGTGTAATTTTGATGACTGATTTTGGGCCAGTATTGTCAGTGCCTGGAGTCATGTTTTCTGGTGTTTTTACACTGTTTGTTTACATTGGCAACAGTCTCTTTTGAGGGGGGCTGTTTGCCTTTGGAGTAGTTTATCTCACTATAAGATACATTATTATTATCCGTAAGTGTTGCATTAATTATTTAATATAATTTTAAAATTTTTGACCACACTTAGCCTTGGGATCCATTGGGGCTCAACGTTACTTTTCAGAAACTTGGGCTTCGCTGAAAAAATATTTTTCAAAAATTATTTTGATTTTCAATTGTTTTTTCAATATTAATGGATCATTTTATTATGTATCTTTGTGTTTAGGGGTTTGTGCGAGTACTAGGACTTGTTGAATTTTCACAATGAAAGGATATTGTTCAAATTGTAATAGGAAGAAATCTTCCTCTGACTTTCATGATCATTGTATTAATTGTAGTTAGTGTACTCGCACTAACTCCTGTTCAATATGTCAATATTAGGATGACAAACATTGGAAACGTGTGTCACGGTATGTTGTTAGTGTAGAGAGGGCTATGCCGGCCCTTTCTCCGCAGGGTCACTCTACTCTATCAGTTTCTATTTCAGAGGAACAAGAACAGGGTGATGTTTCCATGTTATCTTCCGCAAGTGCGCTTCTGTCGTCACAATTGAATGCAGAGCTAGTGGCAAAAGTGCTCATGGAGATACGACAGTTGCCTAAGAGGTCCCTAGTAGGATCGACGGCGCTGTCGTCCGCTAGCTCACCCGGTGTAGCGTCCATTCACCGAATGGTTCGGCAGCCGGGTTCGTCCAATGCGGTCCAGGAGGAAATGTTGGGTGATGCGAGCACTATAAACATTCAAGGTGCACACCCAGTGACGACGGATAGTAGGAGAGATCGGAGGAAGCCTTCTAGTCCGGTTCCTAGCTCGTTCAGGTCCAGCCGGGCCGCAAGCGAGAGAGGCCCCTCTCTCGTACAACAACATCTGTGACCAGATGTTGTGGTACAAAATGTGTCGTTAGCAGAGCACACGTCCGTCGCTCGGGACGCTCCATTGTATAGGCAGTCTGCTGAGACTGCTCAGGCTTCTTCTTCCTCTCACCAGCGCACACGACCGCACCTTGGCTACGTGACCGCCGATATTCTACCAGCTTCGCCGATCAGGGATTCTTCGGCGACCAGGTCACGCCATCCGGTAGCCAGGGACACGAGGCCGGTTGACTCCGGACGTTCGCATAGGAAGAGTATGCGGGAGTCACTAGATGCGGAGCTGCCCTCGGCGAAGCAGCGAAAGACTGCGCCTCCGCAGGCCTCGATGTCAGACGTGCTTGCTCAAATAGCACAACTTATCGCAGCATCCCAGCAACCGACAGAAACGGTGTCGGATCGGGAATTATCCGACGGCTCTGGGTCGGTACGCTCCGCCGAAGCATCGGGTGCGGATGACCGGGAGCATCATGAGGTCCGACCGGATGGTGAAAGGGATACGGATGACTTGGAGCTATCCCTTTCGGAACAACATAAAGCTGCCGTGGACTTCATCCGGCACTTTCTTCCTCAGGTTGTTCCGTCGGACAGACTGCTGCGGTACCGGACAAGAGAATTATAGCGTCATTGGACACTGATTTCTTCGAGCGGTTCAGGGACATCGCTCCTGAGTTTCGTCTCAGTCCAATAATGTCACAAGGACATTTGAATTATTGAACGACGCTATATTCAAGCTTGCTTCCGACGAGGCAGAAGACTTAGAATTATCATTACCGTCGTCTACTTCTATCCCAACCGTGGTGTTGGATACGACTATTTCGTCTAACAGAGCCAGTTTAGATGCTTTATCTTACGCAGACCACCTTACAAAGGCGTTATCACTGCGTCTTCAAGGGAAAGAATTCCAAGATATTCAATCCTCTTTAAGACTTCTTTCAAGGGCAGTGGCTTATTCCACGTATAACTCCGCCCTTTCAGTGGCAAACCTGGAGTTGGTTAGACGTGATGCAGCCCTAGCTACTTGCACACTCGTGGATAGTAAGGTGAAGAACTGTCTCAGAGTCGCTTCGGTCTCCGGAGAACTTCTCTTCGACGGCAAGCTTTCTGCAATTTACGATAAAATTACTAAGAAAGCTTCGGATTCTCTGCTGTTTAAATCCACTTCTAAGAAGTCGGACACGGCAGATAAGAGTAAGACAGGCACTTCTGGGTCTAATGCGCCCAAGAGAGGTTCCTATAGAGGTTCCGGTGCGTCCTCTTGGTCTTTATTCAAGAGACCGTCAAGGCAGCGACTCACGTGCGGGACGCCCTTCGGGCCGGGACAATCGGTCGGATGCCTCAAGGTCGACGGGACGAGGTGCGGGTCATGGAGGACGTGGTTTCTCCTCCCGCAGGCCTCGCAGGTCCAGGAGGTGATGGCTTCAACCTCTATCGCGTTCCGGTTGGCGGAAGGTTGTCAAATTTTTCAGAAGAGTGGGCGTCGATTACGGACGACCCTTGGGTGAGAGGGGTGATTTCGGAAGGTCTAAGAATATCCTTCAAACGAAAGCCTCCATTAACTCGAAGTCCAAAATGGACTCAACTTCTGTCAAATCCGCAGAAAAGAGACGCTCTGTTATCAGAGGTGCAGTCTCTTTTAATGAAGAACGCGGTAGAGGTCGAAGAAAACCAGGAAACACCGGGATTCTACAGCCATCTGTTTCTGGTTCCGAAACCAGACGGCTCGTTCCGTCCAGTGATAGATTTGAGCTGGATAAACAAGCTGATCGTCGCTCCGAAGTTTTATATGGAGACGATTCGATCAGTCAGAGCGAGTATTCGGGTGAACGATTATGCTACAAGCATAGATCTCAAAGATGCATACTTTCACGTCATGGTACATCCGACATTCAGAAAGTATCTACGCTTCGCCGTCCTAGGTGTGGTGTATCAATTCCGGGCGATGTGCTTCGGATTGAACCTAGCACCCTGGGCTTTCACTCGGGTAATGAACTCGGTAATGATGTATTTCCGAGCTCATTCGTCTGCGGTAACGTCGGCCTACCTGGATGACATTCTTCAGAGGTACGGCAACGAGTTAACGCTTCAGAATGATGTACAGAATCTGCTTCTTTTGCTCCGACGTCTCGGTTTTATAATAAACGAGGAGAAGTCGGATCTGGTGCCGTCCAAGTCATTCACACATCTGGGAATGAGCTTCGAGACGCACAACAATCTCGTTCGTCTGCTGTTAACCAGAGCGAAATTAGTCAGTTGTTACGCTCGCTATTGTCTTCACGCAGATAAAGTCACAGCGAGGGAGTTCATGAGACTGATAGGTCTGTGCGGAGCCGCTGCGGATCTCATTCCGATGGGGCGGTTACGCACTCGTCCTCTCCAAATATTCTTGACTCAGAATTGGAGTGTGAAAATTCATTCGCTCGACATAGACGTTCTATTGTCAGATCAAGTGAAATGAGAGATTCAGACTTGGGCAAACATTCAGTGGTTAACTCAGGGAGTTCCGCTGCAGTTGCCGGATCCGAGTTTTACGATTATGACGGATGCCAGTCAAACAGGTTGGGGTGCATCATTGATTCCAACGGATTCGAGATGCCAGGGTCTTTGGGATCCGCAATTCCTAGGCAAGCACATAAACATCAAGGAAATGATGTCAATTTGGCTTGCGTTATGTCATTGGATGGACATTATTCACAATGCTCATGTCCAAATCCTGTCCGACAATACGACAGTAGTGGCGTATATACGGAACCAGTGAGGCACTCATTCAGTTCCGTTATTCAATCTAATGGAAAGAATCCTTCTGTTTGCTCTAGAACATCAAGTTCTACTTTCGGTCCGTCATATACCGGGTCGTCTGAATGTACTAGCAGACTCCCTTTCATGAAAGGGTCGCTTGTTGCCGTCGGAGTGGACTCTCAACAAACAAGTATTCAATCAGATTTGCTACCAATGGGAACGGCCAATGATAGACTTATTTGCGATATATCTCAACAATCAGTTGCAGACGTATGTGTCTCCGTGTCCGGATCCAAGAGCATTTGCAGTAGACGCTCTGTCGATCCCTTGGGACGGAATGATAGGATATGCGTATCCTCCAACACCGTTGATTCAGCAAGTATTGCTAAAAATAAAACAATCTCAATGCAAGATTCTGTTGGTAGCATCTCTGTCTCCACAGAGACCGTGGATAAATCTACTCAGGTGTCTGTTGTGGGACCTACCGTGAAAGCTTCCTCCACGGGAGGATCTTCTTTCGCAGGGGAAACCGCGTCAATTTCATCACAACCCGCAAGGTCTCAACCTTCACGTTTTTCCGTTGTGCAGTCCTTCTTGCATGGCAAGCACTTTACAGGACGAGCAGTGGACGCGATTTCTAACTGTAGGAGGACCTCCTCTTCGCTAAACTATGCGGCTAAGTGGAAGGTTTTTCGTCGTTGATGTAGAGATCATTCTGTTGATATTTTCGATCCCTCCATACCAGACATTGCAAACTTTCTAGTATACTTGTTTGACGAAATCAAACTGCAGCCTGTTACTATTAAGGGTTATAGGTCTATGTAATCTGATACCTATGCACATCATGATAGTTTACAAATTGGATCTAATGTCTCTTTATCTAAGTTAGTTAGAAACTTCTCGATAAATAGACCCAGAACTCTTAGGTTAATTCCTAAGTGGAATTTAGCTTGGGTTCTTCTTAAACTGAAGGAAAAGCCATTTGAACCTCTTGGGACAGTAGATTTCAAATTCTTGTCTTATAAGACAGCTTTTCTCTTAGCTTTCTCTTCTGCTAGAAGAGTCAATGAGCTTCATGCACTGTCGGTGGATGATTCTCACTATCGTAGTGTCGGGAACACTATCACCTTCACTACTAATGTGGGATTTTTAGCTAAGAATCAGACGCCTAATAAATATCCGGAACCTATTGTTATTGAGGCCCTTCCGTCTTCAGACGGGCGTAGGCCTTTACTCTGTCTTGTTAGAGCGTTACGTATTTATAAACAGAGATCTCAGTTTATCAGAAAGGGACGAAAACGTTTCTTTCTGTCTCTGATGCCTAATAGAAAGGACATTTCGGTCCATTCTATTGCTAGATGGATTCAATTAACTATCCGTACTGCTTATGAAAATTTATCTTCTTCTCAGCAGTCTGTGCTTAAGATTTCGGCTCATGAAGTAAGAGCTCTTTCTGCATCTTGGGCTTACGCAAATAGTATTGCTATTACAGATTTAATGAAGGCTGCTTATTGGTCTCAGCCATCCACATTCACGAATTTTTATCTCAGAAATATTGAGTCCATTTCTGGAGACCTGCATTGTTTAGGTCCGTTATCTGTTGCTCAGAATGTCGTCCACTAACAGTTGCAACTATAGTTATGCAGGCTTTCTGTTCTGGCAGTGACTCCGTCCGGCTGCCCTCTTCGCTCTGGGCTATTTGACCCAGGGCAAGGGGAAGGGGGGGGGGGGGGAGGGTGTTCCCTTAGGTCACCTGCTTTATAGTGAAAAGCAAGGGAATTCCTCCTCCGAAGTCAGTATTTCTGAGTCGTTTCCAGGATGGTTTTAAAGTGTAATATTAATATTAAAAATTCATTCATGTCATGTTTTTAAAGTGTAGCTCGGTGTGAAGCATTTGTATATGTCAAGTGTCAAACGGGCGTTAATATACAATCCTCGGACACTTTTAATGAATATAAAGAGTCTCAATTCTCTGGACTAACTTTATTTATTGGCTTACTTTAAAAATAATTAGTATAAGGGTTATACTGGATGTTAATAGAGAACATGAATGTTATTGTGCTCAATTATGAAGGGTATTGTATCTTTCTAATTTATTATAAATAAGAAAGATACATGTAAAGCCTAATACCCCTTTTCTCCTTGAGGGGTTGACTCTATATTATATAGTTGAGCTTATTGGATTTTCCTCTATGTCCTAGGCCCTCCAGCCTTTTTACTATTCAGCTATGTCTGGGTCATTGGTACAGTATAAAAATGTTAAAAAATTTATAGTAATTTATATATTTTTTATACTTACCAATGACCCAGACGGGGATGGCCCTCCCAGGAGTTGGGAACTCATACCTCCCCGCTGAGTACATAGCGCTGACCAGGCACTGCTTGCAAGAATGGTGATTGGCGCCAATTTCGGAACATCCTTGACACTGCGCATGTGCAGTAGGGGCAAAGTATGGAGGTCCTTCAGGACATGATTTCTTTTGGTTTTTGATGCAAATTTTGGGGATTGGGGGGCAAAATTTGTGTTTGGCTCTAGATTTTAAAAGTTAGCACCAGCTATGTCTGGGTCATTGGTAAGTATAAAAAATATATAAATTACTATAAATTTTTTAACTTTTTATCTCAAAAACATAAGTTATGATCCCTCGTTGGAACAAGCTTGTCGAGCACGTTCCTATGAGGGGCCATAACCTATGTTTTTCAGACAAAAAATGTGAAAATAATGAAAATTAATTGGCTATATTTGAGAATAATGCTGGCCGGTTTGGGCTGTTGCATTGGGTAAAGTGTTAAATGATTATTGTTGACTATAATCTGAACTATGACTTTGGTTGTCGTAGAATGTAATCTCATCTATATACTTGGTGGTTGTAGACTGTAATTTCAGCTGTGTATTTGGTGGTTGTAGACTGTAATTTCAGCTGTGTATTTGGTGGTTGTAGACTGTAATTTCAGCTGTGTATTTGGTGGTTGTAGACTGTAATCTCAGCTGTGTATTTGGTGGTTGTAGACTGTAATCTCAGCTGTGTATTTGGTGGTTGTAGACTGTAATTTCAGCTGTGTATTTGGTGGTTGTAGACTGTAATCTCAGCTATTTACTTGGTGGTTGTAGAATGTAATCTCAGCTATTTACTTGGTGGTTGTAGACTGTAATCTCAGCTATTTACTTGGTGGTTGTAGAATGTAATCTCAGCTGTTTACTTGGTGGCTGTAGACTGTTATCTCCACTATTTACTTGGTGGTTGTAGACTGTAATTTCAGCTATTTATTTTGTTGTTGTAGACTGTAATTTCAGCTATTTACTTGGTGGTTGTAGAATGTAATCTCAGCTATTTACTTGGTAGTTGTAGAATGTAATCTCAGCTGTTTACTTGGTTGTCGTAGACTGTAATCTCAGTTATTTACTTGGTGGTTGTAGAATGTAATCTCAGCTATTTACTTGATGGTTGTAGACTGTAATCTCAGCTATTTATTTGGTGGTTGTAGGCTGTAATCACAGCTATTTACTTGGTGGTTGTGGCCTGTAATTATACCCCCACTTCGAAGAAGTGGGGGCTATATAGGAATCGCCCTGTACATCTGTCTGTACGTCCATCCATCCATACGTCTTTCCGTCCGAACAAATTCTTGTGTGTGCAACTCCTCCTACATTAAAGAACCGATTTTGAAGAAACCTTTCAGATATCATCACTACTAAGTGAATATGCGTATATTCCAAAATTTTTGATCTGCGACAATTTTAACCAGGTTATCTCTCTTGAACTTTGATTTAATATGGGTTTCTACATGAAATTCTTGTGTGTGCAACTCCTCCTACATTTATCAATCAATTTCCTTATGGCCTTCGCCTAATGATCAGAAGTGCATTCCTCTAAAAACCCAAAGCGGGGGTATTAATCACCTTCAGTGATAGTTCTAGTTTCAGCTATTTACTTGGTGGTTGTGGACTGTAATTTCAGCTGTTTACTTGGTTGTTGTAGAATGTAATCTCAGCTGTTTACTTGTTGGTTGTAGACTGTAATCTCAGCTATTTACTTGTTGGTTGTAGACTGTAATCTCAGCTATTTACTTGGTGTTTGTAGACTGTAATCTCAGCTATTTACTTGGTGGTTGTAGACTGTAATCTCAGCTATTTACTTGGTGTTTGTAGACTGTAATCTCATCTATTTACTTGGTGGTTGTGGACTGTAATTTCAGCTGTTTACTTGGTTGTTGTAGAATGTAATCTCAGCTGTTTACTTGTTGGTTGTAGACTGTAATCTCAGCTGTTTACTTGGTGGTTGTAGACTGTAATTTGAGCTCTGTATTTGGTGGTTGTAGACTGTGATCTCAGCTATTTACTTGGTGGTTGTAGACTGTGATCTCAGCTATTTACGTTGTGGTTGTATAATGTAATCTCAGCTATTTACTTGGTGGTTGTAGACTGTAATTTCAGCTCTGTATTTGGTGGTTGTAGACTGTGATCTCAGCTATTTACGTTGTGGTTGTATAATATAATCTCAGCTATTTACTTGGTGGTTGTAGACTGTAATTTCAGCTCTGTATTTGGTGGTTGTAGACTGTAATCTCAGCTATTTACTTGGTTGTTGTAGACTGTAATCTTAGCTGTTAACTTGGTGGTTGTAGACTGTAATCTTAGCTGTTTACTTGGTGGTTGTAGACTGTTATCTCTGCTATTTACTTGGTGGTTGTAGACTGTAGTTTCAGCCATTTATTTTGCTGCTGTAGACTGTAATCTCAGCTATTTACTTGGTGGTTGTAGAATGTAATCTCAGGTATTTACTTGGTGGTTGTAGAATGCAATCTCAGCTATTTACTTGGTTGTTGTAGAATGTAATCTCAGCTATTTACTTGGTTGTTGTAGAATGTAATCTTGGCTGTTTATTTGGTGGTTATAAACTGTAATCTCGGATATTTATTTGGTTGTTGTAGTTTGTGATAGCAGTTAGTTATATGATTGCTTTCTGGTTGCGTTTTCCAACTAGTTATCCTTTTTCAACCCAGCCTGTGATTGATTATTAAAAATCTATATTAAAATTATAACTATTGTATCTTGCAATTCCCCTTAACCCTTTACCCAATGCAGTCGATACCAAAATTTATTAATTTAAATATCGTTTTTTAATTATTTTTGAAAAATTTCAACAAAACCATATCATGTGACCCCTTATTGGAATGAGCTCGTTCCAAAGAGGGGTCACATGATATGGTTTTGTTGAAATTTTTCGAAAAATAATATTTTTTCAGCTGCTGAATCTGCATATTACGTGGGCAGATGCGGGTGATTCGTTGGGTAAAGGGTTAATGGTTTAAAATTATTTTCCAGAACTACATTTAGAATCTATGTTAAAATTATAACTTGTATCTTGCAATTCTCCTTAATGGTTTAACCCTTTACCCAACGCAAACGATATCAAAATCTATTATTTTAAATATTATTTTTTCAAATTTAAAAAAAAATGTCAATAAAACCATATCATGTGACCCCTTGTTGGAACGAGCTCGACGAGCTCGTTCCAACGAGGGATCACATGATATGGTTTTGTTGAAATTTTTCGAAAAATAATATTTTTTCAGCTGCTGAATCTGCATATTACGTGGGCAGATGCGGGTGATTTGTTAGGTAAAGGGTTAATGGTTTAAAATTATTTTCCAGAACCACATTTAGAAGAATGCCCCAAGTGGAAGGTGCTGTCAGACATTTTACAAGAGATAGAAGATGCCAACAAAGACTGTCCTGCTGATATTGGACCAGGGAGAGTGTTGATTGCAGCAGATGATGATAATACATGTAGCCAGCTGAAAGAGGTATGTAAAGATGGGGACAGTTAGGCGATACGAATAGGGATTGGTGAGCAATAGCATCCTTTTTGGTAGAGATCGGCAATATACCGAAAAACTAAACCAATTCCGATATCATGGGGATACCAAAAAACCGAACTGAACCAATCGTTGAATACCGATACCATCTGAATTTTCAAATTTTTCTACATTCACTATTTATAGTCTGTATAAGTCGAGGTTGAGGCTTAACCCTTTACCAAATGAATCACCCGCATCCGCCCGCGTAATATGCAAATTGAGTAGTTGAAAAAATTTAATTTTTCAAAATATTTAAACAAAACCATATCATGTGACCCCTCATTGGAACGAGCTCATTGAGCTCGTTCCAATGAGAGGTCACATGATATGGTTTTGTTGACATTTTTTGAAAAATTAAAAAAAATTATATTTAAAATAATAAATTTTGATATCGTCTGCGTTGGGTAAAGGATCAATAACAGTTGAAAGATTCATTTTCAGGAAAAAAGTGGTTTTACTAACCCTCAGGGTCCAGGGCAATGTCCTGAATTCTCACTAGACCACAACCTGTACATGTCCAATGATTTCTGTTAAGGCAGCCAAGACCTGACTAGAAATCACTGCCCAGGAGTTTTGTCTATCGGCAGCATAATGGCATGGTCAGGGTACATGCTCTGAGATCCATAAAGCCTGAAATAGGTCTTTATCCCTTTACCCAACGCAGACGATATCAAAATTTATTATTTTAAATATCATTTTTTGAAATTTTTCAAAAAATTTCAACAAAACCATATCATGTGACCCGGCGAGCTCGTTCCAACGAGGGGTCACATGGTATGGTTCTGTTGAAATTTTTTGAAAAATTATAGTTTTTCAACTGCTGAATTTGCATATTACGCAGGCGGATACGGGCGATTCATTGGGTAAGGGTTAAACATTAAGGTGCGTTTAGAACAAGTCACAAAATTACTGAAGATATGATTTGTGTTCGTAAAAGAATACCACTGTAAATAATTCCTGCTGTCACATTGGCTATGTATCATTATGTATCAAAAATGTTATCATCTGCCTCATATCCCTTCTGTGGAGTGAATAGTCTTTTGGATTTAACCCTTTGAACCCTGGTGGTATATTCCAAGACAGTTCATGACAGCAGTTGGAAGAGTCCATATTCATTATTTGGGGTAGACCAAATAATATTTTCGACGTGATGCCTTGGGGCTGCACGTTGAAAATATTGATTGGTCTACCTACAAATTCACTTAGCAGCCATTCTACTTAACCCTTTACCCAACGTAACGGCCAAAACCGGCCAGCGTTATTCTCAAAAATTGCCATTTAATTTTCATTATTTTTTTCATTTTTTGTCTCAAAAACATAGGTTATGACCCCTCGTTGGGACGAGCTCGTCGAGCTCGTTCCAACGAGGGGTCATAACCTATGTTTTTGAGACAAAAAATTAGTTATTCAAGAATTTTTTTTGCAAGTGTCGTCTGCTTTTCATGTTAGGTAAAGGGTTAATGAAAATGTGGCATATCATGTTCCTGGAATGGAAGAGCAGGCTCACATTTCCAAAGGGTTTAAAAAAAACAACTCAGACATTTTCTGTGTATTAATAATAATAATGATGACAATAACACTTTGGTCGGCCGCTGAATTGTCCCAATTCCCAGGTGAGAAGGCTTTGCTTAGCCCTGTTCTCCCAAATGCCTTCTTGTCCACATGCCTCTTTTCTCCTCCCAACACTCTCAGATGAACTGCTTGATGACATCCCATACCCCATTCTTCCCAATCTCTCTGGTAAGCATACTAACCCTCTCCTTTGTATCACCCATTAACCACATCTCCTTCATTCTCCCATCCCACTTCCCCATCATAATCCCAGTGAGTCTTATTATGCCCCCGAAAAATTTTTTCAAGTGGTATATAGTGGATCCGTCCGTCCGTCCGTCCGTCCGTCCGTCCGTCCGTCCGTCCATCAATCTGTCCATCTGTACGGACATTTTGTATTATAACTCGAACATCAGTTAGTTGTCGGATTTTAATGTTCTTTGGTATGGTGATAGGGCAGCTTGGGGGAATGGATGCCCTTGTACCTAGGGTTTCATCTGACAAATCTTAACAGGAGTTATGTCCCTTATTTACTTTTTCTGTCCGTCCGTACGAACATTTTGTATTATAACTCGAACATCAGTTGTCAGATTTTAATGTTCTTTGGTATGGTGATAGGGCAGCTTGGGGGAACAGATGCCCTTGTACTAGGGTTTCGTCCGACAAATCTTACAGGAGTTATGTCCCTTATTTACTTTTTCCATCCGTCCGTACGAACATTTTGTATTATAACTCGAACATCAGTTGTCGGATTTTAATGTTCTTTGGTATGGTGATAGGGAAGCTTGGGGGAATGGATGCCCTTGTACCTAGGGTTTCGTCCGACAAATCTTATAGGAGTTATGTCCCTTATTTACTTTGAAAATTGATGATTTTTTGGTTTCCCACCAATTAATATTGTTTGGCTGAACCGATGAGTTTCAAATTTTATATGCTGATTACTTATGTCAAAGTACAGGTCGGTTTCAATTTGAGGTTTGACTCGGCAATTTTTGATGCAGTTATGCCCCCTTTTTCACTTGGAAAAAATGCAAGACCAGTTCTACTTTTTCACTGGTTTGAGAATTTTTAACAAAGGTATGTATGTACTATTCCTATTTTTGCCTCTTTCAGTTATTATTCAATATGGCACCATTCAAGTCATCTGCAATTATTTTTATAACTTTTTCTCTATTACTGACTCCTTAGTGCTGTTCTGCAATGTAGCAGCAGTGAAGTTGTTGTCTGTTGTTACAAAACATATTAACAAAATATAAGTAATAATAATAATAATTTTATTGACACTTTGCCATTCCTTACTGTTGTTCTGCAATGTAGTGTTGTTCTGCAATGTAGCAGCAGTGAAGGTGTTGTCTGTTGTTACAAAACATATGAACAAAATAATTATAACTAATAATAAATAACTAATAATAATATTATTGGCACTTCTCCAACGTACTTTTTGCAGATGGCTTGAATCCACCTTCGGGGGCATTAGCACACGCGTTAGCATTGCTCTTGTTCTATTAGACTGGTATTTCGGATATTCTAATGGAAAGTGTTCCAGGGTCTCCACTATGCCTAAATTACACATTTGGCTCTCCTTTTCATTGTCTTTCCCAGTTTTTTCCCCTATGCTCCAGCGACTGTGGCTTCATCTTGAATAACCGTGACCCACCAAAGGTGCCATCAAGGTACTCTTCAAAACCTGGCTCCTCTTTATCATGCAGGCCACCCAAAGACCTCTTTGCTTTGACTCCCTTTCACCAATTCAGGTTACAATCTGCCATGACTCTTTCTCTGATGATTTTTTTACCCTGGATTGTGCCCACTTCTAATTCCGAGATCTCCATTGAATAATTCTCTATTAACTCCCTCACTTGGTCCACCCTCATCCCCCTGTCTTTGTGTTTGAATTCCAAATATTCTGGAACATTAATTTACGCTATCGGCTGTCAGGGAGATTTACCAAATAGTTGAGATAGCAGAGTTTCATTAGCTGATTGGGTGCTAGAAACCACTATTGAAACTTTAGTGGCTTTAGCCCTTTACCTAACATGAAAAGCAGACGACACTTACAAAAAAAATTCTTGAATAATTAATTTTTTTCATTTTTATACGCCCGGTTATAAAAACGGGACGTATTATGTTATCAGTTTGTATGTCCATCCATCCGTCTGCCTGTCCATCTGTCTGTTCGTAAACAATTTGGTTTCCGTTCATTTAAAGTCGAACGCCTTGACGGATCAACATCAAACTTTCAGAAGTTGTTTTTAACAACAAAATACAGGTCAAGTTCGATATTGGTGTTTCTCAGTCCATCCGCTGCAGAGTTATGGCCCTTTGAAAACAATTTTTCTAAAAAAAATTGGTTTCCGTTAATTTAAAGCCAAACGCCTTGATGGATTGACACCAAATTTTTCAGATGTTGTTTTTATACGCCCATTTGAAAAACGGGACGTATTATGTGAATGGTCTCTCGACCCGTCTGTCTGTCCATCCATGGACACATTTCGTTTCCGGACAATAACTTTAGTTGTAATGGTTTGAGCTGAGTTAAATTTGGCATGTGGATTTAGTATGACAAAATACAGGATGGGTTCGATTTCTGTTTCTAGCGGCCCATTTGCAGTAGAGTTATGGCCCTTTATTTATGGGAATTTAGCCCAACTTCTCGTTTCCGGACAATAACTTTAGTTTGCCTTGACCGATTTATTTCAAATTTTCAGTTTTTTGTTTTTGACCACAAAATACAGCTCAAGTTCACTTTTGACCACAATCACATATATCTTTCCAGAGTTATTCACCTTGAATGATTGCAAATTTGTGGATTTTGTGGTTTCCAGATGATAACTTTAGTTTGCCTCGACTAATTTTTTCAAATTCTCAGATTTTGTTTATGCCCACAAAGCACAGCTCAAGTTCACATTCGGCCAAAATCGCATGTACCTTTCCAGAGTTATTCCTCTTGAATTTGTGCATTTTGTGTTTTCCGGATTATAACTTTAGTATGGCTGACTGATTTTTTATACGCCTGTTGAAAAACCTTCGAATTATGGAATCAGTCTGTCTGTCTGTCCATCTGTCCATTCATTTGTCCATCCATTGGTCTGTCCATTCATCAACATTTGGTTTCCAGATGATAACTTTAGTATTTTTTTTTTTCGATTGACTCCTAAACTTGGTATGTGGTTTAATCAAAACAAAAGACAGGTCAAGTTCGAATATGGGGTCAGTTCGAACTTCGAAATTCCCCTGAATTATGGCACTTGTTGGACATAGAATGCATCAAATATTTGGTTTCCGGATGATAACTTTTAATATTTGTTTTCCGATTGGTTCCAAACTTTGTATGTTGTTTAATCACAACAAAATGCAGGTCAAGTTCGAATATGGGGATGTCCAAACATTTTTCACCCTCACCCGCATCCTTACCCCAACCCTTCAAAAATACAAAACAGGCGTATAATGTCCCGCTAGGCGGTGCTCTTGTTTGTCTCAATGAGGGGTCATAACCTATGTTTTTGAGACAAAAAATTATAAAATCTTGAAAATTAATTAGCGATTTTTGAGAATAGCACTGGCCGGTTTTGGCCGTTACGTTGGGTAAAGGGTTAAACTGCTTGCCAACAGGCACTCTCCAATAATTTATAACAAATAAATTTTTTATCAAGAAATTCTAGCTGAACTAAGGCTTTCCATGCTGGTGACAATAGAATCTCTGAAAAAAATGCACATGCTATAAATCACCTTTGCAAAATTATTTATCTCTCTACTAGTTAAAATGTTGCTCATTTGTATTTCATTTGTGTTTCCTGGAAATTTATTTTGATTCATGTGGGATCCTGGATTGTTTGTCTGTATTTGTCTACTGCTGTAGACTAGTTTAGGCAATCTTGTAGGACCCGGTCACCAACAGGCCTGTAGATTTGAGGCGAATGGCCATTTGGATTGTGTGAAGGTTACCTAAAATTAAAAACTCGCAAACGAAAAATGGGTCACACTAAATTGCATTAGTTTTAAATTGATCAGTTTGGAAAAATCATTTTTTTTTAAATTTCCACAAAACCATATAATGTGACACTGAGCAATCTCTTTCCAATGAGAACGCATCACATGATATAGTTTTGTTGAAAATTAAATACAATGCTTTTATAATCTGTTAAGAAATGTAGTAGTTTAGAGATTCTTTTGGAGATCTACAGGGGACGAATATGGGACCCATTTCTAATGGCATTTTGGCATGATTTTTCTCAATTCAAATCTCCCAATTTCAGTCCTCATTCACATAAAAATTCAATCCTTCTTTAACCTTTTACCCAAGGCAGACGATTTCCAAATTTATTATTTTAAATATCATTTTTTAAATTTTTTCAAAAAATTTCAACAAAACCCCAAACCATATCATGTGACCCCTCTTTGGAACGAGGTCGACAAGCTCATTCCAAAGAGGGGTCACATGATATGGTTTTGTTGAAATTTTTCGAAAAGTAATATTTTTTCAGCTGCTGAATTAGCATATTACACGGGCGATTCGTCGGGTAAAGGGTTAACTGGTTGAGTTCTAGAAGCCACTATCATCGATCTCTTGAAAAGTGCTGGAAGCCACTTTAGTGGCTTTACTCTATATGCATTAGCTAGATGTTTGCTTAGCAGTAGAACAAAACAAAAAATGTTTGTATGAAATTATTTTGTTACAATTTATTGGAGAGTGCCAATAGGCAGTCTCCAAAATATTATAACAAATCAACTATTTATAAAGAAAATCATCGAAAACTGAGGTTCTCCTTGCTTATTACAATAAAATCTGTGAAAAAATAGACATGTAACGAATTGCCTTCACAAAGTAATGTTGCACTCTACCAGTTAAGTCTATACTGTCCTTAACCCTTTTGCCAATGCAGACAATATCAAAATGCATTATTTTAAATATCATCTTTTAAACTTTTCAAAAAATTTCAACCAAACCTTATCATGTGACCCCTCATTGGAACAAGCTTGGTGAGCTTGTTTCAAAGAAGGGTCACATGATATGGTTTTGTTGAAATTTTTTGAAAAATAATATTTTTTCAGCTGCAGAATTTACATATTATGCGGGTGGATGTGGCCGCTTCATTGGGTAAAGGGTTAATCCTCATCTACCAAAGCTTACCCCCTTATTGCGTCTAGTGCTGCAGTGTTACTCAACCTCGTTATCCATTGGCCTGCATCGTTCTGCAGGGTTTTCAAGCTCTTCTAAACCATTTGATTTAGAGATACAGTAAAACCTGTCTTGAGAGACCACTGTCTTGAGAGACCACCTGTCTTGAGAGACCACATCTGCCAGGCACTGATTGGTTTACTCTATAATGGACCTGCTATAGAAGGCCAAATGTCTTGAGAGGCCACCTGTCTTGAGAGACCACTGTGACCTGGTACCGATTCAAATAACAGGGATATAATTTCCCAACACAAATCTATTTACCATACCTCCAGTACAGATTTGACCTGTTAATTGAATATAGGCTATAGAGTAAACTCCTGTTAATTCAATAAAAAATCTTGTAACCTGTCAAGAAATTACCCTGACTCTCCCCAGTTTTTCTTTGTTTATAGACCTATTTGGCCTCAGTACATCCAATAAAGGCATTTAATCTATTATATCTTGTTTGACAGAGCTCATGGAGCTCTGTCAAACAAGATATAATAGAATAAATGCTAAGTTTATTTCCAGAATACAGGAAAGTGACAAAATCCCTGTTAATTGAATACTCCTGTTAACTGAATAATTTTCATTGGCTTAGTGGCTATTCAATTAACAGGGTTCCACTGTATCATTTATGTCCAACATTAAGTTGAGCAGAGTTACAAATAATGGCACTTTCTTAGTGGGGTCGATTTCTTGTGACGAAATACAGACTTGCAGACTGCAAGTGAAACTGAACAATGTTTAACCGATCTATCATTTGACTTGTGGTCCTCGATTTTGCATACAATATTCATACTGTTGTAAAATGAAGCCTGAAAATAAGCCGTTTGACATTTGCAGAATGAGGTCCCCAGAGGGTGAATTTGATGATGCTATCCCATACAGTGAGCCAATTTATCCTCTGGGTACCTCTTTCTTTTAGTTTTGAGACCCTGATTCAGATTGAGGTTCACAGAGGGTAAATTAAGTGATGCTACCCTGCTATGCAGGGTAGCATCACTAAATTCACCCTCTGAGGACCTCATTTTGCAGATGACAGTCTGCTTATTTTCTGGCTTGTGTAAAGTAAAAGTAAAACTAATATTTTCAAACTACCTCACGTTTGGTTTGAACAATATTTATTTCCAATGATATTAGGTAGTATTGTACACTAGTATGTGGACTGGATTCGACAGTAAGCCACAGGCTTATTATTGTCATTTCCAAATATAAAATATATTTACGAAAACATATTAGATCGGATATGACAACTATCAAGTGTATACTGATCATTATGTTTGTCAAGGAGCTGGGGCACTATGCATTTGTTCGATTTCACTGCCTCACGTTTGAAAACAATTTGGAAGAAAATCTAGCAATTTGTTTTATTATGGTCAAATCTATAATCTTTTTCAGTATTTGTGTGATGGTGGAAAAAATCTGTTGAAGAGACTTTTCAATAAATCTTTGGCAATGAAGTCAGGACAGCTTGATGTACCAGATAATGTAAGTACTATATACATTTTACCAAGGGATTCTTTTTTATGCCCCCTGACTTAAGTCAGGTGGCATATAGTGATTGAAGTGTGCGTGTGTCCGTCCGTCCTTCCGTGTGTATGTGCTCGAGCCAATCACTCAAAAACGGTTAGGGTCACAGTCATCAAACTTCACACAATTATAAAGGACCAAGGGAGGATCACACACCATATCCAGGTTTGTACCTTCAAGGTCAAGGTCACATTTCAAGGTCACACTAAAAATTGGTCAATATTCGTGTCTCAGCCATAACTCAGAAACAAATCATAGTACAATTGTTAAACTTTTTACAAATGTTAAGGACAGTCAGAAGGTGTGTCACGTATAATAGTTTCTGCCGCATCTGCAAGGTGGAGATCACAATTGACCTTCATATGTTCAGGGTCACAAATCATGTCTCAAGCATAACTCCAAAAGTATTAGGGCTACAATCATCTAACATCACTCAGTTATAAAGGACAATGGGTGGATGTGTCACACACCACAGCCAGGTCCGTAAGGTTAAGGTCAAGGTCACATTTCAAGGTCACACTGAACACGGTTAGAGCCACAGTCATCAAACTTCTCACAATTATAAAGGACCATGGGAGGATGTGTCACACACCATAGCCGTGTTCGTACCTTCAAGGTCAAGGTCACATTTCAAGGTCACACTAAAAATCAGTCAAGATTCATGTCTCAGCCATAACTCCGAAACGAATCATAGTACAATTGTTAAACTTTTTACAAATGTTAAGGACAGACAGAAGGTGTGTCACATATATTAGTTTCCGCTGCATCTGCAAGTTGAAGGTCACAAGGGGGGGGGGGGGGGGGGGCATGTGCTACCTTAGTAACATTTTTTCTTGTTTGTCAAGTAAAGCAATATAAGAAGTACAGGTTATGAGAAGAAAAATGGTTAAATAACATAATCTCAAGTTCAAGTTGTGGAAATAAAATGCTTTAAAGTAAAGACATCAGGTATAAGTTATGGCAATAAGGTTCCACAAAGTAGCTCTTCTGTTTGTAATTTTTTTGTAAAATTGCAAGTGGGCGGGTGGTTTTTTATTTTATTTTTCATTCTTGTAATTATTTTTTTGCCATCAAAAGTTCATGTTCTTGGTTTGTTTAATGTTTTAGGCCTCATAATCTACAGAATAGCATGAAAGGTGAGGTATT
This sequence comes from Pictodentalium vernedei, assembly GCA_031216915.1. NCBI lineage: Eukaryota > Metazoa > Mollusca > Scaphopoda > Dentaliida > Dentaliidae > Pictodentalium > Pictodentalium vernedei. The sequence continues at coordinate 37,288,204 of CM062291.1, read as the reverse complement.
TCGTCCCTTGGGTGCAAGGCACAAATTTATCAGTTTTATTAACTTGGGTAAAATATCAGACATAAACCATATAATTTTTATTTTTTTAAGTTTGTATTGGTTATAAAAAGAGAGCATGTAGCAGCCAAAAGGGCCTGAGAAACAGATTTTTAACTTTTTGGGCCTAAATATAGGTTATTAGCACCATGTTGGTTTCCAAGATGGTGTATTGAAGTTGAGACCTTATCTCTGCGCATACATTGACGAGTCCGTTAGAACTTTTTGATATATGACCAAGAGGCAGGGTCGAGACTTCAATACACCATCTCAGAAACCCATGTGGTGGTGATAACAAATTTATCTTATAATATGTTGCTCTTTCCTGATTTGTTTGCATATATTTTGACAATCATTGCATGACGTAACTCCCATTCATGGTTCTACTTGTACTACAACCACTGAAGTTTCTATTGGTATTTCATCTGTGTATTTCTTTGTTTTATTTTCAGGTTTAATGCATAATTGGCCCATATAAAAGTATCATCGTGGCCTAAAAAAATGATCTGCCGGTAGTTTAATTTATTTCGTTGAGCTGCAGACTTATTTATCATTTGGGGAGCGCGGTGGCTCAGTGGTAGACTGTTGGACTTTTATGCTAGAGGTCCCGAGTTCGATCCCCTTCTGGGACGACCCGCATTGTGTCCTTGGGCAAGGCACTTTATCCCGGTTGCCTACATGGGGGCACGATGACACCATGTACTAAGGCGTACTGCACATCGATGGTGCACATGTCTTCAACCACTGTAAACCTGCTTGAGCAGAGCTTAAACTGAGTTAGAATGTTGAGGAGCTGACAGTTGCTCGTTGTTGCTCGGTGGTTCTCTCCGGATACTCGGGCTTCCTCCACCCATAAAACTGTCACGGCCACAATTAGCCATTGTGCATAAGTATGTGACCATAAACCCCAATAAATAAATAAATTTATCATTTAATTACTGTTATTAAAAATGTTGGCCTCGACATGCGTAATAACTCGATGCCAATTAAGTGCAGGTAAAAAACATATTCTTTCCGAATTGGATGAGCACACATGCGTTTGCTACCCTCAATACAGATGTATATTTTGTCAAAATGTTTTTACTTGTATTGGGAGAAAATCATTCTTGTTGCAAGATAAAAAGGACTAAAAATGATATCAGATTTATTTATTTATTTATTTATTTATTTATTTATTTATTTATTTATTTATTTATTTATTTATGGTGTTGAAGGTCACATATTTCTGCACAATGGCTAACCATGACCGTGACAGTTTTACGGGGTGAGGAAGCGGAGTACCCGGAGAGAACCACCGAACAACGGCGAGCAACTGTCGGCTCCCCAACATACCAACTCCTCAGAAGCAGGGTTAGCATTGGTTGAAGATAGGTGCACCATCGATGTGCAGTATGCCTTAGTACACAATGTCACTGTGCCCCCACATGGGCAATGGGGGTGAAGTGTCTTGCCCAAGGACACAGCGCGGTTGCCGCAAGTGGGATTTGAACCGAGGACCTCTCAGCTTGCAGCCTGCACCTCTACCTACTGAGCCACCGCGCTCCCTAATTTCCATTTAAGCATTTTTAGTCGAGTTTGACTTCGTCACAACTCGACTTATAGTTTGGTGAATGGCGGGCGGCTGGGCGGGCTGGCGGGCGGGCGGGCCGGCGTGCGGGCGGACGGGCGGGTGGGTGGGCTTTCGGGCAGGCTTTCGGGCGTAAACAATTGGTTTCCGGATGATAACTTGATAGTGGTTCAACTCACATTCATTAAACTTCATACGTAGGTTGGTCTTGGTGGGAGGAAGAACCCTATTGATTTTGGATGTGCTACGTCGAAGGTCAAGGTCACAGTGACCTTGAACGTAGTAAATCTTAAACAATTGGTTTCCGGATGATAACTTGATAATGGTTCAACTCACATTCATGAAACTTCATAGGCAGATTGGCCTTGGTGAGGGGAAGAAACCTATTGATTTTGGACTCTCTACGTCAAAGGTCAAGGTCAACGTGACCTTGAACATAGTAAATCGCAACAATTCCTTTCCGGATGATAACTTGATAGTAGTTCAACCTACATTCATGAAACTTCATAGGTGGATTGGCCTTGGTGCGAGGAAGAACTCTATTGATCTTGGACTCACCAGATCAAAGGTCAAGGTCACAGTGACCTTTAACATAGTATATCGCAACAATTGGTTTCCGGATGATAACTTGATAGTGGTTCAACCTAGAGTCATGAAACTTCATAGGTGTGTTGGCCTTGGTGCGAGGAAGAACCCTATTGATCTTGGACTCACCAGGTCAAAGGTCAAGGTCACAGTGACCTTGAACATAGTATATCGCAACAATTGGTTTCCGGATGATAACTTGATAGTGGTTCAACCTAGAGTCATGAAACTTTACAGGCGTGTTGGCCTTGGTGCGAGGAAGAACCCTATTGATGTTGGACTCACCAGGTCAGAGGTCAAGGTCACAGTGACCTTGAACATAGTATATCGCAACAATTGGTTTCCGGATGAGAACTTGATAGTGGTTCAACCTAGTTGAAGAATATTCTTCATATTGAACTAAGTTATAATTTGGGCTCGCTAAGGAAGCTTCACACCAAATAAGAATTCTCTGTGCCATGTAGTTTTGGAGATATGGAAGTTTTTATTTTTTTTTCTATTTTTAGCTCCTGCGGTTCCCATGGGGCGACAGGAAAAAAAAATTTTGGCATAAATTAAGTACTTATGACCCAATAAGCCCTCGTATCAAATTTGGTTCAAATCTGCCCCTCGGTTGGGAAAATAGAAATTTTAGGTGGGGCAAAAATTCTTGCCCCTCCCATAACAAAGGCAAATACAGCTCCTCGAAATTCTCTTGAACAAATCTGAGTGTACACCTCAAAAGGAAGCTGCACACCAAATATCAAGTTTCTGCTACTGTTGGTTCATAAGAAGATATGGGGCACAGTGGCGTTGCGGTAACCGGTTCTCGTCAGATCACCGAAGTTAATCAACGAATGGGTGACTGTCTGAGTGTTCGATTCAGACTCCCGCGTTGTGTCCTTGGGCAAGGTACTTAACCCCGATTGTCCACATGGGGGCACGAAGACGCCGTGTACTAAGGCGTACTGCACGTCAGTGGTGCGCATGTCTTCAACCAATCTAACCCTGCCTGTGCTGCAGTGCAGAGTTAAGATGTTTGGGAGTTGGCAGCTGCTCGTCGTTGCTCGGTGGTTCTCTCCGGGTACTCCAGCTTCCCCAAGGACAAGGTCACTGTTACTATAAATAGAATATTTTGTGACAAATTGGTTTCTGGGCAATAACTTTAGTTCTATTTTTCTGTGTATCTTCACCAAACTTATACCACAGGTTACCCTATAGGAAGGGAAGACACCTATCACTTTCGGAGTCTGGGGCCCCAAGGTCACTGTTACTATCAATAGAATATTTTGTGACAAATTGGTTTCCGGGCAATAACTTTAGTTCTATTTGATACACATTTACCAAACTTATACCAGAGGTTACCTTATAGGAAGGGAAGACACCTATTGATTTCGGAGTCTGGGACTCCAAGGTCACTGTTACTATAAATAGAATATTTTGTGACAAATTGGTTTCCGGGCAATAACTTTAGTTCTATTCCGTGTATCTTCACTTATACCACAGGTTACCCTATAGGAAGGGAAGACACCTATCGCTTTCGGAGTCTGGGGCCCCAAGGTCAAGGTTACTGTTACTATCAATAGAATATTTTGTGACAAATTGGTTTCTGGGCAATAACTTTAGTTCTATTTGACGCACCTTTACCAATCTTACACCAGAGGTCACCCATAAGGAAAGAAAGACACCTATTGATTTCAGAGTGTTGCGCCCCAAGGTCAAGGTCACTGTTGCTACAAATAGCTTATTTCTTCAGAATTTAATGTCAAAACTCGACTTCTGGATCTGTGATCCTCTTGCTGGATTTTTATGTTTGTCATTAACCCTTTCAACACTGACGCCCAAAAAGGTATCATTTCAGTCAATACCGTCAAGGTGAAATGTCCGAAACCATCCTGGTTTGTTGGGAGGTTCAATAATAATTTAATCAAACAGCTCTGTCGAGTTGTTGGATTAACCCTTTACCCAACACAGACAATATCAAAATTTATTTTAAATTTTTTTTCGAAAAAATTTCAACAAAACCATGTCATGTGTCCCCTCTTTGGAACGAGCTCGACGAGCTCGTTCCAAAGAGGGGTCACATGATATGCTTTTGGTGAAATTTTTTCGAAAAATAATATTTTTTCAGCTGCAGAATTTGCATATTACACGGGCGGATGCCCCCAATGATATCAGTTATAAGTTATAAAAATAACAATGGCTAAACAAAAACATAAGAAAATAGTTATGGGAATAAAAATGGCTGAAAAAGACATCAGATGTAACTTGTGGGGCAGAAAATGGTTGAAAATAGACGTCATGGCTGAAAAAAAATTATCAGATATAAGTTATGGGCATAACAGTGGAGAAAAGAGGACATAGATAAAAGTTATGTGAATAAAAATGGCTGAAAAAAGGCCTGAAATAAAATTTATTGGAAAAAATACAGCAAAGTAAACTAGGGGTGCTATGGTCATCTGTCTGTCAAAGGAAGTCATTCAGTAAAAGGCATCCGCTACCATTTTGACAGCCAATGAAACACTCCAGAAAATTATGACTTCTCAATGACAGTCCATCATTTTAGTATGTATATTGTAATGTTATCTGCATTTTAGGTTTCAATGATATGTCTGATGTCTAATGATTTAATTATACCCCCCGCAAACAAAGTTTGGGGCGGTATGTAGGAATCACCCTGTCCGTCCGTTCGTCTGTCCGTCCGTCCGTCCGTCCGTCTGTCCATCCTTGTAAGCGCAACTCCTCCTAAACCGTTTGAAGAATTTTCATGAAACTTTACACAATGGAAGAACTCCTTATGAAGGTGTGCATGAAGCAATATAATTCCGTTCTGACTTTTCCAAGGGGAGATAATCTAACTTAGACCGTCTGTCCATCCTTGTAAGCGCAACTCCTCCTAAACCGTTTGAAGAATTTTCATGAAACTTTACACAATGGAAGAACTCCATATGAAGATGTGCATGAAGCAATATAATTCCGTTCTAACATTGCCAAGGGGAGATAATCTAACTTATATCGTCTGTCCATCCTTGTAAGCGCAACTCCTCCTAAACCGTATGAAGAATTTTCATGGAAACTAACACAATGGAAGAACTCCATATGAAGATGTGCATGAAGCAATATAATTCCGTTCTGACATTTCCAAGGGGAGATAATCTAACTCATGCATTTCAGGTACGAGGGGTATCACTTTGTGAGTTTGCTCACAGTACCTCTAGTTAAAATTATTGGAAGATCGGTTGATGTTACAGTGGAGCCCACTTAATTGATATCTCTTAATTGAATAACCTGTTAACTGAATATAATTTGCAAACACAAAACAATTTATTATACCTTCAGTACAAATTTAACCTGTTATTGAATATAGAGAGTAAACTCTTGGTAATTGAATAAAAAAATCTTGTAATCTGCGAGAAATTACTCTGACAATCAGATGTGACATTCACCAAATTCCTCTTGTTTATAGACCTATTTGGCCTTGGTACATCCAATACAGGCATTTAATCTATTATATCTTGTTTGACAGAGCTCATGGAGCTCTGTCAAACAAGATATAATTGAATAAATGCTAAGTTTATCTCTAGAATACAGGAAAGTGACACCATACCTGTTAATTGAATACTCCTGTTAATTGAATAATTTTCATTGGCAAAGTGGCTTTTCAATTAAGAGAGTTCCACTGTAGAACTCTTCATAAGCTTAACTTAATAAACTTTATTCTTATGGGTACCAGCAGTACACACCCAGGTTTTGTGAACCTAGTCAAACCAATCTGACATGTCTGCATCGGATTTGACATTTTTTTTAGTCTCTACATGGTTACGGCTAAATTTAAAAATTTAAAAAAAAAAAGACAAAATGGTATAGCATGGTAGGATTGGGAAAAAAACAATCCGAAAGGTCTGAGTGGTTGAGAGTTTGTTTATGGGCCATAAAAATAAAATGTTGACAACAGACAGATGGGCAGATAGATGGATATTTCGGTATGTGAAAAGCATCACACACAAAATTTGACACACTTGACCTCCAATTTATGTGTAAAAAGTGAGGTGTAAAGAACTGAATAACCCTGTTAATTGAATATAATTACCCAACACAAACCATTTACCGTACCTCCAGTACAAATTTGACCTGTTGACTGAATATAGGTTATATAGTAAACTCCTGTTAATTGAAAAAAAAAGTCTTGTAACCTGTCGAGAAATTACGCCGACTCTCCCCATTTTTCCATTGTTTATAGACCTATTTGGCTTTGGTACATCCAATACAGGCATTTAATCTATTATATCTTGTCTCCATGAGCTCTGTCAAACAAGATACAATAGAATAAAGCCACACTTTATCTCTAGAATACGTTGTTTTTTTGTCATTTTTACAGTCTTTCAAGGGCTCTGGTCCTGGGGGAATTCCAAATTGTCACATTTTCCAATCCGGACATATAGATAAGTATGTTCCAATAAGAGTAAAATCCTCGCCCTCTGATTGGATGAGAGCTGGCGTAGTTTCTTTTATGTTTACGTCTTCATTAGCAAATGTTACCATCTGACGTCATGACGCAAAATGTTTGAAATGATGTCACTCGTTTCGTAATTGCTTCATCAACGGAGTGACTAGCAAGCTGCATTATTTTTCTGGATTTTTCCCACGTGCAGCAGACGGTGTTCCGGATGAGGTGTTGTTTAAATTACAAACTGATTTACGATTTGAACAGAGATGGAATGAGTTTATCTGGTTTATTGATTATTTATCCAGTGCCGCTGTGGGTACGCAAGAGGTTTATTTACTAAACCTGTGATCATTAAAAGTTGCCTTGAACAAGGCAACTTTTTAACGATCACAAGTTTAGTAAATAAGCCTCTTGTGTTCCGCGATGTAGGTTTTGGGCTTTGAGTAGTGTCTTATTGAAAAAAAAATGTTATTGTGATGAGTTGAGGGTAACATGGTCTGAGGTTTGTGGCTCGGAGTGTATGTTCAACCTCGACGCTCCGCATCTCGGCTGAACATAAGCTCCGAGCTGCAAACCTCAGACCATTTTACCCTAAATTCATCACAATAATTTAGAATGTTGTGTTAGTGTGGTAGTTAAAAAAATTAAACAAGTTCTGCTGGAAATACGTTATGTTTATTTGGTAACAAAACTTTGAATAACAAGAATTTCACTGGATCATTTGAGAGTTCCACAGTGAAAGGGAGGCACACCATGCTAATACCAAGTTTTCAATATACTATTGTTTTTATAAACTCATGGTGTTTTGTTTAGTCTGTTTTATTGGAGTTTAACAGCACTTTTGATAACCAGAGTCAGATCATGTTGGACAGCTTTAAGGTGGAAGAAGCCCAAGTATCCAGAGAGAGCCACAGAGCAGTGGCAAGAAACTATCAAAACTACCCAAAATGTTAACAATGTACAAGCAAGGTTAGCATTGGTTAATGGCAAGTGTACTATCGATGTACAGTATGCTTTAGTACACAGAGCCACTGCGCTCCCATGTGGGCAATCAGGATGAAGTACCTTGCCCAAGGACACACCGCAATTACTGCTACTCAGGATTGAACTGTAGACTTTATGGTTTCAAGTTCAGTGCTCTAACCACTGTACCATGCCACCCCTATCCATGATGTTAATTTCAATACAAGTGGAGCCCACTTAATTGGATATCTCTTAATTGTATATCCCTGTTAATTGAATATAATTTTCAAACACAAAACCATTTACCATACCATTAATTGCATATGGGTTGTAGAGTAAACTCCTGTTAATTGTTTATAAATTTTTGTAATGTCGAAAAAATTGCTGTGACACTCACCAAATTCCCCTTATTTATCAACCTTTTGGGAGCGCGTGGCTCAGTAGGTAGAGGTGCAGCCTGCAAGCCGAGAGGTTCTCGGTTCGAATCCTGTCTGCGGCAAATGTGTTGTGTCCTTGGGCAAGACACTTCATCTCCATTGCCCGCGTGGGGGCACGATGACACCGTGTACTAAGGCGTACTGCACGTCGATGGTGCGCATGTCTTCAACCAGTCTAACCCTGCCTGTGCTGCAGTGCGGAGTTACGATGTTGGGGAGCTGGCAGTTGCTCATCGTTGCTCGTTGGTTCTCTCCGGGTACTCCGGCTTCCTCCACCCGTAAAACTGCCACGGTCATGATTAGCCATTGTGCATAAATATGTGAGCTTAAACATCAATAAATAAATAAATAAATCAACCTTTTTTGCCTCATACATCCAATACAGACATTTATTCTATTATATCTTGTTTGACAGAGCTCTATGAGCTCAAGATATAATAGAATAAATGCTCAGTTTACCTCCAGAACACAAGAAACTGACCAAATCCCTGTTAATTGTATACTCCTGTTAATTGAATAATTTTCACTGGCAGAATGGATATTCAATTAAGAGGATTCTACTGTACTAATATTAATCAGTTTATTGAAATAATGTCCATGTCTGGTGATAAAATGAGTATTTACTGTGTTATATCTTGTTTAACCCTTTCCCTAACATGAAAATTAGACAACAAACAAAATTCTTGAATAACTAATTTTTTTCATTTTTGTCTCAAAACATAGGTTATGACCCCTCATTGGAACGAGCTTGATGAGCTCATTCCAAAGAGGGGTCATAACCTATGTTTATGAGACAAAAAATGAAAAAATAATGAAAATAAATTGGAGATGTTTGTGAATGGCTCTGGCTGGTTTTTGCCGTTATATTGGGTAAAGGGTTAACAGAGCTGAAAGAGATACTTTGTTTCTAGTATTTGTCTCAGATTTAATCTATCAATTATCTATCTCAGACCTAATCTATCAATTATCTATCTCAGACCTAATCTATCAATTATCTATCTCAGATCTAATCTATCAATTATCTATCTCAGACCTAATCTATCAATTATCTATCTCAGACCTAATCTATCAATTATCTATCTCAGACCTAATCTATCAATTATCTATCTCAGACCTAATCTATCAATTATCTATCTCAGACCTAATCTATCAATTATCTATCTCAGACCTAATCTATCAATTATCTATCTCAGACCTAATCTATCAATTATCTATCTCAGACCTAATCTATCAATTATCTATCTCAGACCTAATCTATCAATTATCTATCTCAGACCTAATCTATCAATTATCTATCTCAGACCTAATCTATCAATTATCTATCTCAGACCTAATCTATCAATTATCTATCTCAGACCTAATCTATCAATTATCTATCTCAGACCTAATCTATCAATTATCTATCTCAGACCTAATCTATCAATTATCTATCTCAGACCTAATCTATCAATTATCTATCTCAGACCTAATCTATCAATTATCTATCTCAGACCTAATCTATCAATTATCTATCTCAGACCTAATCTATCAGTTATCTATCTCAGATCTAATCTATCAATTATCTATCTCAGATCTAATCTATCAATTATCTATCTCAGACCTAATCTATCAATTATCTATCTCAGACCTAATCTATCAATTATCTATCTCAGGCCTAATCTATCAATTAGACCTAATCTATCAATTATCTATCTCAGACCTAATCTATCAATTATCTATATCAGACCTAATCTATCAATTATCTATCTCAGACCTAATCTATCAATTATCTATCTCAGACCTAATCTATCAATTATCTATCTCAGACCTAATCTATCAATTATCTATCTCAGACCTAATCTATCAATTAAAACATATCTGACCTAATCTATCAATTATCTATCTCATACCTAATCTATCAATTAAAACATAATGATAATTTATAATAAGCAGAAAAAAGACATTGCTGCTTTTAAAACTGTGATACTTCATTGGCTGACGTTTTTTTTAACAGAGAAAAGTGGACAAAGGAAAAGCCAGACGAGGACCAAAAAAGCCTGACACAAAACAAAACACAGATAGCCTAACATTAACACAAATGGTTGGTCATCAGGATGGTGCCAAAAAGGGGAAGGTAATCAGTAGTTTACAGGCCTGGGCATAATGAGCTTACATGCTATTTATCCCATAAATGGCCGTTTATTTGAACAATAAAAGCCATGGATAAATTTTTGCTTTATTCACCTAGTAGGGTGATAAATTTTCCCCATAGGTTCAACACTGAAAGAATTTATTCCTCCAGTAGAGATGGACTTGTTGACCTCTGGCCTCTACCGCATTCGTGTAGCATAATTAATAGTTCAATTGTTGTTTTTCTTTAAACCTTTTTGAAAGTATTACACAATGCCAGTAGAAAACACCACACACTGTTCATTTAATAACGTATTTTTGCAAGTTTAGCTCAAGTTGTAGGGGAACTATTTTTAGGCAGAAATGTATTACTACGCCTTGTTTACTTTTGCCAATCTTGATGGTCGATCAAATTGGATCAATGTGCGCCTCACTTCTCGCTATGTTTTGTAGTGAGTAACAGCATGATTTCACCACAACTGCTCTGATAAAGATTTATGGGATAAACAAAATAAACGTATAGTGTTTTCAAGTAAAAAATGTATTTTACGTAGCAAAAACAGAGAAGATGGAAAAACATTGCAACACTTTTATCTGTTAGGTTAGGCCTAAAAAAATTAAAATTTTCTTTCTCAGGCCCTCCTGCATGGTCCTTTTGGCTGTCGCATGCTGTCTTTTTATAACCAATGTAAACTTAAAAAAAATAAAAATTAAATGGATTACCCAAGTTAAAAATAACAAAAATTGATAAATTTGTCCCTTGAGAGCAAGAAGGCTTTGCAATGCTTTAGTATTGCAGAGCCTTCTTGCTCTCAAGGGCCGAAATACACCACCACTCATGTTATTCCGTATTATGAGGTCTAAAACCTAAACCAATAACATGAACTTTCGATGGCAAAGAAATAATTACAGAAATAAAAAATAAAATAAAAAGCCGCTCGCCCGCATGCAATTTTATGAATAATGGCCCGAGAAACAGAAGATTTACTTTGTGTGGCCTTACCACCATGTTATATACAGAATAAACGTAGAGTGTTTTCAAGTAAAAAATGTATTCTACTCATAGAATTAAGAATGAAACCGACTCACCAGAGGCTCGTCGGTTTCATTCTTAATCCTACTCGTAGAATAAATTTTTGACTTGAAAACACGGTACGTTTATTCTGTATATAACATGGTGGTAACCTAACAGATAAAAGTGTTGCAATGCTTTTCCATCTTCTCTGTTTTTGCTACGTCTGTCATGCAGGCTGTTCCTGACTTAACATAATTTCTATCAAAATAAATGGAAACAACTAAGGTGCGACCTTGCATCTGCGAGATCGCAAGTTAGCTGTTACTATTTATGTTGGTGGAAGTACACAGCATGCCACTCAATTCATATGTGGGTGTAATGCGCAGCCTTCGTGTCGAGTTAGTCACGAAAGATTGTCAAATTTGGCTGGCAAAACATGCAGGATTAGGAATTAAAGTTATGTTGGATAATTTTGTCATAACCTGTTGTTCATTTGTATATTTAATTGAAAACCCTGTAAACATAACCTAAACGTTTAGTAACATTTCTTCAAATAAAAAATTGTAAAAAATATTAAATTCTGACACATCTCAAATTTTCTACCACTGCTTTCTAATGTGCTTGGTACCATCGGTTACGGTTCAGTTATTGCTGTTACCAGTTACAAATTTTGCTACCGGTTAACCGTTTGCATGTATTTGGAGTCCGAACATGCCGTATGCGAACATGCTGTATGTTGTAGTTTGGGTTGCTTCAGAAGACTCCTTTAATAAGGGTTAATGTTTTTATTACCTTACTGACCGGCCACTAAGTCCATTCTTGCCAGTAAGCCCAGTCCCCAACTTTACTGGGTATGATTTTATGGGGTTGCAGTTGCACCTGCATTTACCTGTAAGCCCATCCCCAAGAAATGTGGTAAGTTTGAATGAAATGTATTCAAAACCTTTCGAACTCTGAATCATGACATGTGGGTAAGTGAGAAAAAAAAGTATTCAAATAAAAGTGTTTCAGAACATACCTAATGTTGTTTGTGTTGTGCATTTTTAGCTTAACTTGACAAAGTCAAGATAAGCTATTGCCATCACACATGCGGAAGTCTGTTAGTCTGTGAGTCTGTTCACATTTTCCTTTAGCCCCGTAGGTCTTAACCGAAGGTCACAAAATTTCATATGCCGGTTTGGGGTCATGTCTAAATGAGAACGTTCCTTTTTGGTCACGATTAATCAACTGTGATGGCTGCCCGAGCCCAAAACCCCAAACCCCTTAGCACAGTCTACAGGTCATATTTATGAAGGGATTTCATTGTAACTTGGTAGGATAACTCTGTGTAATATCTAGATGAGAATGTGCCCTTTTGGTCATGATCTGTCAACCGTGATGGCTGCCCAAGCCCAAAACCCAAAAACTTGTAGCACAGTCTACAGGTCATATTTAAGATGGAGGGATTGTAACTTGGCAGGATGACCTGCTGAATTTTGACAGTAACTTGCCACTGGCTGCAGAGGGATGCCTTCTCAAAACAACACGCATTTATATGCCCTCACACTATATTAGTGCTCCACTATATTTTTCAACGAGTGCATTTTTTAGCTCCCGTAAAATAGAAAACACAGGTGCTGACGGGTGCAATTGCACTCGCACCCGTCTCATTTCCAGGACTGGTCTCCATCACTAACTGTATTTGTTACCTTTTACTGAGTGTGTTTATGATTTGAGTGACTGAATTGGATCTGGCCTCCATCACTGATTTAGTGCGACTGATCACAAGCACTGACTGTATTTGTGATTTATTATGCCTCACGTTTGTAACATCAGCCGTGATTGGTTAATTGGACACTTTCTAAAAGCCATAGTACTGGAGTTTTGAGGCAAAAGACGGGTACTATCAGAACGTTCTTCCCTGGAGACAAGAGAACAAAGAAAATGTAAGCTCCACTACCATTGATCAGAGTCGATTACGTGCGCTCTTGTTGGAATTTCTCAACACCAAATGCTGGCGCTGTGTCTGATTAACTTTTTTTCATCACCGAAAGACACAAACTTACCAACAAATATACCATCTTCAGTGGGTGTGTTTTTAATTTTAACTGCAAACAATGAATTCAAAAGAATCAGAAATATTAAAAACTCTCGTGTTGTTCCCTGAATATGAGTTATGACTTCAATCAATTATATTTGCACAAGTTCAGTACTACTCGACTTCACTGAGCCTCCGCCTCAAGTTCAAAATAAATTGTTTCACTCCGCTTAATTCTGTCAACTGTTGTCGTCCGAGAAACATGAATTTATATTCCATTAATTTATACCACTTATCACACAAGCATTAATAATGAATTATAACATGAACAGCATGGTGCAGTTGTAAACACTGGCATTTGGTGATATAGAAACTCCAAAAGCGACGGCACTTGTGACAAGTCATTTTCGAATTTGTTGATCTGGAAACTCCTAAAGAGACGTCATTCGTTCGAAATGACGTCATGTTTTTGGATTCGACTACATTGTTATTACAAGATTGATGGCATGTTGCAGTTAACGCTTAACAATGAAAGCTATTTTTTGTTCGGCATAATAAAATAATTAGAACGTTTTTTTTCATGTTCTATCGGTCGATAGTGCCTGAGTTTGTGTGATTTCTGAAATAAAACCTTCAGCAGCTTTGCTGCTTCAGGTTTTATTTCAGAAACCACACAAACTCAGGTACTATCAACCGATAGACCATGAAAAGAAACGTTCTAATATTATAGTAGTGTGACTAATGAAACTGATCACCATCACTGACTGTATTTTTGATGTAGTGTGACTGCAATGGAGCTGATCACCAGCACTGACTGTATTTATGATGTAGCGTGACTGTAATGAAACTGATCACCACCACTGACTCTATGATGTTGTGTGGCTGTAATGGAGCTGATCACCACCACTGACTGGTTTGGTGTTGCTATAATGGCACTCGCCACCAGCACTAACTGTATTTGTGACCTGTGGTGGCTGAAATGGAACAATTCCCACCACTGACTATTTATGGTGTAGGTTTATGATAATGGAACTGATCACCAGCCCTGACTATATTTATGTTTCAGTTTAAACAATATTTTTATTCTCCCCCCTGCAAACAAAGTTTGGGAGGGGGGGGGGGGGTATATAGGAATCACCCTGTCCGTCCATCCGTCTGTCCATCCTTATAAGCGCAACTCCTCCTAAACCATTTGAAGAATTTTCATGAAACTTTACACAATGGAAGAACTCCATATGAAGATGTGCCTGAAGCAATATAATTCCGTTCTGACATTTCCAAGGGGAGATAATCTAACTTATACATTTCAATTGCTACATCATATGGTTGTGTCCTCGTAAGCGCAACAACTGAGGCACGGGGGGTATCACTTTGTGAGCTTGCTCACAGTACCTCTAGTTTCAAACAAACATGTTTATGATTTTGTGTGTCTGTAATGGCACTGGTTACAGCACTGACTGTATTTGAGGAGGTGTAATCACACATTGAGGTGAAGCCTCCATATGAAACCATGTTCACTTGAGTTTCTATAGTCTTTTTTAAGCTGTTCTTATACTATCAAAGTAGAACCTGTCATTTGTCCATTAATTCAGATGCTTTCTCCACTTCATTAGGTCCTCAATTACTGTTTTTCTGAGGGATGGCCCAGTTGAACTCACCAATTGAGAATTAAATTTTTGTTGAGTGGGGACTGAGATTGGAAAATATTGGGTTTGAAATCAGGAAAAGTCATGCCCAAATGCCATTGGGGAAGCATCCCATATTTGACACCTGTAAGCACCTAAAAGAATCCCTAATCTGAACCATTACTGAGATCATAAAACATTTTCTGTCAACTTGATTCTAAGTGAGTCACATAAACTCACTTGAACCTTTGGTTTGTGTCTCAAATGTTTGCCATCAGGCCCCACAAAGTAGATTTTTTGTTTCTAATGCCATTTTTTTGTAAAATTGCATGTGGGCAGGCATTTTTTTCTTTTCTTTTCTATTTTTGTAATTATTTCTTTGCCATCAAAAGTTTATGTTCTTGGTTTGTTTTATGTTTTAGACCTCATAATCTACAGACTAGCATGGGTGGTAGTGTATTTCGTCCCTTCAATGCAAGAAGCCTTTGCAATGCTAAAGCATTGCAAAGTCTTGTTGCACTCAAGCGACAAATTTATCAATTTTATTAACATAGGTAAAATATCAGACATAAACCATTTCATTTTTATTTTTTTTAAGTTGCTTTGGTTATAAAAGACAGCATGTAACAGCCCAAAGGATCATGAGGGAGGGCCTGAGAAACAGACTTTTAACTTTTTTAGGACTTATTAGAAATAACATTGTATCATTGAATTATGTTATGTACTAAAGTGACAAAATGTCTATTTTAAAACAGATTGAAGAGAAAGAGAAGCCAGCTTTCTCATCTCAAGATGCTTACTATGGTGTACTTGATGAACCAGTCATGGTTATACATCCATTACATGGTTGTTCTGATGTTAATGGATTGTCTCGAACATTGGAAGAATTAAATCCAACATTTGTTGTACTTTTTGATCCAGATTTGAAATTTGTTCGTGAACTCGAGGTAAGTCCATAGATATTTACATAACTCTTAGAAGCCGGGAGTTGAGTTTTCTTGCCTGTGATGTAATACGGCAAGTAATCTGGCTGTAACGGTTCGGCTATCTTTGGGCTGAGGGAGAATTAAACACTGAGCAGGTGCTTCTAGTCAAGTGTCGTCTGCCTGAATAAGCAGACAACACTTGACTAGAAGCACCTGCTTTTCTGTAAGTTTTTCGTGGTATGTCATGTTTAATAAATTCATTCTGATTCCCTGGCTTCTAAGAGTTAATGACCAGTATGATCAACCCTAACAGTGCCATTCATCATTACATGCTACTTCTGTGACTGGATACTGGACTTAAAATTTGTCTTGATTTACAAGAATCTGTTTTGATTCTCATGAACTCCTTCTGGGAGAATCAATTTTTCTGTTCTTAAATAATTCATAATTTGAGAGTACTGTTATACCAATGTGCAGCCAGTACATATTCCATAGTGGGAAAACAAATCTCATATTTATTAGCTCAACTTGACAACATCATGTATAAGTTATTGGGATGGGTTGCGATCTGCCATCTGTCCATAGGTCCGTACATCTGAACGTCCTTACTTCTGTAACTCTGTCTGTCTACAATTCCTTTAACACACCCAACAGGACGTATCTCTCACCTGATCCATTTGAAAATTCATATGTGGCCTTTGCAGTAATATCTAGATGGGAGCTATCAAATTTTTCTGAATTTCATTGAAAAACATTGCCACCCATGGCCATCTTGGATTTGGCATATAAATTGTCAACAATTCAATGTTCCCTCACCCGATTTTTTTCACATTTCATTTCTAGCTTTGGTGTCCATATGCCTTAGGGCTGCATCTTGAAAATATTGATTGGTCTACACCACACGTTTATCTTGTAGCCATCCCTCTTAATGACATTATGGCGTAGCTTGTGACTCGGCCGGAAAAATGGCTTCTGGGGTTAAAAGGGTTAATCCTGAATGCGAACCCTTCTTGTATGGAGTTAGACTGTTGGGGAGTCTGACAGTTGCTCGCCACTGCTTTCAGGGTACTCTGGCTCCCTCTACCCATAAAACTGTCTGACACAAGGTGACCCTGGCTGTTGAAAGTGTCATAAATAAATAAATACCTCCTAGTACAGTAGGTTTTTGTGACAGAATAGAAGCTAAGTCTGATTAGTGTGTTTATGTGACTGATAGGCACCAACTCGGAGTACAGTAGGTTCATGTGACTGGCTAGAAACCAATTTGGAGTACAATAGGTTCTTATGACATAAGTTCATCTGACAGGCTAGAACCTTGCCTGGTGTAAAGTAGGTTCATGTGACTGATTAGAACCAAACTGGGAGTACAGTAGGTTCATGTGAGAGGCTAGAAGCTGGCTTGAGTACAGTAGGTTCATGTGACAGGCTAGAAACTGGCTTGGAGTACAGTAGGTTCATGTGACAGACTAGAAACTGGCTTGGAGTACACTAGGTTCATGTGATAGGCTGGAAGCTGGCTTGGAGTACAGTAGGTTCATGTGACAGGCTAGAAACTGGCTTGGAGTACAGTAGGTTCATGTGAGAGGCTGGAAGCTGGCTTGGTGTACAGTAGGTTCATGTGAGAGGCTAGAAGCTGGCTTGGAGTACAGTAGGTTCATGTGAGAGGCTGGAAGCTGGCTTGGAGTACAGTAGGTTCATGTGAGAGGCTAGAAACTGGCTTGGAGTACAGTAGGTTCATGTGAGAGGCTGGAAGCTGGCTTGATGTACAGTAGGTTCATGTGAGAGGCTAGAAGCTGGCTTGGAGTACAGTAGGTTCATGTGAGAGGTTAGAAGCTGGCTTGGAGTACAGCAGGTTCATGTGACAGGCTAGAAACTGGCTTGGAGTACACTAGGTTCATGTGAGAGGCTGGAAGCCGGCTTGGTGTACAGTAGGTTCATGTGAGAGGCTAGAAGCTGGCTTGGAGTACAGTAAGTTCATGTGAGAGGTTAGAAGCTGGCTTGGAGTACAGTAGGTTCATGTGAGAGGTTAGAAGCTGGCTTGGAGTACAGTAGGTTCATGTGAGAGGTTGAGAGGTTAGAAGCTGGCTTGGAGTACAGTAGGTTCATGTGAGAGGCTAGAAGCCGGCTTGGAGTACAGTAGGTTCATGTGAGAGGTTAGAAGCTGGCTTGGAGTACACTAGGTTCATGTGAGAGGTTAGAAGCCAGCTTGGAGTACAGTAGGTTCATGTGAGAGGTTAGAAGCTGGCTTGGAGTACAGTAGGTTCATGTGAGAGGTTAGAAGCTGGCTTGGAGTACAGTAGGTTCATGTGAGAGGCTAGAAGCTGGCTTGGAGTACAGTAGGTTCATGTGAGAGGTTAGAAGCTGGCTTGGAGTACAGTAGGTTCATGTGAGAGGTTAGAAGCTGGCTTGGAGTACAGTAGGTTCATGTGAGAGGCTAGAAGCTGGCTTGGAGTACAGTAGGTTCATGTGAGAGGTTAGAAGCTGGCTTGGAGTACAGTAGGTTCATCTGAGAGGTTGAGAGGTTAGAAGCTGGCTTGGAGTACAGTAGGTTCATGTGAGAGGCTAGAAGCTGGCTTGGAGTACAGTAGGTTCATGTGAGAGGTTAGAAGCTGGCTTGGTGTACAGTAGGTTCATGTGAGAGGCTGGAAGCTGGCTTGGAGTACAGTAGGTTCATGCGACAGGCTCGAAGTTAACTGGGATACATTAGGTTTACGTGACTGTGCAGAAACCAACTTAACCCTTTACCTAACACGAAAAGAAGACGACACTTGCAAAAAAAATTCTTGAACAACTATTTTTTTTCATTTTTTGTTTCAAAAACATAGGTTATAACCCCTCTTTGGAACGAGCTCATCGAGCTCATTCCAAAGAGGGGTCATAACCTATGTTTTTGAAACAAAAAATGAAAAAATAATGAAAATTAACTGGCGAATTTTTAGAATAGCGCAGGCCGGTTTTGGCCGTTACGTTGGGTAAAGGGTTAACAGTCAGCTGGTTGATGACTACTCACATGACTGGATAGAAACTGACTTGGAGTCCAGTAGGTTCATGTACCTGGCAAGATGCTGACTTGGAGTTCAGTAGAATACTTTGTCAGTCAGTCAGTCCCCTGGTTGCATGCAGGAAGCCCAATTCTGAAAAACAAGTGCTGCAGCCTAAAGGATTCATATTCTGTGAATGTGCATAATGTTAGAGAAATTAGTTTGTATGGATTTGCCTTGCTACAACTTAGGGAGAGTCTCTTCACGCAAACTCTTAGAAATTGTAGCAATGACATTACTTGTATGCACCATGTAAAACCTTTGTTCATTATGCTCCATGATCACTCTTTAAAAGTTGGGCCTGAGACCCGGCCATTGAGGCTAATTATAACCTTGCAGAAAAAGCTGACATAAACAATGCACTGTGGAATGTCAATTCCTGAGAACAACTGCCCATTCAGTTATGTGACATAGTTACCAATGCACTTCTGAAATAGTGAGATGAACGTATTACTGTAAAAACAAAAAGTGTAGAATATATAGACTGCATTTAGGGTCTTGGACAAGTGACACAAATTCCCACCAGCCCATAGCCTCGATACAATGAGTAGCTTAGCCGTGATTTCTAGTCAAGTATTGGCTGCCTTAACAGGCAGTCAAGACTTGACTAGAAACCACTGCCCACCTGATTTGTTTGTTGTCATTTTTTGTCTCAAAAATATCTTATGACCCCTCATTGGATTGAGCTTGTTCATGTGAGGGGTAATAAGCTATGTTTTTGACTCAAAAATAAAAACAATTAGTTATTCAAGAATTTTGTTTGCAAGTGTCATCTGCCCTTCATGTTAGGTAAAAGGTGAATGGGACAGTGCCTACAGACACTCTTCCATAAACTGTAACAAGGCAAAGGAAAGTGACCAACTTTTGATGGCTAAAAATAATTTATCACTTCACCAATTAATATGTTGTTAGTTACTTTATTGGCAGTAATTCAAGGCATTTACCCTCTTACTATGATTTTTGTTTCTTTATTGACAGGTGTTTAAGGCAAGTAACCCTGGAAAATCTCTGAGAGTTTACTTTTTAATGTATAAGGGATCAGTTGAGGAACAAAGATATCTAACTGCAATAAGAAAAGAAAAAGAAGCATTTGAATTCTTGATTAGAGAAAAGGCGGTAAGAATCTAAGATACTTATTCCCTTGATCCCCAATATTTTAAACAAATATATCTTCTGTTCAAGACATTCTGTAACCTGTCAAATAAAACAAGCAAATAAAATAGGGTCCTGCAAATCACATATTCTCGATTTGAATCAAATCAAATCGAGTTTCTTATTCAAAATCAAATTAAACCTTGAGTCGAATACAGGCATCTTGAAGTTCTGAATGATTAAATATTCCAACTACATCATCAAGGCATGCCTTCATCGAAGGCATGCCTTGATGATGCAGTTGGAATATTATCCAGTAAGGATTTTTGTTAAGAAAACAAACGGGTGCGAGAATTTTGTACTGGGCACTGCACTGGGGCTAGCCGCTAGCAACAGCTCGTCGTCAATATTTCTTGGGAACATAAAATTTGCCTTCAGCAGTGGTAGTGATTAGTGAAACTGGAATTAGCATGGATGTTGATATGGGTACAGATGCTTTTTATGTTAATATAGCGGAAATTACTCTCAGTCTTTCTTTTCAACATTATTTATGTACAAGTTCTATCTCAGCTATACATTTTGTGAGACGACTGATACTAAGAGAAATTCCATTGAAATTCCAGATTCGAAGGAAAATAAAATAAATCTCAGGTTTAGAATATCCTGTGAAATATAACAACCAGATTTATCTTCTGTTGAGGACATTCTGAAAGAACTGACTCAAAGATAGGGGCAGTCTTTTTGTTTTTGAAAAGCAATACTGAGTTGTGGTCACAGTCTACCCCTCGCCTGACATCAGTAGAATAATGTTTCACTTTTATAAATAAAATTTTTATGTTACAGACAATGGTAATATCAGAGGAACAGGATGGAAAAATAGAAGGTTCTGCAGCTTTAGAAAGGAACATAACTCCAGCTAATTTAACAGTAAATTCCAGAAAAGGAGGTGGTGTAGAAAAACCTGCACAACAAAAAGTAAGCCTGCATTTACCTTTTTGATATATCAGACAGGGAGGAGTGCATACAAACTATATAATAAAAAGTAAGCCTGCAATTATCTTATGATATATCAGTCAGGAAGGAGTGCATACAAACTGTATAATGAAAAGTAAGCCTGCATTTACCTTATGATATATCGTTCAGGAAGGAGTGCACTCAAACTGTATAACAAAGAGTAAGCCCAAATTCACCATATGATATTTTGGTCAGGAAAGAGTTGATACAGACTGTATAGTCAAAAGTAAGTAACCTATATGTACACAGCATTGAGATGGCATAGCCAGATTGACTATCTACCTGCTATCTCCTAGAAAGACAGTGTTCAAAATAACCGGACACAGTCAGTTACTTCCCAAGAGGCAGAATCAAATTCAGGGGCGGATCCAGGGGGGGGGGGGGGGGGTGCTCTGGGTGCTCGAGCACCCCCCCCCCCCCCCCACACACACACACACGCCTACTCACTACTCACAGTCATCCAAGAAAACTTGAATTTGCAGACATTCTGAAAGAGTGAGAACTTCATCCCAATCACAAGTGTTACTGTAATGAGCATACGCGATTACTGTATTTCCGATCCAGCCTCCAATAATCTATCTTGAAGATTTAATTTCAATAAAATGTAATTGTTATAAGAATGTGCCTGGAATTTAACCAGTTACCAATCACAGCTTTTCCCAAAATTGTGAATTTCTTAAAAAAAAATTTAAAATATGCCAATATCCATACAAATATGGATGGCATTTGAAACAGTTGACGAGCTGATTCCAATGTCATCCATATATTTACTGTCTTATGGACAAAGTTTCCACGAATATCAGCTCTGTTCGTAAATATATCTTTGTTCAGCTGAATCAGTGATGCTATAGTGACGTTCGCCTTCAGCTATAGTTTTACACTATGACAGATGATTGAATGGGACAATTTAATATTTAACAAAGAGCATTTAACATTGGTGAATGATTCACCAATGTTAAATGCTCTTTGTTAAATATTAAATTGTCGCAACAGTTGAACTTGCTGGATAATGCCTACAGGCATTCTCCAGTAAACTGAAACAATTTAATGTTACAGAGCAACAGGGCATCTTGTATCCAGACTTATTTCTTCGATAACATGAATAAAATAATTAAGTTACTTACCAGTTAAGATCAGTTGATGGAACAATGTATTTACACAGTGCACAAGTTTGTGCGTTCACATAGCACGGTTGAAGCGCACAAACTGAGACAGGAGTTGGGTGTTTCAGAAGCGAATCCAGGATTTTGAAATAGAGGGACGTCGCCCTCTATACTTATATGGTCACAAACTGTTGTGATGCAAGTGTGCACATACTATTAATTTATAGTACGCACTGGCTTCATTTTATTAGAATTGACTGGGGCGTGCTTTTGCATCTCAAAGTTGGTAGATAATTTATCCTGTCGGCATCTCAAAGTTGACCAGAAGAAATGTGACCGCCCCCCTCGGCCACTCACCCAGTGGCACCCACCCATCCACACATTCACCCGCCCACACACACTCATACTTCTTGGAACTTATGTTGCCCCTGCGTACAACAGGTATGTCATGGTGAAAATTATTATGTTTCTTCCAGGCAATCCCCGCATTTCAGTTAATTTGATGCAAAATCCAGGGGTGATTATATTTGCTTCTTGGTAGGTAATAATTTCGAATGATTATTTTGTTTTTCATTGGGCATTGTCAGTACCATAATTGTTTTTACCAAATTTCAAGCCAAATCGGCAGAAAATAGGTTTAAGAGAAAAGACAAATATATGACCAGGATACGTCTCAGATAGCATCTGATGGGTTCCTAATTCAAATTTTTTTATGGGGGAGGACCCCCAGACCCCCCGCTAATTGCTTCGCGCCTTTGGCGCTTGCAAGGATGGCATACAGCACCGTCACGTTGCGTGCCTTCGGCGCTTGCCGACCAACAATAGCACCCCCCTTATAAAATCCTGGATCCGCCCCTGAAATTATAGAAATGTTGGAGCTGTAGGTGGGAGGTGACGTGAGGTGACAAGAAAAATAAAATATATCACACAGGGAGGAGTGCATACAAACTATAATCAAAAGTAAGCCTGAAGATTTTTAAAGAATATTCCTCGTATTCTACTTAATTATGAAGCCAGGGACTTGATTTGAACAGAGTTGTATCTTACCCCCATAAAGATACTGTATACTAAATATTAAATGATTCTGACTGGTGGATCTGAAGAGTAAGATTTTTGAAGAAATTTTCTCATATTGCACTAAGTTAAACTTTGAGCTTCAATAGTGAGCCTGAGTCTTGATTTGAACAAACTTGAATTTGACCTTGCTTATGATGTTGTATACCAAATATCAAAAGATTATGATTGGTGGTCCTGGAGGAGAAGATTTTTAAAAATTTGGAGGGAAGGGGGGGGGGGGGGGTGGGTAGTAACAGAGTTATGCCCCCTCTGGTACCCCCCCCCCCCCCACACACACTCAAACAAGAAAAAAAGAAATAAAGAAAGAAAAAAATTTGAATTGAAGTATAATAAGAAACATGCATATCAAATGTGGTTAAATTTGGTCCAGTTGTTTTTGAGAAGTCGAAAATGTGTAAAGTCCATGACAGATGGACAACTGGTGGACAGTGATCACTAAAGCTCCCCTTGAGCTTTGCTCAGAAGAGCTAAAAATATGGTTATTAGTTGAAAAATATTTCATAAAATACTTTTTTATTAACCCTTTACCTAACATGAAAAGCAGACAACACTTGCAAAAAAAATTCCTGAATAACTAAATTTTTATACTGTACCAATGACCCAGACATAGCTGGTGCTAACTCTTAAAATATAGGGCCAAACACAAATTTTGCCCCCCAATCCCCAAAATTTGCATCTAAAACCAAAGAAAACATGTCCTGAATGGCCCTCCACACTTCACCTCTACTGCGCATGCGCAGTGTCAAAGACGTTCCGAAATTGGCGCCATTAATTATTCTAAGTTTGGCCCTTCATCAGTTAACATCTGACTGATCTTTGTGCTTGTAAATCTCAGTTTAAATGATGCCAGACACATAAATATTAGTGAAATGGTGATTCTAAGGAGGATAGAGAAGGAGGAGAGGAAAAATGTGTGACAGAATATTATCAGGGCTGTAACTTAAAATTTTTTAATGAAATTATGTTAAGTTACCTATTTTCGAGGCAGCAGCCATTTTGTTGTCATTCTGATTATTTAGTTACACTGATTTTTCAGTGTTTTCCTCTCTCCCTGTCCTTTAAGTCCCCCCTTGCTATTCTCCCATGCTTTTGGCATAGTTTTTGTAATTATTATTACTAAATTTTCTTGGGAGTTTTAGCTGAATAACAGAATGAATTCTGTTCTTTTCCCCATGTTTACGTCTTCACCTACGGGTGGTTAGGCGTTGTGTTCTGCATCTACCATCTGATGTTCTGCAGTTTCTTCCCTGGAAGTCTCTGTTTTGCATCAGATAGTGTATTTTTGGTAACTGATTCCGGGCCTGGGTGCCTGGAGTCTTATTTTAGTGTTTTTACATTCATTGTTTACATTTACAACAGCCCTCTGTGTGAGGGGGGATTTCTGGAAAATAATATCTTGATGTTATTTTAATCATAACTAGATACATTATTATTGTTCGTAAGTGTTGAATAAATTGTTTAAAATATTTTTAAAATTTTTGTCCACACTTAAGCTTGGGATCCATTGGGGTTCAACGTTACTTTTCAGAAACTTGGGCTGTTCTGAAAAAATATTTTTTCAAAATATTTTGATTTCAATTATTTTTTCTATATTAATGGATCATATTATTATTATGTATTTTGATTGCCAGGGGTTAGTGCGAGTACCAGGACTTGTTTTCTTTTCACATTGAAAGGATATTGATCAATTGTAATAAGAGGAAGTCTTCCTCTGACTTTTATAATCATTCTATATGTGGTCAGTGTACTCGCATTAACTCCTGTTCTGTATCGTATGATTTCGATGACAATATGGGAAGCGTATGTCACGGTATGTTAGTGGGGAATTGGACACTCCGGTCCTTTCCCCGCAGGGTCACTCTACTTTATCAATTTCTATTTCAGACGATCAAGATTAGGGTGATGTATCTGTGATGTCTTCCAACAGTGTGCCTCCGTCGTCACAATTAATGAAGGGCTAGCGGAAAAGTGCTAAAAGTGTAAATACGCCAATTGCCTAAGAGGACCCTAGTAGGTTCGACGGCCTTTGACGTCCGCTAGCTCGCCCGGTGTAGCGTCCATTCACCGAATGGTTCAGCAGCCGGGTTCGTCCGTTGCGGTCTAGAAGGAATTTTGGGGTGATGCGAGCACTATAAATCAACCAAATGCACACCCAGTGACGGCGGATCAGAGGGAGAACGGAGGAAGCCTTTTAGTCCGGTTCATAGCTCGTTCTGGTCCATCCGGACGGCGAGCGAGAGAGGCCCCTCTCTCGTACAACAACATCTGGCCCCAGATGTTGTGGTACAAAATGTTTCGCATTCGGAGCATACGTCCGTCGCTCGGGACGCTCCGACATATAGTCAGTCCGGAGTAGACTGTCAATAAGGCTTCCTCATTCTCATGGTAGCACACACGACCGCTCTTGGCTACGTGACCTCGGATATCCAGTCAGCTTCGCCAGTCAGAGAATCATCGGCGACCAGGTCACACCATCCGGTAGCCAGGGACACGAGGCCTGCAGACTCCGGACGTTCGCATAGGAAGTGTGCGGGAGTCAACGTACACGGAGCTTCCGGCGGCAATGCATCGTAAGACCGCTACTGCACAGGCCTCGGGAACGGACGTGCTTTCCTAAATAGCACAGTTTATCGCAGCATCCCAGCATCAACTGAATCTGTCGCATATTTTTTATCCGACGATGCTGGGTCGGGACGCTCCGCGGAAGCGGGTACGGACGTCCGAGAATTTCATCTGGTCCGACGGGATACCGAAAGGGATTTGGAGGATTTCGAGCTTTCCCTTTCGGAACAACATATGCTGTTGTGTATGTCATCTGACTTGGTCTTCTACAGCTTCTTTCGTCGGACCAGAATGCTGCGATGCCGGATAAGAAACTGATAGCGTCGGTGGACTTAGAAATTTTTGGTTCGGTTCAGGGACATCGTCCCTCAGTTCCGACATAGTCCAATAATGTCACACAAACTTTCGAATTATTGAACGACGCTATATATATATTATTATTATATGCTTGCTATAACCAAGCATTTCTGGTTTCTTGTTCGCAAAGTTACGGAGATGTCTTTCAAAAGTGTGCCTCTGTCGTCATAGTTAATGAAGAGCTAGCGGCAATAAGTGCTCATGGAATATGTCTATCGCCTAAGAGATCCCTTGTAGGATCGACGGAGTGACATTCGCTAGCTCACCCGGTGTAGCGTGCATTCATCGAATGGTTCGGCTGCCGGGTTCGTCCGTTGCGGTCTAGGAAGGAGATTTGGGTGATGCGAGCACTTTTATTACTTTAGTACTCACCCAGTGACGGCAGATTGAGGACAGATCGGAGGAAGCCTGTTAGTCCGGTTCCTGGCTTGTCCAGGTCCGTCCGGGCTGTGAGCGAGAGAGGTCCCTCTCTCGTCCAACAACATAGGGGACCGCATGTTGTGGTTCAGATATTTTACATTCGGAGTATATGTCTGTCGGTCGGGACGCTCCGTTATATTGACAGTCCGAGAGACTGTCCATAATGCTTCCTCATCCTCACAGCAGGGCACACGACCGCACATTGACTATGTGACCTCGAGTATCCAATCAGTTTCGTCATTCAGTGATTCCACGGCGAATAGGTCACGCCATCCGGTAGCCAAGGGACACAAGGCCTATACACTCCGTTCGCTCGCATATTGGTAGTATGCACGGGGTAACGATCACGGAGCTTCCAGCGGCAATACATTGTAGGACCGCTTCTCCTCAGGCCTCAGTGACGGACGTGCTATCCGAGTTAGCACAGTTGTTTCGCAGCATCCCAGCAATCGACAGTTTCTTAGTCGAATCAGGAATTATCTGACGGCGCTGGGTCAGTGCAGTCCGCGGTTGCATCAGGTACGGACGACCGAACGCTTTATAGGGTCCGACAGGATGGCGAAAAAGATTTCGAGTTTTCCCTTTCGTAGTATCGGAAGCTGCCATTCATATCTTCTGGCATTATCTTCCAGTGATTGTTATTTCGGACTACATTGCTGTGATGTTGGATAAGAGACTTATAGCGTCATTGGACTCGGAATTTTGGATCGGTTCAGGGACATTGTCCCTGACTTACCGACGCAGTCCAATAATTTCATTACAACATGTGTTTTATTTTTCGACGCTATATATGCATACAAGCCTGCTACCAAGCATGATAGTTTAGTTTCTTGTCCGCGTTGCTCATTTCTGCCGTTTTATCATTTATACGAATAGTTTATTTTGGCAGAGCAGGGCATACCGAGAGTTCATATGCATCTAGACGGTGTGGTTAAAGACTGGAAATATTCTTTTTCGCCGTCTATGTCTTTTCCAACCTCTATGTTGGAAACGACAATGATGTCTAGTAGACTTAACTTAGACGCTTTATCATACGTAATCCACCTTACTGAGGCGTTATCATTACGTCTTCAAGAAAAGATTTACGGGATATTATTCTCAATGTGATTTCTTTTGAGGGCAGTAGTTTGTTCACGTATAACTCCGCCCTTCAGTGGCTGATTGGAGTTGGTTAGACGTGACGCAGCCCTAGCTTCATCCACTCGCGTGGATAGTAAGGTTAAGAACTCTCTCAGAGTCGCTTCGTTCTCGGAGACTTTTCAGCAATCCATGAATTGCTCGATTTACACGTTCTCTTGTCTATCTAGTGTTACAAGAGATTCAGACTGGGGCAAACATTCGGTGGTTGACTCAGAGAGTGCCACTGCAGTTGCCGGACCCGAGTGTTGCAGTTATGACGGTTGCCAGTCAAACAGATTGGGATATAATATTGATCCCAACGGATTCGAAGTGCCTGGGTCTTTGGGTTCCGCAGTCTCTTAGCAACCAATTATCTTCCGCGGAATAATGTTTTTTAGGCTTGCTTTATGTCATTGCATGTACATTATTCAGAAACGCATGCCCAAATCCTGTCCGTTAATTCGACAGTAGTGGCGTATCTCCGGAACCAGGGAGGCACTCATTCGTTTCCGTTATTCAATTTAATGGAGAGAATCCGTCTGTTGGTTATAGTACACCAAGTTCTGTTTCGGTCCGTCATATTCCGGGTCGTCTGATTGTTTTACCGGACTCCCGTTCACTTAGAGGTCTCTTGTTGCTGTCAGAATGGACTCTCAACAAACAAGTATTCAATCAGATTTGCTATCTATGGGAGCGCCCAATGATGATTTATTTACGACACAGCTTGCTAATCAATTGCAGACGTATGTGTTGGCTTGTCCGGATCTCTGAGCTAATGTTGTTAATGCTCTATTGATCTATAGGACGGAATGATAGGATACGCGTATCCTCCGGCACTGTTGTTTCAGCAGGTATTGCTAAGATAAACAACCACAATACATTTCTGTTGATAGCATCTCTATCTTCACAGAGACCATGGGTAATTTACTCTGTTGTCTACTGTGGGACTTAACGTGAAATCTTCCTCATTGAGAGGATCTTTTTTTGCTGGGTAAATCGTATCATCTTTATCACAACCCGCAAGGTCGCAACCTTCACGTATTCCGTTGTGTGGTCCGTATTGCATTGTAAGCATTGTACTGGACGAGCTTTGGACGCGATTTCTTACTATGGGAGATCCTCTTCTTCGCTATTCTATGCGGCTAAAGTGGAGGCTCTTCCGTCGTTGGTGTAGGGATCATTATGTTCATATTGTTGATCCCTCCATACTACTCATTGCAACTTTTTAGTATACTTGTTTGACAAGATCTACTGCAGCCTGTTATTATTAAGGTTGTAGGTTTATGTTACCTTATACCTATGCACTCTAGGATAGTTTACAATTGAGTCTTATGTCTCTTTATCTAAGTCAGTTAGTAATTTTTTGATAAATAGACTTAGAATCTTTAGATTAAATTCCTATATGGAATTTAACTTTGGTTCTTATTTAGCTAAGTAATCATTTGAGCCTCTGGAAACAGTAGTTTTCAAATTCTGACCTTTTAGACAGTAATTCTGTTGGTTTCTCTTTTTCTGAAGAGTCAGTGAGTTTCATGCAAAATCGATGGATGATTTTCACTTTCGTAGTTTCGGAATCACTACTTCCTTTACTATTTAGGTTGGATTTTTGCATAAGAGTTAGGCTCCTAATATCCGGAACCTATTGTTATTAAGGTCCTTCCGTCTTCGTACGGGCATAGGCCTTTACTCTCTCCGGTTAGAGTTTATGTATTTATAAACAGATTTCTGTTTATTACTACGGGCGTAAGCTTCTTCTGTCTTTGATGCCTAATAGAAGGACGTTACGCTCCATTCTATTGCTAATGGATTCTATTAACTATCGGTACTGCTTATGGTATATCATTGACTCAGCAGTTGTGCTTAAGATTTCGGCTCATGAAGTAAGAGTTCTTCTACATCTTGGGCTTACATTAATAGTGTCGCTATTATAGATTTTTGAAGGCTGCTCATTGCGCTCAGCCATCCACATTCATGAATTTTATCTCAGAAATATCGAGTCCATTTCTGGAGACCTCTATTGTTAGGTCTATTATCTACTGCTCAGAATGTCATTCACTTAACAGTTGCTGCTATAGCTAGGTAGGCTGTCTGTTTCGGCAGTGACTCCGTTCTGCTGCTCTCTTCGCTCTGGGCTATTTGACCCAGGGCAAGAAAAAGGGGGGGGGGGGGAAGGGTGTTCCCTTGGGTCACCTGTTTTACTATGAAAACAAGGGGATACCTCCTCCGGAGTTAGTAATTCTGAGCTGTTATTGGGATGGTTGTTTAGTGAGAAGTTTATGTTTTAAAATTCATTCAAGTCTTAGTTTTTAAAGTATAGCTTTTGAATATTGCATGTGTCAACGGACATGATTATGCAATCCTCAGACACTTTTAAGGAGTATAAGAGTCTCTATTCTCTAGACTTACTTTATTTATTGGCTTACTTTAAAAATTATTAGTATAAGGATTATATTGGATATTAATAGAGTACATGGATGTATGATGCTTAATTTTGGAAGGTGTTGTATCTTTCTAATTTATCATAAATAAGAAAGATACATGTAAGGCCTATTACTTCTTTTTCCCTAGAGGGGATGACTCTATTTTATATTATTGAGCGTATTCCATCTTGCTCTATGTCCTTGGCCCTCCAGCCTTTTTACTATTCAGCTATGTCTGGGTCATTGGTACAGTATAAAAATGTTA
This sequence comes from Pictodentalium vernedei, assembly GCA_031216915.1. Lineage (NCBI taxonomy): Eukaryota > Metazoa > Mollusca > Scaphopoda > Dentaliida > Dentaliidae > Pictodentalium > Pictodentalium vernedei. The sequence continues at coordinate 37,258,028 of CM062291.1, read as the reverse complement.
AAAAATTTATAGTAATTTCTATATTTTTTATACTTACCAATGACCCAGAAGGGGATGGCCCTCCCAGGAGTTGGGAACTCTTGCCTCCCCGCTGAGTACATAGCGCTTACCAGGCACTGGTTATTAGAATTATTAATGGCGCCAATTTCGGAACGTCTTTGACACTGCGCATGCGCAGTAGAGGTGAAGTGTGGAGGGCCATTCAGGACATGTTTTCTTTGGTTTTAGATGCAAATTTTGGGGATTGGGGGGCAAAATTTGTGTTTGGCCCTATATTTTAAGAGTTAGCACCAGCTATGTCTGGGTCATTGGTAAGTATAAAAAATATAGAAATTACTATAAATTTTTTAACTTTTTTTCATTTTTTGTCTCAAAAACATAGGTTATGACCCCTCATTGGAACGAGCTGAACGAGCTCGTTCCAATGAGGGGTCATAACCTATGTTTTTGAAACAAAAAATGAAAAAAATAATGAAAATTAATTGGCGATTTTTGAGAATAGCGCTGGCCGGTTTTGGCCGTAATGTTGGGTAAAGGGTTAAATATATTTCACTTGTATATATATTTTTGTATGTCTTATTTGTTATAATCAGAGGTTCGAAGGTCTGTGATTTGACAATGAATGTCTTAAAACAGATTCATAACTGATAGACTTTCTCATTGATAAAAATTGCCAATCAGTATTATATCAAAATTATTCCAGTCATTTATGTCAAATCTATTCATATTGTCCCTACCCCACCCCCCTCTCACCTGCATCCAACCCCAGTTCAAAAGTGGTAACAAAACAACTGATCTGAAAACTTCTTTCAGGTGAAGTCCTCAGGCCACTTGTAGTTTATTCTTCTTTTGATTGTTATGGCAATGGATGAGTAAGGAGGAGTGAGGAACTTTTGTGCCTTTAAACAATTATCGCTTATTTTAAATTAATTTTTCATGATGAATTTTCTAGATTATAGTTGATATGAGAGAATTTAGAAGTGAACTGCCATCTTTAATACACCGACGAGGAATTGATATAGAACCTGTCACAATAGAAGTAAGTTTTTTTATTATCACTTAATATTATAGAGCCAGTTAGGGGGCGTGGTGGCTCAGTAGGTAGAGGTGCAGGCTGCAAACCGAGAGGTCCTCGGTTTAAATCCCACCTGCAACAACCGCATTGTGTCCTTGGGCAAGACACTTCACCCCCATTGCCCATGTGGGGGCACGGTGACGCTGTGCACTAAGGCGTACTGCTCATCGATGGTGCACCTGTCTTCAACCAATGCTAACCCTGCTTGTGTGGAGTTAGTATGTTGGGGAGCTGACAGTTGCTCGCCGTTGCCCGTGGTTCTCTCCGGGTACTCCAGCTTCCTCCACCCGTAAAACTGTCGTGGTCATCATTAGCCATTGTGCAAAAATATGTGACCTTAAACACCAATAAATAAATAAATAAATAAATAAATAAATAAATAAATAAATAAATAAATAAATAAATAAATAAATAAATAAATAATATAGAGCCAGTTACATGCAAATGGTTAAGATGAGTTAACATTTTACCTTACGAATCAGCCCCCATCTGGCCGCAAATATTTCAGAATTGTAGAGTTATTTATTTATTGGGGCTTAGCCCTTTACCCAACGAATCGCCCGCATCCGCCCGCGTAATATGCAAATTCAGCAGTTGAAAAAATATTATTTTTCAAAAAATTTCGACAAAACCAAATCATGTGACCTCTTGTTGGAACGAGCTCGTCAACCTCGTTCCAACGAGGGGTCACATTATATGGTTTTGTTGAAATTTTTTTTTTAAATTTAAAAAAATGATATTTAAAATAATAAATTTTGATATCGTCTGCGTTGGATTAAGGGTTAATGTCACATCAGCAACTAGAGCTATGTCATGGTGAGAAAACAGTAAAATTATGAAATAAAAGGATTGAATAAAAATAGGACATGAATACACTGAAAATGTCAAAGACGAGTGGTGTGAACAGTGATGAGTGATGATGCAAGAAAAGTGAATTCCTTATTAATTGACCTGACGATTTGAGATTTGAAGATTCTGGATTAACCCTTTACCCAACGGCCAAAACCGGCCAGCGCTATTCTCAAAAATCGTCAATTAATTATCATTATTTTTTCATTTTTTGTCTCAAAAACATAGGTTATGACCCCTCGTTGGAATGAGCTCGTTCCAACAAGGGGTCATAACCTATGTTTTTGAGACAAAAAATGAAAAATATTGGTTATTCAATATTTTTGTTTGCAAGTGTCGTCTGCTTTTCATGTTAGGTAAAGGGTTAAAAGAATAGAAACATTTTTAAAATTAAAAAAAAAGATTGATTACATTCAGAAATGAAATAATTTTGTGTGGGTTCATGTGATAAAATAGATTTCTTCGAGATCCTACAGTAGAAGAATACATGTAGTACACTCTGGCCTGATAAACTGTTAACCCACTGAGAATTTTCAAGATATTTTTTCTTCAAATCTAGAAATGGCTGCTGTAAAGCAGCCATGACTAGAGTTGATGAAAAATTAATCTAAATGTAACAATAAATCATTGGTGAAAAAATCATATCAATTTACAGGGGAAAACATGTTTAAATATGCCCAAATTATACTTATATCAGTGACAAGAGAAACCCTGTACTTGGCAGGAATATCCCTCAGCTGCAGGCAAAGAGTTAAAATCAGTGCAATGTAAAAGAATGTTTTCCACTGTCAACACCTGTTGGCAAGTAACACACTCTGGTTGCATATTACCCTCTAACAAAAAGTAATTGTGGAGTTAGAAAAAAAAATTCAACAAACCATATCATGTAACCCCTCTTTGGAACAAGCTCAGTGAGCCCGTTTCAATGGGGGTGTGGGGGGGAGGGGGTGGTCACATGATATGGTTTTGTTGAAAATCTTTGAAGAAAAAAAAAATTAAATGAAGAAATGTTGATATCATGTTTGGTTAGAGGGTTAAGCAACATTTGATGTATTTTTATGATAATGTGAGTGTGAATGTGTGGATTACTAAACAGCGATGGCTAGGCACACATTTCAAACTTTGAACTCTCTAACTGAGCTTGCAGTAACATATGGAGTAACCCTGTTCGAAATGGCCATCTGTCCACACAATTGAATTATCAGAGAAAAATTGAACTGAGAGGGACCCCGGCTGGATGTTTTTTCAAGGCGTCAAGTGTTGTGTATTTCCATTATGAACAGGCTCGGGAGCACGGTGGCTCAGTGGTAGATTGTTGGACTTCTATGCTAGAGGTCCCAAGTTCGATCCCCATCTGGGACGACCCACGTTGTGTCCTTGGGCAAGGCTCTTTATCCTGGTTGCCTACATGGGGGCACGATGACGCTGTGTTCTAAGGTGTACTGCACGTCGATGGTGCACATGTCTTGAACCGCTGTAACCCTGCTTGAGCGGAGCTTGAACAGAGAATGTTGAGGAGCTGACAGTTGCTCATCGATGCTTGGTGGTTCTCTCCGGGTTCTCCGGCTTTCTCCACCCGTAAAATTGTCACAGTCACGATTAGCCATTGTGCATAAGTATGTGACCTTAAAACACCAATAAATGAATAAATAAATAAATAATTATGAACAGGCTCACCCCATTTGTCAAGAGCGAACCTGGTTAGATGGTTCAAAGTCTTGTGTGTGTGCTTGATGTTTACTAACATCCCACACACACATACACTGACACAAACAATGGACACTGATTTCTGTTTGTGACAGTTGGTTATTTATGAAATTCCATTCATATAGATACAATAGTCAGCATAGAACCTGTTTATCTGAGACAAAATGAGCCTGGGTGATACACGTTACAAGTAGGGGGTGTATCAGTGTATGTGTTGTATTCCTAGGACAATGTGGGTGTGGATGTGTTAGCATACATTTGTACTGACCATATAGCACAGAAACAAAACTGGTTGTTTATTATATCTCCCCTTCTCAGAAGGGAGACATATTAATATGTTTTAGTGCATATTCTTCTTCTTCTTCTTCTTCTTCTTCTTCTCATACAAACTTTGTCTTGTCCATTACTTTTTTGTCTTTTGACCTACACCTTAGATACTTGGCATGTGGATGTATCACCATGAGCCGGTGTGCAGTGTACCATAGTGACCTTTATGTGACATTGACCTTTGACCTGAAGGTAAGATTTATGTGTTTTTTTAAGGGAAACATCACACAAACATTGTCCGGGTCATAACTTTTTTGTCTTTTGACCTACACCTTAGATACTTGGCATGTGGATGTATCACCATGAACTGGTGTGCAGTGTACCATAGTGACCTTCATGTGACCTTGACCTTTGACCTGAAGGTCAGATTTATGTGTTCTTTTAAGGGAAACATCACACAAACTTTGTCCGGGCCATAACATTTTTGTCTTTTGACCTAAACCTTAGATACTTGGCATGTGGATGTATCACCATGAAACGGTGTGCAGTGTACCATAGTGACCTTCAAGTGACCTTGACCTTTGACCTGAAGGTCAGATTTATGCGCTTTTTTAAGGGAAACTGTCTGGACCGAAACTTTTTTGTATTTCGAGTCAGGCTTTAGATATTTGGCATGTGGATGTATCACCATGAGCCGGTGTATCGCGTACCATTGTGACCTTCATGTGACCTTGACCTTTGATCTGAAGGTCAGATTTGTGCTTTTTTCAAGGAAACTTTGTCTGGACCAAAACTTGTTTGTCTTTTGAGCCAGGCCTCAGATATTTGGCTCGTGGATGTATCACCATGAGCCGGTGTGTCGCATACCATTGTGACCTTCATGTGACCTTGACCTCAAGGTCAAATATATGTACTTCAAATAGGGAGTAATTGTCCAGACCAGAATTTTTTTGTTTTTTGACCTAGGACTTGGTTATTTGACATGTGGATGTGTCACCATGAGACCGCATGTCATCTACCTCGATGCCCTGCATGTGACCTTGATCTCTGACCTTAAGGTCAAATTTATGTACTTCAAATAGGGAATAATTATCCAGACCAGAACTTTTTTGTTTTTTGACCTAGGACTTAGATATTTGACATGTGGATGTATCACAATTAGACCGCATGTCACATGTAATCATGACCTTCATGTGACCTTGACCTCAAGGTCAAATTTCTGTACTTTAAATAGGGAGTAATTGTCCAGGCCAGATTTTTTTTTTTGGACATGTGGATGTGTCACCATGAAACCGCATGTCCGCTACCTTGATGAACTGAATGTGACCTTGACCTCTGACCTCAAGGTCAAATTTATGTACTTCAAATAGGGAATAATTGTCCAGATCAGAACTTTTTTGTTTTTTGACCTAGGACTTAGATGATTGACATGTGGGTGTATCACAATGAGACCACATGTCATCATGACCTTCATGTGACCTTGACCTCAAGGTCAAATTTATGTACTTTAAATAGGGAGTAATTGTCCAGACCAGATCATTTGTAGTGCATAAAATAGAAAGGAAGGGGAGACATATGTTTTAGTGTGCTAAAACACTTTCTAGTTTTTCTTGGAAAGCATAATTTTGTTTTTTTGCAGTTTCAGTTATACCATTTTTAGTTGAGTTGTGATGAAGGCAATCTCTACTATTGTTTAATGAAGTCATATGGCCATCTGGGAGGGCTGGCATAAATATTTAGTTTCTGGGCAAAACTTTTAAGTTAATGCAGGACCCTCACATTTACTTGGCTGGTACCCCTCATGAAAAGGAAGGAATTATATCATATTTTCAGAGTTTTCAACCAAAGATCAAGGTCACTAGTACTAAAAATAGAACTTTCTAGCTGTTACTCTCATGAAAGGGAAGGGATTATATCATATTTTCAGGATTTTCAACCAAAGGTCAAGGTCACTAAGACTAAAAATAGTACTTTCTGGCTACCAGATAATAATTGTCCCCCGAAAAAATTTGTGGGGGACTCTTAAAATGGCCAATGTCCGTCCATGCATCCGTGCATGCATCTGTACATTCCTCCCACATTGATTTCCTGATGATAACTTTAGTTATAGTAGGCCAAATCAGATGAAAGGGTATGCAAATGTATCAGCATAAAATACAGGTCAAGTTCGAATTGGTCTGCCAATTTTTGCCGGAGTTATGCCCCCTTTTTCAATTTTGAAAATTCATTTTTCTTGGTTTCCTGATGATAACTTTAGTTATAGTTGGCAAAATCAAATGAAATTTGGTATGGAGGTGTACCAACATAAAATACAGGTCAAATTCAAATTGAGGTGAAATTTGAAAATGTTTTTCAGAGTTATGTCCCTTTTTTGACTTGGAAAATTCAGGGTTTTTTGTTTTCCGACAACTTTAGTTACTGTTGACAGAATCAAATAAAATTTGGATGTCCCAACATAAAATACAGGTTAAGTTTAAATTGGGATTTGGTTCTGCCATTTTTTGCCAGTGGTGTGTCCCTTTTCAGACTGAAAAATTAAATTTTTTCAAATACCTCAAATTGCACACTTTTTTTTTTTTTTTTGGGGGGGGGGGGGGGGGGGGAGTGTGGCTTGGTGGCCTTTTATTTTACTTCTATTTATCAAAGCTCAACCAAACTTGCAGAAAATATTTATATGGAGACAATGAATGGTGGGATGGCAGCAGGAAGCTCAAAGGTAATGGGACTCTTTCTATAAATAGAATTTTGTAAAAAAATTAGTTTCTGAGCAATATCCTTTTTTTTTGTTTCATGTATCACTCATTCACCAGGCAGGCATTTTATTACACATCCATTAAACTTTGAACCCTTGTATTCAACGGAATCGCTGCTATGATATAAATGATTCTGTATTCAACAGGTGATATACAAGCCGGAACTTTTTTACCGCCCCGTTTAGTTACGCTTCAAAACGTTTCCAAATTTCCTTATACAATCATCGGCCGTCTGTCGCATAGTGTGAAAATGAAAACGTCCAAAGCAAAATAAAGTCAGTTCACAAAAAAAATAGCCAAAAATTAGATAATAGTTTTAACAAACCCATTCATTTCCAACCAGAACATTAACCCAGTCCCATGGCCGTCTCGTTTTATGGATCCCATTATATCTAAATTGGTCAACTTTATTTCGGTAAATCTTCGTACATCGTGACATGCTTCGAACTTCTTTTAAAAACATTTCTCCCAGCTGTTTTGCAATTCTGCCCATATTTGTACTTATATTTTTACTAACAGTAATGGCCACCAGCCCATTCACGCCCAACCATTTGGTGGCTATTACTGTTAGTAAACAGCAATACGAATTTCAACAAACACTGGCTCCAAAAAGGTTGTTTTGATTTTTTATCGATTCATTTGATCAGTGCAGCTTCAGTCAAAACAAACTCTTCACTGGGTTAAACATCGGAATTAAAATTTGTTTATTTAAATTAATTTTAATGCATGGGTTGTGTAATAAACACAGAATGCGATGTGTATTTGAATCGGTGGGAATTTTACATAACTCGGAACGGCTCTCGCGAAATATGACTACACCATTCCAACTCGTTATGTAAAACACTCACCGATGCAAACACACATCGCGTTCTGTCTATTTATTGCTCACTCTATAAGATCTAGTTGAAGAGATGAACAAACCCACAGAGAGTTTGGGATTTTACCTCTTGTGGTTTTATGGATTTTACTGATTCTTCTCTAAGAAAACAGAAGCCAAAATTTAATAGTAGTCTCAACCAGCCATTTGTACCAGATTTATGGCTCTTTGTCAAATTTGAGCCATTTCTTAATAGTGTGTGTGTGTTTTGAGCGGAGGGGTTGGACTGAGAAGAAATTTGTACACCCTTTAACTATGGGTTGAATTATGTCATTGGACTATCCATGTTTTTATCCATCTGTGTGTTTGTCCGTCTTTGGGTGACTAGTGTTCACATTTTTCAATTTGACTTGTCTGGCCATTTTGACCAGATTTATGGCCCTTTGTTTTCATCCATTTGTCCATCTTTGGGTGACTTGAGTTCACATTTTTCTATTTGTGTTTGACTAGTTAATTAGGTGTTGGCCATAAGACTACAACGATACATTGTTCTGAACTGGTGTAGCTATTGTCACCCTTTATTTTAGCTATTAAAACATTTTTTTTTAGCAGACACATTACAAATTTTTACTTTTAGCCATAGAGCCATCAACATTATCAAGTTTGTTGAAATAGGATTGGTACTGAAATGAAAATAATTTAACTTCCCAGAATGCAACACTCATATAATTCAAATAAAATTCATGTCGTGTACGCTGCCCATATGAACACAGAAATTGAGACCCCACTAATTACACTACGAGGTGGGGTCTCAAAACCCCACCACGTGACTTCAATTTATCTATAATTAACTTGTGTTTTTGCAAGTGCGGTAATCAGGTTTATTCTTCCACCAAAAATAGTTTCAGTTCATTGTTGTTTAGTGACTGTTAGGTATTGCACTTAAGTATAAATTGAATACGTATGCTCCATACATATTTTTTGATAATAAAACGCATTAATATGGCAGAAAAAACAATCAAAATATGGAGTTTGAATTGTGTTTTTAATATCGCATGAATATGTCAAACTGTGTGATGGGATGTTCGGCTGACGTCGGTTTATCTTTTGATCTCTCAGTCACCGGCTCTTAATTAGATCAAATTTTTTCACAGTCAGTGAAATATTACTTTTATTTTTACTTGAAATATTAAAAAGATAGTTCAATATTTGAAAAGGTTATTGAAAACTATTGCGATTCGTAATGTTGTTCATCAAAATCGATTTAGAACTCGAGGAATTACGAAAAAATAAATATTATACCGTACTGAAATCATGGATGTGAGTTGAAAAAATTATAACTTGACCAGTACAATATCTGGACATTTCCCCGACGGTCTTTTACCTAACTGTAGCTATTGACGAAAAAGAATCATGTTACCGGTATTGAATTTTGAATAAATTGTGGGTTGGGGAGGAAGGGTATCCGATTGACGATTTTAAAAGTTAAGTTCAGAGTGGAATGTTAAAATGTAAATGTTGAGAGTGGAATTAACATAAATAAACTACATTAACGAAAAAGGAATGCTTGTGGTGGCCCTGGGATGTTTCAGCCCAAGACGCTTCGGAATCCATATATTGAAGCGCCTGCATGTACTAGCAAGGAAAACTGACCAAGATGGGGGGGGGGGGGGGGGGGGGGGGGGGGGGGGGGCAGATCGGCAAGCAATCAATGATATAGGCCTATTTGTGCGTTGTGGGTTTATGGGAGTCTGGGGTCCAATTGCCTCGTTTCGGGGATGGGGAGGGAGGGGGAGGGCTATTTACTTCACCATTTAGGAGTGGTATAACCGTGGCCACCCCCAGGACCACCCCAAACCCATTTATAATAAGAAGCAATAATGTAGATCACAAAACAGAAGAAATAATCTATCCGTTCCAAATTTTAAATAACGAGCCTTTTTCGAAGTAAATTAATTAACTCACTAATCCGTAATCAGAGTACAAAGCGTGCATGGTTTAATCACGAGGAAAGCTGAATCCTTTCAAAGCCTGTCAAACAGCCTTTGATTGGGCTAAGAGTCCCTCATAATTGAACATGTATTGACACATAATATATTGAATTAGCACCTTTTGCGTGAGTGAACAGTAAGCTAATAGCCTTCACTTAACAATGGAAATTGATGAACCAAGTTCTTATATTAGAGAGATAAGAAACGGTACCCGGGGTACAGAGAACAGGGATTCAAGAGGTTATACAGAACGCTTCCACATAGCTCTTACGGAGTAGTATATTTCCGGTAGGATTGCCATTTGGGCATCATGCACACGGTTATGAGGATCGTGTGAGTAGAAGACTGGCAGATTCAAGATTCAAGCTAAGTACTAGAATATATCATATTTACTAAGAAGGTTCAGCGCCACCTTCACGGGGCGACGTTACGAATAGCATATATCAGTCGAAGAATTAAGTATTACTGAGATAAAGCAGTGCAATTTTATTTAGACACAATTATTAAGGAAGAACAATTAAATGAGCTGATAGCCGTATGAATATTCATGAGTAAACACCCCACTCCATTCCGGCCCCGATATTTTCTACAAGTACTAATCCGGGAACTGCAGGTTCATCATATTTCTCACATTTGTGTATTATTTATGGGGTATGGCCGGCCATGTGATTTGAAATACATTGTATATATAGTCCATGAAAAATACTTGATCTTTGTAAATATTAATTAACCATCTGTGGACATAATTATACATAAGCAATAGAGCGTTATCCAGTCTTATTGTTTTTAATCAACTCTTCAGCCTGATGTGTGTCGGTAACTCATGTTTTTTTTGTTACCCCTCTAAGCTGCCTTCTCTAATTGATAAGTATTCCTCCCGCGATATCCATGTGTGTCGCATGAATAATACTCATCAGTTGGAAAGGGTTACCATTCACGGTTAGTTCAAGTGGAATCAACTTAATCCCCACCCCTCTCACGAGCAGAAGACCTCGCCGGTCATAGTGGTATGGATGACTGAATCTTACACTGCCAAGACACTGAAATTTTTGATGTGCTGGCTGCACGCAAAAATCAGGGGTGGCGCCAGAAAATCTCCGATAGAGGAACTAAAATCTCCTGTCTGAAAGACCTATTTTAATTTTTGGGGTTTCAAGACATGTGTGGGGGGACAAAACAAAAAAAATTATAATACGAAATTTCGGGGCATGTTTGAGCTAGGGTTACGATGTATGGTGGTCTGGCTTGTCGATCGGCGTGTCATTATTGGAAATAAAAAAAATATTATTTTCTATTGATTTTATTTACATATGGTTATAATTATGCTTACTGAATTAATAAAAAGTAATTATTATATTGATTTGTCTCTTGTTTTTTCTCCAGCTTGTCATGTGCAGAGGTGTTAAAACAGATTTTGGTTTGAAGGACAGCTCTGTGCTTTGTCGCACCACTCAAATGTCATTTCACACCTTGTGCAATTGGTAGTTTAATCTACTGTACCTAATTAATCACTTCAATCCCGACTACTTTAATGTAGTAGCAGTAGAATAATATTTTATTTAAGTGTCACATTTCAATACACATGCATAATATACATAGAGTATGTTCAAAATATTTATATGAAATCCAGCCTATGAAGGCTTATGAGACACAGGTAGGTCTTTTTTTACAGTAGTTCATAAAAAAAACAAAACAACAACAACAACAAAAAAAACCCAAACCCGAAAAACTGAAACACATGCACGCACACCAAAATACACACCCTTGCGGACACCCCCCCACACACACACACACACACACAACACACACAGAGAGTAATATGCAGACATACGCCCACATGCACTTTCTCCTCCCCCCCCTCTCCCCCCCCCCCCCCATCACGTATATCTGTCTCTCTCTATCCCTTCCCCACTGAAGCGTACTCTCTCTTAGAATGGCACATTCGCAGATATTTTAATTCAGCATCTCCCTTATATTCACCCACGTATTTGTACATACACACAGGCTTAGCTATTTCAATTGATAATACAAATAACAACAATGTAGAGGAACGTTGAAAAATCTGCAAATGCAAAGAGTATAAAAGTATGTACAAACCCCTACAGAATTGGATGAAGGATATTTATTTCTGTATGCAAATATCTCCCGTCCAACCCCTCCCCCCTGTGAAATAATCATTAGTTTCAGTCTCGAGTGAGATACTTTTTGGTATCCATTCAAAAACACTATATTTTCTTTTTACTATATCATTTTTATAAGAATCTTTAATTGCGTTGCCCGACAAGAGTAAGACAGGAAAGAGGATGTGCTGGTCGAGTTGACTCAATGTCGTGAACTGGTATCACTTTGATCATTAGCCGCGCGCCGTGGGCGCTTTCGTGGCGCAGGAGGCTTTTTCGCCCCCACTTCCCACCCAAGAAAAACACGGTTCGTCACGTGTTGGCCTACAGCTGTAAACAAAATGTGAAATTGGGAACTTCGCGAATATTAGTTGTTTTTCTCAAGTCTGGTTTATTTATTTCCTCGATCAAATCGATCGCGCAAACACAACAGTTTAGTTTCGAAAGTGACGAGGACTTTGTACTTAACCAAATGGAACTGACTGTTCTATTCCCAATTTACAATTTCAAACCACGGCAATAGTCGCCGTCTGCCTCCTCCAAATTCCAATTTTAATTTAAAATAAATTATCTACTACCACTAACAAACGCAGTAGTCTTGCCAGTTGACGTCACAAGACAGTATTTATTAATCAGCAGAGAAACGGACATGCGAAAGCAATTAAACTAACGCTCGTGACCACGGTGGGTCACAGTGTTTTGAAAACTGTCTCCCACTGATCAAACACTGCGGTCCACTGGAACTCCACGGAGGAGAACACACCGTGGTGGCGTTTTTGTTTCAATCCACGTTGAACGTACTGCAATGTTAGTTATAAGAAACCAAATGAAGTTAAAAATTAAAAAAGGACAACTCATTTATGTAAATATCAATGTGCAAAAAACAAACTTATTTATGTTAATATCTATGTGCAGTGTAGTATGTTTCTATAGTTTATTGCTCGTTAAAAGTTAGAACACTTGAATGAAACAAAATATATCAAAGCCAGTGTTCTTGTTATTGTTGCTCTGTTGTCAATGAAGATAAGTAATTAATTGAACACGCCCACTCATAAATAGTTCCTCTATAAATAGACAGCACTAATCTAAATTTAGCATCAATAACTGGGGTATTTATTGACCAGTCTCATATGGGTACTGTACACGTAATGTTACAAGCACACTATACAGTAGAACCTGTCTTGAGAGACCGCCCTTTGGGCCACACAAAAGTGGTCTCTCAAGACAGGTGGTCTCTCATAACAGGTTTCAGGTTTTCTCAAGTCAATGAATAACCAACCACAAAATTTAGAAATGGAGAAGAATGGATTTTTGTAATTACTTTGTAGTTGTTCTTTTTTATGAAGTTTTTGTAACAAATTGAAATGGACTGTTATAAAAATAAATTAGTGTTGAAAATCTTCATTGAAGATTTTCAACACAAATTTATTTTTATAATCCTTTCTGTCACATGTCGGGGGTTTGTCTCACTTTGCCGGCAGCCATCTATAAATTATCAGTGACCAGCATTTGGTAATGTTGTTATAGTTTGTTTCTATTAACTATCTGACTGGTGATCAGTTTGGGGATTTGTTTAAATTTCTTGCCGACAACCTTCAATTAATTTACAGGTAACCGTGAATGCCTAGTTTGTGTTTTTTTTAAGTGAGCACCTTTCTCTTAAATATGTTCATATAAAGCTTCAGCTATTCATCGCAGGTTCGCATCCAGACTTGCACAAAATGATAGACTTTATCAAAAAGGAACAAGCCTTTCGAGAATCTACAATTTTGCAACTTATCACTGGTGGTAAAGTTGCACCAAAAAAAGAGAAAGTACAGAAAAATAGACAATAGCATTCGTCATTTCAAACGCATATTTCAAGAACGTCAGATAGGGGTACTTGAATATCTGGACGCGGTGTCTAAAAGTTCAAGCTATTAACTTACTGTGTATCTGTGTGACTGTACTCCAAGAAGTATATATATATATACTCATGGAGTACAGACAAACACAAACGCCGCATCGGAGGGAGTATTCTCACAAATATTGTGTTTGTTTTTCTTTTTTTTATATATATTGCTCATGTTCTTATAATAATTATTGAATGGCATACAGAAATACAAGTTCACTGTGTATAAAATTTTATTTTTGCTCAGGTTTTACTGTATTTAGATATCCTTTCTTATATTTTTATTTAAGGTTGGAGATTATATTTTGACACCTGATTTATGTGTGGAAAGAAAAAGTGTCAGTGATCTGATTGGCTCATTGAATAACGGTAGATTATATAACCAATGTATTTCTATGTGTAGATACTATAAGAGGCCTATTTTACTGATTGAGTTTGATCCCAATAAATCATTTTCTTTACAGGTTAGTATATATACCTACCTATACTTAGAGGTCATTTAGCCTAAAAAATGTAAAAATCTGTTTCTCAGGCCTTCCCACATGGTCCTTTTGGCTACCGCTTGCTCTCTTTTTATAACCAATGCAAACTTAAAAAATTAAAATTAAATGGTTTATGTCTGATATTTTAAAAGTTAAAAAAAATTGATAACTTTGTCCCTTCAGTACAAGAAGGCTTTGCAATGCTTTAGCATTGCAAAGCCTTCTTGCACTCAAGGAACAAAATACATCACCACCAATGCTATTCTGTAGATTATGAGGCCTAAAACATAAAACAAACCAAGAACATGAACTTTTGATGGCAAAGAAATAATAACGAAAATAAAAAATAAAACAAAAAAACAACCGTCCAAATGCAATTTTACAAAAAAAATGGCCTGAGAAACAGAAGATCTACTCTGTGGGGCGTTACTTGCTTAGTTTCACATCACCTGAGATATCAGCCCGAGGTAACTTCATATCAGTCTGAGAAGAAGGTTGAAGGCTGACGTGAACTTATCGAGGGCTGATATGAAACTAACCAAGTAATAACCTCTTTATTAAACCCAAACAAATAATTACAAAATGTTCTCAGATCTATTACAGTTTTCTGACAATTTTATTGTATCTCATTCTTTACATAAAGTCTGAAGTTTCCTATTCTCTTAGTTCAGCTATCCAAACGTCTCGGGTTCACCATTGGGGGAGCCATGACATTCGGATAGCTGAACTATCTCTTCCCTCAATTCAATGAATCTATTGAAGTTTAGTTTGCTTTGAATTTTGTGTACAGCTCTTCCTTTTTTCTCTTCATCCACCTATTCCTTAGTTATTGCCATCATTAATTCGAATGTAGGACGTTTCGGCCACGGATGTTTCGGACCGGACATTTCGGACTAGGACGTTTCGGACAAGGACGTTTCGGACATGGACGTTTCGGACATGGACATTTCGGACAGAAATATTGGACAGGGTGGACATTTCGGACAAAATATATTTGGAGTTATTTTTAGCTCACCTGAGCGAAGCTCAAGGGGAGCTTAACTAATCACTTTCTGTCCGTCGTCCGGCGTCCGGCGTCCGTCGTCCGTCGTCGTCCATCCGGCGTTAACTTTACATTATCGACTTCTCCTCCTAAACCACTAGCCCAATTTTATTCAAATGTTGGCTAAATGTTTATTACCTAATGTCAATTCAGATTTGTTCAAATGAAGTTGCCCCTCCTCCTGGGTGGTGCCACACCCCCAAGGGGCACCAAAATCTTTGTAAATCTTCTTCTCATGAACCAGCAGTAGCAGAGACTTGATATTTGGTGTGCAGCTTCCTTTTGAGGTGTAGACTCAGATTTGTTCAAGAGAAGTTTGTGGGGCTATACTTGACGTTGTTATGAGAGGGGCAAAATTTTTTGCCCCGCCCAAAATTTCTATTTTCCAAACCGAGAGGCTGATTTGAACCAAATTTTATGTGAGGGCTTATTGGGTCATGAGTACTTGATTTATGCAAAAAAAAATTTTCCCGCAGCCCCGTGGGAACCACAGGAGCTAAAAATAGAAAAAATTTAAAACGCCCATATCTCCAAAACTGCACGGCACTGAGAATTTTTATTTGGTGTGCAGCTTCCTTAGGACCAACAGAAAGGATTGGTTAAAAAAAATTGCCATCGGTTTTATCATAGGGTACAGTTTCGGGACTTTGAAAAAGTGCTGAGTCAGCACTTTTTAACACTGTAGGCAATGGGAAAAACATTAAAAAATCTTCTTCTCCAGATCCAGCAGGCAGAATCTTTTGATATTTGGTATGCAACATTGTAGGGTGGATCTGATTCAAGTTTGTTCAAATCGGCCCCCTGGGTTCATATTTGGGCTCAGTATAGGAGCCCGATTTCGAACTTAGTGCATTTCAGGCAAATTTCTTAAAAAATCTTCTTCTCCAGATCCAGCAGGCAGAATCTTTTGATATTTGGTATGCAACATTGTGGGGTGGATCTGATTCAAGTTTGTTCAAATCGGCCCCCTGGGTTTATATTTGGGTTCAGTATAGGAGCCCAAATTTGAACTTACTGCATTTCAGGCAAATTTCTTTGAAAATCTTCTTCTCCAGATCCAGCAGGCAGAATCTTTTGATATTTGGTATGCAACATTGTAGGGTGGATCTGATTCAAGTTTGTTCAAATCGGCTCCCTAGATTCATATTTGGGCTCACTATAGGAGCTCGAATTCGAATTTAGTGCATTTCAGGCAAATTTCTTCAAAAATCTTCTTCTCCAGATCCAGCAGGCAGAATCTTTTGATATTTGGTATGCAATGTTGCGGGGTAGATCTGATTCAAGTTTGTTCAAATCGGCCCCCTGGATACATATTTGGGCTTACTATAGAAGCCCGAATTCGAACTTAGTGCATTTCAGGCAAATTTCTTAAAAAATCTTCTTCTCCAGATCCAGCAGGCAGAATCTTTTGATATTTGGTAAGCAACATTGTGGGGTGGATCTGATTCAAGATTGTTCAAATCGGCCCCCTGGGTTAATATTTGGGCTCAGTATAGGAGCCCGATTTCGAACTTAGTGCATTTCAGGCAAATTTCTTAAAAAATCTTCTTCTCCAGATCCAGCAGGCAGAATCTTTTGATATTTGGTATGCAACATTGTAGGGTGGATCTGATTCAAGTTTGTTCAAATCGGCTCCCTGGGTTCATATTTGGGCTCAGTATAGGAGCCCGATTTCGAACTTAGTGCATTTAGGCAAATTTCTTAAAAAATCTTCTTCTCCAGATCCAGAAGGCAGAATCTTTTGATATTTGGTATGCAACATTGTGGGGTGGATCTGATTCAAGTTTGTTCAAATCGGCTTCCTAGATTCATATTTGGGCTCACTATAGAAGCTCGAATTTGAACTTAGTGCATTTCATGCAAATTTCTTAAAAAATCTTCTTCTCCAGATCCAGCAGGCAGAATCTTTTCATATTTGGTAAGCAACATTGTGGGGTGGATCTGATTCAAGTTTGTTCAAATCGGCCCCCTGGGTTTATATTTGGGCTCAGTATAGGAGCCCAAATTTGAACTTAGTGCATTTCAAGCAAATTTATTAAAAAATCTTCTTCTCCAGATCCAGCAGGCAGAATCTTTTGATATTTGGTATGCAACATTGTGGGGTGGATCTGATTCAAGTTTGTTCAAATCGGCTTCCTAGATTCATATTTGGGCTCACTATAGAAGCTCGAATTCGAACTTAGTGCATTTCAGGCAAATTTCTTAAAAAATCATCTTCTCCAGATCCAGCAGGCAGAATCTTTTGATATTTGGTATGCAACATTGCGGGGTGGATCTGATTCAAGTTTGTTCAAATCAGCCACCTGGATTCATATTTGGGCTCACTATAGAAGCTCGAATTCAAACTTAGTGCATTTCGGGCAAATTTCTTCAAAAATCTTCTTCTCCAGATCCAGCAGGCAGAATCTTTTGATATTTGGTATGCAACATTGCGAGGTGGATCTGATTCAAGTTTGTTCAAATCGGCCCCCTGGATTCATATTTGGGCTTAATATAGAAGCCCGAATTCGCACTTAGTGCATTTCAGGCAAATTTCTTCAAAAATCTTCTTCTCCAGATCGAGCAGGCAGAATCTTTTGATATTTGGTATGCAACATTGCGGGGTGGATCTGATTCAAGTTTGTTCAAATCGGCCCCCTGGATTCATATTTGGGCTTAATATAGAAGCCCGAATTCGCACTTAGTGCATTTCGGGCAAATTTATTAAAAAATCTTCTTCTCCAGATCCAGCAGGCAGAATCTTTTGATATTTGGTATGCAACATTGTGGGGTGGATCTGATTCAAGTTTGTTCAAATCGGCTTCCTAGTTTCATATTTGGGCTCACTATAGAAGCTTGAATTCGAACTTAGTGCATTTCAGGCAAATTTCTTAAAAAATCTTCTTCTCCAGATCCAGCTTCAGAATCTTTTCATATTTGGTAAGCAACATTGTGGGGTGGATCTGATTCAAGTTTGTTCAAATCGGCTCCCTGGGTTTATATTTGGGCTCCGTATAGGAGCCCAAATTTTAACTTAGTGCGTTTCAGGCATATTTCTTAAAAAATCTTCTTCTCCAGATCCAGCAGGCAGAATCTTTTGATATTTGGTATGCAACATTGTAGGGTGGATCTGATTGTGATTCATGAACGTATTTATTTGTAAAGTTGATAGAATCTTAGACAAAATTTGCAGAAAAGATCTACTATAGAAGGGGTGGTATCCAGGGTGAACCGTTTACCCAAATCTAGCAGTACTAATGCATTATTCACACAAATCTTCGTTCAAATTTTATGACCCCTCATTGGAACACACGCATTCAGCTCATTCCAACAAAGGTCATATGCCATGTTTTCGAGACAAAGGAATAAAAATTTTAGTTATTCATGAAATTTTTAGGCAACTGTTGTCTGTTATTCACATTGCTTCATGAAATTTCAGTACTTTTAGAAGTTACCTCAGTAATCAAGGGTTAATTCCCCTTAATTAAATGTCGCCTCTAAAAAACAACCACTTTGCATATCTTACCTTTTTACCAGCATAACTGCCAAAACTTGTCAGCATTCTTCGCAAAAATCGCTATTCAAATTTTAATTTTTGTCTCTTAAACATACATGTACTTATCGCTTGTAAATACCCCATTGGAATGAGCTTTTTGAGCTCATTCCAATGAGAGGTCGCACACCATGCTTTTTGAGTCAAAAAAGCAATTTTTTTAGTTATTCCAGAATTTCGTACGTAAAACACAGCTTTATGACTTCACATTAAAATGAGCTCTCTAAGCTTGTTCCAATCAACATTCACGCACTATGTCTTTCACACAAAAAATAAAATTTTCCATTTATTCAGGAATTTTGTTTGCAAGAACACTCTTACCCCCCCCCCCCCCCCCCACAAACACACACACACAAACACACACACACACACACAAACACAGACACACACATCTAAAAGTTCGTCAGCAAAAAAACAGTTACTTCAATTTTTAAATGCATTATAGGAACAACTTGCCTAATCAAATTTAAATACTTTTGCATCATTCTGTATCTAGAACAAACCATTTACCATATCTTTACGCAAAATTCTCCAGCATCATTCACAAAAAAACACCATTATTTATATATTCACATTTCTGTCTCAAAAATATACCTGATCTTCCCATACCCCTATTGGAATAAGCTGTTTGAGCTTGTTCCAATGATGATAAAAAAAAATAAAATTTGTGAAAATTTTTGTTTTCTTGCATGCAAATATATACATGTAGCACATGGAAGATATCCACAGTTGGGGAGAGATGTCCAAGGCTATCTCTTCACATTCCTTGTTTGTGCTTCATGCTAAACCAGTTTGTCTGCAGAGATAAATTTGCTTTATTAAAAATCATTGGAGATTGGCCACACACCAATGATTTTAAATAAAACTAATTTTAGGTAACAAATGTTGAACTTCAAACAAAATCTATCACTCAACCAGTTAATGTTGATGAGGCATGACATGGTGAAGGTGACCTAAAATACTTCTTAGAGTCACTTTGTCAGGTGAGCGATTAAGGCCACGTGGGGCCTCTTGTTTGTGCTTGTTTTTTCGTGGGAGGGATATTCAAGGAGATTATTCAAGAGAGGGTTAAAAGATATAATTTGGAAGGACAATTCTTTTTCTTTGTTCTCTATTTGATGGTGTATTTGAAGGAAAAATGAAGCATTATTTCATCAAACTATAATTATAACTATCCCTATCAACAATTTTTCACCAAAAGGTCTCCAATAACCCAATAAATATATGTAGAAAATATATGTTCAAAATAAATAAATTGAACATCCCAAAAAAAGAAATAATAATAGAAAATATCTATATTGTCCGAAACGTCCGTGTCCGAAACATCATAGGCCGAAATGTCCGTGTCCGAAACGTCCAGGCCGAAACGTCCGTGTCTGAAATGTCCGGTCACCCAATTCCTCACCATACAAAAACTACTCCCTTTTGCCTGGTAACACCAATTTTAATATTGATTGTGCTCAACAAATAACAGTGAATGATTTCACTGTAAACAAAATGGTTGTGTCTAGTACTGCTTCAGTGAACAACTCTATCTATTTTCATATCGGCCAAGATTGGCATCATAACAGCATTTTGAAGTCATGTCAGTTTAGCAATTTTGGGAAAGAAAATCATATCTGATAAATAAAACCAAGTAAACTGTCCCCTCGGATCATTAATACCAAAATATTCCATTTTATTACTTTCCAAAGTGTGATTTACTGGGATTTCCAGGTTTGATTATAAACGATAACTTCACAAGTGAATTATGTAATCAACAATTGTCTCATGTATCCGTGCGCGCAAACAAAGATGCTTTGCCATGGGTGTAATGGGGACTTCATTGGGTTTTTTTGCTTTTTTTTTTTTTACTCTTCGCCTAACATGAAAAGCAGACGACACTTTCAAAAAAAAATTCTTGAATAACAGTTATTTTCATATTTTGTCTCAAAAACATAAGTTATGACCCCTCATTGGAACGAGGTCATTGAGCTTGTTCCAATGAGGGGTCATAACTTATGTTTTAGAGACAAAAAATGAAAAAAATAATGAAAATTCATTGGCGAGTTTTGAGAATAGCACTGGCCGTTTTTGGCCGTTACATTAGGTAACGGGTTAAATAATATAATTATCGTTAGTAATGAAAAGTAATAAAGAGAGTAATCTCTTGACTGGACTGGTTACGTGAAATAATTCATTCGATGCGAGGGACTATATTGTACTCGTGTTTGTAGAACGTCCCTCACCTTTCATGAATTATTTCACGTAACCAGTCCAGTCAAGCGATTACTCTCTATATGCCTACAGGGAATCATTTCTACCACATGTTGTGATCTATATCTATGATCACACTCCAGTGTAGGAAACCATTAGTGAATTTCATAAACGACTAGTCACCAAGCATTAGTCGATTATCTAAAAATCTGTTTCTCTGGCCTTCCCACATGGTCTTTTTGGTTGCGAACATGCTCTCTTTTTATAACCAATGTAAACTTACCAAAATAAAAATTAAATGGGTTATGTCTGATATTTTACCTAAGTTAATAAAATTGATAAATTTGTCCCTTGAATGCACTCAAGGGGCAAAATACCATCACCACCACCACCACCCATGCTATTCTGTAGATTATGAGGTCTGAAACATAAAACAAACCAAGAACATGAACTTTTGATGGCAAAGAAATAATTACAAAATAAAAAATAAATTAAACAAAATGCCTGTCCATGTGCAATTTTACAAGAAATGGCTAGAGAAACAGAAGATCTACTTTATGGGTCCTTATTGACTTCAAAAAATGTCATTGTTTTTAATACCTCAAATTTGCCCTAACAGATTAGGTAAAGGTACAGTTGAAAAACTACAATTACGTAGCAGATGCATACCAGTACAGTGGAGCCCAGGGGTCAGCCTGGCAGCTGATTTTAGGGAGAAGTGACTTCTCCCTTCCGAGACTTTAGGGAGAAGTCAGGACCCAGGAGGGAGAAGTCAGTGGACATGAAGGAGAAATCAGAAAAAAACCCATAAAACGTATATGTCATCGTGACAAAATAAATGAACATAGAGGACACAATTGTGGAGAAAAAAATAAATAAAAGTTATCCAAACATACAAACACACACAAAACTAAGTCAGATGGTTACATAACAGAATGTAGGTTAAAATCACCCCCCACCCCACCCCACAAAAAACTGTGTCGTTCATGGTTTCTGAATACCCCCTAACTCTTTGCCGAACAGTGATGACTAAGGTTACCGTGCAGTTGATTTTGTATTTGCGTCAACGATGTGGATTTGAAATTTAGTATGACCCATGGTGAGAGTGTTCTTCTCTGTAACAGAAGGTATATTCTTTTTAAAAAAATATTTAAAGTGTTCAAATTAAATTTCAAGTTCATATAAGAAGCTGGGTCATTCATGGTTTCTGAATACCCTAACTGAGTTGAAAAGCGTAGTTAAAAAAGTTTTCGATATCCTTCGTAAATTAAGCGTTATTAACAATTTGAGTTAATTAATTTCTTTGGTAAATGACAAAACATTTCAGTTGTCTCCCTTCCCGGCTGCGCTGGGCGGTCTCCCTAATTAGCGACAAGAAGCGTCAAGAAGCGACAAGAAGCGTCAAGAAGCGACAAGAAGCGTCAAGAAGCGACAAGAAGCGTCAAGAAGCGTCAAGAAGTGCCAAAATTCCTATATAGCGTCAAGAAATTAAAAATAATATTGATTACATATTTATAATTTATATATTTATAAATGAAATATTATATTCGTTGTTGATAGAACTCTTAGCCACGCCTATCTCGGCGTGTTTCCAGATCCCACGACGAGGACGTAGTTCTACACCGGGATCCACATTTGTTTTTTTGTTTTTTTTTGCAACTTATATACAGTATATACAGAGTGTACAATGGGGTAGGAGTTGGCAGGTTTGTTTGGTTTTTAGTCGTTTTGTTGACATCGTTTTTTCACTCCTGACCCTTTTTCTTTTCCCGGGTTTTCGTGCAAAAGCACTCGTTTTGGGAATAGTGAGTGCGCCATCCGTTGATGTAGTAGATTCTGGCTGCTTGGGATTTTTAGCGCCATGAGTTAGAAATTTATGCAGAGTTGCTTGCTTTTCTTTCTCAGATTTACCCTGCCAAAGAGCCTTTGAGCACTGCAAGTGGACAACGGACGGGTTTAATTCAAAATCCCCATGACCGTATAAAGCACCATATATTAAACTTTCCTGTAATTTTATTTCTTTATATATTTTCTTCAACAGCTCTGGTAGCTTTTCAGGTTTCCACTCCTGATTAAGTTTCAAAATGTGATTCATCGACTCACAGTTGTTATTCTTCCAATGCAAAGGAATTCTCGGGTTGGCCCTGCGAGCCTTATACACATGTTCCCTTATTGTAGGAATGACCTTTTCAGTGAGATATGGACCTACAAGCTCCTCGTATTTTCGTTCGATATCAGACGATTTGGAAGTGAAATCTACAGTAGTATCTGCCTCAATTAAACCACTCTCACCAAACAAGTCTGATACTATTTGTTTGGAATTGCGGTCATTCATGCCAACCTTACACCGCAGGTATCTAGAAACATTTTCACTCAAGTGCCGTGTACACAATGTCAATTCAGAGCCCGTAAAGCTTGACTTTATTGCTTTAACTAAAGCTTTTTCTTCATCTGAGCCAATTACTAAATCATTCAAACTTAATAATGTGTCAGTTATCCTGGTGTCCAGCACTGCAGCGATATGAGTGAAAAATCTTTGGTAGGTGTGATATGCACCGTCCCAATGCAGATATATTGGACCCATTATTATTGGAGCAGTACTTTTGCCTTTCCGTCTCAGTTTATGCTCTTGAAATACTGTTGTTGTCACAAAACAGGCTCCAAGATTAAATGTCCTATCTACACCAATTATCGATGATTTACATGCACTTGCAAAGTGTTTCATTTGAAAATCTGTATAACATATAACATTTGGAGGTTTGCCTGCAGTCTGAATAACTTCCTTCAAAAATGGGTGTTTGTCAGAATTCATACTGATCACATTTTGCATATGATCGGCAATATTTTGTTTGTTGCCTGGATTTTTTTCCTTATTTATTGCGTACTTTGTATTCTCCACATACTTAGAGTCGCGCGGCTGGTGCTCTGAGTTGAAGAGGTCTTTAAAAACTTGCTTAATTGATTTACCAGAGTTTATATCTTCTTTTATCCGCAACTTTGTTTCTGGAGAAGTTCTTATATATTCATGGCTTGTTACCTTCGCATTGCCATGTTTGCACACAGTTTCAACAGGATATGTGCCTATATATTCAGCAATTGCTTTTGTCGTTGTTTCTGTGCAATAGCCTGGCATTTTTTCGAACCAACTGATTCTTTTCTTGTATGTTTTATCTCTTTTGAGAGATGCATAACAACGTTTTAAAATATGCAAATTGGAATCATCAGGCTGTGGTTCCAAAGGAATAAAAAATTTTTTCACTTCTTTGCAAAAAATACCATTTTTTTTTACACAGGATGCCAATATACCATTTTCATGTCGTACAAAATAAGTGGTTTTTGTGGAGGTTGATTTGGAATCCCATGTTCCACAATCATCCCAGAATTCCATTTTCTTCGAATTTTTCTTTTTATTAAGATTGGACTCATGATTTAATACAAAATATACATTTTCTTTAATTTGTTCTGGAACTTTTGTACAGGTTGGTTTTGTATTAACCAAAATATCTATAAGCCTTTCTGTAGATAGAAATTTCCCATCTAAACGGTCTTGTTCAGTAAAACTAGATTTTTCAGTGTCTTGCGTCTCTTGACTGTGATCCTCATGTAGGGGATCGTTCATAGAGATATCACTTTCAATATCAATTTGATCTAAAGAATCGTCACAAAGTATCTCATTTTTTGACATGTCGCGAGTCTTGTCATTTCTACATTGATCTACATCAAGTAGATCATTAACAATACTTTTAAAAGACTCACGTCGCTCTGACATATTTGTTGTGTCAAATATAGTTGGGCAGGCTAAATTTGACTCATTTCTTGTACTATTTAAAGGTGGAAATTCATCCATGTCATCAACATCGATAATAGATATTGGTTTGCCAGTGTTGACTTGAACAAGTGGCACAAAATGGTTGGGCGTCCATGTTTTATTGAACCCAAAAGACGTACTCGTCCATAAAAGTACGATGGGTTCTTTCGACTTGCCATGAGCGGGTTGAAATGTGGTATTTAAAATACCTATTGTTTGGTCCATGAAACCATTTCGGGGTGGATAAACAGACTTAATTGGGCAACCCAACACCGTTGCCGCGGCAAGAATTGTCCACGCCGACGAAAAAGCTTTATTAGTAGCGGCGCTTTTACACGCATCATCAAAAGAATTAGAGACAAAGCTGAGACTTATCCAAGCCCAATCACAATAACCGCGGTCATCAAATAATTTATATGCAAACTACAAAGTTATAGCTGGATCCAAAGAAAAATGAGATAGAGAGAGTGTATATGAGAGAGAGAGAGAGAGAGCGAATAATTAAAGTAGTTAAAAATCATAACATTAGCAACAAGG
Organism: Pictodentalium vernedei; assembly: GCA_031216915.1. Lineage (NCBI taxonomy): Eukaryota > Metazoa > Mollusca > Scaphopoda > Dentaliida > Dentaliidae > Pictodentalium > Pictodentalium vernedei. The sequence continues at coordinate 37,232,961 of CM062291.1, read as the reverse complement.
GCGACAACATACACAATTTGTAAAAATTAAAAACAAATTAAAAACAATTAGGAAAGGGATAAAAAGTACTTTATAAATTATTATTTTTAATTTCTTGTCGCTATATAGGAATTTTGGCACTTCTTGACGCTTCTTGTCGCTTCTTGACGCTTCTTGTCGCTTCTTGATGCTTCTTGTCGCTAAATAGGGAGACCCGCGCTGGGTAATAATACACTGTTCAGAAAACTGACAATTTCTGCCAACCATCTTTCACTGACACGCGCGATTGGTGCTTTGAAGGTCTGCCATTCTTATCCATCCAAATACCTGTGATTTCTATTGTAGCCTTATTACATTTAACCCCCTTCCAACAAACTTCACAAATTTTCAAAGAAAAACATTCAATGCAAATTGCGGGGCGAATTTCAATGCAGCCAATTTTTCAGTGGAACAGAGCATAACCGCAAGCAATTTCGATATGGACGAACTGTCTCCAATACATTTTTTTTTGTTTTGAAACGGTGGTTAACTTTAATAAATTCTAATTAACTCGATGCGTGTCTTGTGTGATTCGTTGTTTTGTCTGGTACTTTGTTTTTAAATAGCCATTTTGTGCTGGTTGCTATCAGTTGGGGCGAATTGTTCGAACGACTACGCCATTGCAATTCTTTTCAGAAATATAAAATTGGGCTAGTTTAGGCTATTTTCATAGCCGTGTGACGGACTTTAACAGCAACCGTGTTTACTGTTTTTTGCGGAAGCGTGTGTTTTTAAAAAATAAAACATAAGAAAATACAGTAAACTGCCATGTCTCCCAAGGAAGTTTGGGAGGGCGACTTGAATTTCGCCCCCAGTGTAAGCCAAGGCGACTTGAGGAATGACAAGGCGACTTCTTCGCCCAAGTCGCCCACTCGGCTGACCCCTGGTGGAGCCCACTTAATTGGATATCTCTTAATTGTATATCCCTGTTAATTGAATATAATTTCCCAACACAAAACCATTTACCATACCTCCATTACAAATTTGACCTGTTACTTGAATATAGGTTATAAAGTAAACTCCTGTTAATTGAATAAAAAATCTTGTAACCTGTCGAGAAATTACCCTGACTCTCCCCAGTTTTCCTTTGTTTATAGACCTATTTGGCCTCAGTTTTCACACATTTAATCTATTATATCTTGTTTAACAGAGCTCATTGAGCTCTGTCAAACAAGATATAATAGAATAAATGCTAAGTTTATCTCTAGAGTACAGGAAAGTGACACAATCCCTGTTAATTGAATACTCCTGTTGATTGAATAATTTTCATTGGCAAAGTGGCTATTCAATTAACAGGGTTCCACTGTAATTGTGAAAGATGTTTAAAAGATTTTTTTTTATCAGATAGACTGGTTCTCTCCTTAGTTTTGTGTTTATGGTGTCTTATTAGGTATATCTATTTTTAATTGACTGTTATTGATTTTACACAGTGAAAATATCCAGTGTCTGATGCAAACCATAATATATTCAGTTCACTCTATTTTTTCACAGGGCAAATATCCAATGGCTAATGAGGTTTCCATACAGGATGTTTCTTCTAGACTTTCATTGTTAACACTACACTTTCCAAAACTAAGAATTTTATGGTGCCAAAGTCCATATGCAACAGCAGAAATATTTGAAGAATTGAAGGTAAATAATTGATTTTGTCTATCAAATTCATTTTGGCTTGAAAATCACGAGAAAATGTATGTATCACATAACGTGTTCCAATTCCGTATCATATAGATGACTCATTCCGATTTCGTATTATATAGATGACTCGTTTCTGGTAACGCAACAGCCTATCATAACAGGCACATTAATACATTCTATGAGTGTTTCGATGATTGACTTGGCTGGTCGCTTTCAAAACAAAACGGAATTCTTTACAATTAGCAACAGAACTATTAACAGCAAATAACACCCACAGCCCCCTTAAATCCCACCACGACCCCTACCTCCCACCACGATATTGCACACTTGTAAATTCAAGGGTATTATCATAGGAAGTGACATTGAGAGTGAATAATTTTACCACGCAATTTTGAAAATTTGTGGTGACCACATTACTCATTGTTTGTTAAAGTGCACAACAATATTGTTCCATAAAATATGGGTCTTTTTTTAAACGTTTTCTCTCCCAACATTATGGCCCAAAACTGTATTAATAATTTAAGATTTAATCTGTTTATGTGACAGAATTGTTAGATAAATGAATAATCATGACAATGTGCATGTCCTGTGATTTGCATCAGATTCTCGGTAGTGTCCAGAGTGGGATCACAACTCGCCGGCAAAGCCGGCTCATTGAGATCCCATTCTGAACACCACCTCGAATCTGATACAAATCACAGGACATGCACATTGTCATGATAATCTGTATGTATCATTATTGTTATACGTGGCAAGAATTTTGGAAAAAAAAAGTTATTCATTTTCGGATCTTGTAGTTTTTCAATTAAGGCCCTGCGAATATCAAATTTAGGGTCGAATCAAATTCCAGATCATTTCAGGCATAGGATTTCACATTGAATCTCTGCTCTCATCAGAATGTAAATATTGCACCTTGTTGCAATTGTAAATATTCAGCAGTCACAACTCAAGTATTGTATTCAACAGTGATTCATCTATTTAGCAAGTTAGCATGGTGGCTCAGTAGTAGACTGTTGGACTTCTATGCTAGAGGTCCCGAGTTCAATCCTCATCCAGGATGACCCGTGTTATGTCCTTGGGCAAAGCACTTTATCCCGGTTGCCTACATGGGGGCACGATGATGCCATGTACAAAGGCGTACTGCATGTCCATGATGCACATGTCTTCTACTGCTGTAACCCTGCTTGAGCTGAGCTTGAACAGAGTTAGAATGTTGAGGAGCTAAATGTTGCTCGTCGTTTCTCGGTGGTTCTCTCTGGGTACTCCAGCTTCCTCCACCTATAAAACTGTCACGGTCACAATTAGCCATTATGCATATATATGTGACCTTTACCCAACGAATCACCCGCATCCGCCTGCGTAATATGCAAATTCAGCAGCTAAAAAAATATTATATTTTTATACTGTACCAATGACCCAGACATAGCTGGTGCTAACTCTTAAAATATAGGGCCAAACACAAATTTTGCCCCCCAATCCCCAAAATTTGCATCTAAAACCAAAGAAAACATGTCCTGAATGGCCCTCCACACTTCACCTCTACTGCGCATGCGCAGTGTCAAGGATGTTCCGAAATTGGCGCCATTAATCATTCTAAGTTTGGCCCTTCATCAGTTAACATCTGACTGATCTTTGTGCTTGTAAATCTCAGTTTAAATGATGCCAGACACATAAATATTAATGAAATGGTGATTCTAAGGAGGATAGAGAAGGAGGAGAGGAAAAATGTGTGACAGAATATTATCAGGGCTGTAACTTAAAATTTTTTAATGAAATTATGTTAAGTTACCTATTTTCGAGGCAGCAGCCATTTTGTTGTCATTCTGGTTATTTAGTTACACTGATTTTTCAGTGTTTTCCTCTCTCCCTTTCCTTTAAGTCCCCTCTTGCTATTCTCCCATGCTTTTGGCATAGTTTCTGTAATTATTATTACTAAAATTTCTTGGGAGTTTTAGCTGAATAACAGAATGAATTCTGTTCTTTTCCCCATGTTTACGTCTTCACCTACGGGTGGTTAGGCGTTGTGTTCTGCATCTACCATCTGATGTTCTGCAGTTTCTTCCCTGGAAGTCTCTGTTTTGCATCAGATAGTGTATTTTTGGTAACTGATTCCGGGCCTGGGTGCCTGGAGTCTTATTTTAGTGTTTTTACACTCATTGTTTACATTTACAACAGCCCTCTGTGTGAGGGGGGGATTTCTTGAAAATAATATCTTGATGTTATTTTAATCATAACTTGATACATTATTATTGTTCGTAAGTGTTGAATAAATTGTTTAAAATATTTTTAAAATTTTTGTCCACACTTAGGCTTGGGATCCATAGGGGCTCAACGTTACTTTTCAGAAACTTGGGCTATTCTGAAAAAATATTTTTTCAAAATATTTTGATTTCAATTATTTTTTCTATATTAATGGATCATATTATTATTATGTATTTTGATTGCCAGGGGTTGGTGCGAGTACCAGGACTTTGTTTTCTTTTCACATTGAAAGGATTTTGATCAATTGTAATAAGAGGAAGTCTTCCTCTGACTTTTATAATCATTCTATATGTGGTCAGTGTACTCGCATTAACTCCTGTTCTGTATCGTATGATTTCGATGACAACATGGGAAGCGTATGTCACGGTATGTTAGTGGGGAATTGGACACTCCGGTCCTTTCCCCGCAGGGTCACTCTACTTTATCAATTTCTATTTCAGACGATCAAGATTAGGGTGATGTATCTGTGATGTCTTCCAACAGTGTGCCTCCGTCGTCACAATTAATGAAGGGCTAGCGGAAAAGTGCTCATGTAAATACGCCAATTGCCTAAGAGGACCCTAGTAGGTTCGACGGCCTTTGACGTCCGCTAGTTCGCCCGGTGTAGCGTCCATTCATCGAATGGTTCGGCAGCCGGGTTCGTCCGTTGCGGTCTAGAAGGAGTTTTGGGGTGATGCGAGCACTATAAATCAACCAAATGCACACCCAGTGACGGCGGATTAGAGGGAGAACGGAGGAAGCCTTTTAGTCCGGTTCATAGCTCGTTCTGGTCCATCCGGACGACGAGCGAGAGAGGCCCCTCTCTCGTACAACAACATTTGGCCCCAGATGTTGTGGTACAAAATGTTTCGCATTCGGAGCATACGTCCGTGGCTCGGGACGCTCCGACATATAGGCAGTCCGGAGTAGACTGTCAATAAGGCTTCCTCATTCTCATGGTAGCGCACACGACCGCTCTTGGCTACGTGACCTCGGATATCCAGTCAGCTTCGCCAGTCAGAGAATCATCGGCGACCAGGTCACACCATCCGGTAGCCAGGGACACGAGGCCTGCAGACTCCGGGCGTTCGCATAGGAAAGTGTGCGGGAGTCAACGTACACGGAGCTTCCGGCGGCAATGCATCGTAAGACCGCTACTGCACAGGCCTCGGGAAGGGACGTGCTTTCCTAAATAGCACAGCTTATCGCAGCATCCCAGCATCAACTGAATCTGTCGCATATTTTTTATCCGGCGATGCTGGGTCGGGACGCTCCGCGGAAGCGGGTACGGACGTCCAAAAATTTCATCCGGTCCGACGGGATACCGAAAGGGATTCGGAGGATTTCGAGCTTTCCCTTTCGGAACAACATATGCTGTTGTGTATGTCATCTGACTTGATCTTCTGCAGCTTCTTTCGTCAGACCAGAATGCTGCGATGCCGGATAAGAAACTGATAGCGTCGGTGGACTTAGAAATTTTTGGTTCGGTTCAGGGACATCGTCCCTCAGTTCCGACATAGTCCAATAATGTCACACAAACTTTCGAATTATTGAACGACGTTATATATATATTATTATTATATGCTTGCTATTACCAAGCATTTCGGGTTTCTTGTTCGCAAAGTTACGGAGATGTCTTTCAAAAGTGTGCCTCTGTCATCATAGTTAATGAAGAGCTAGCGGCAATAAGTGCTCATGGAATATGTCTATCGCCTAAGAGGTCCCTTGTAGGATCGACGGAGTGACATTCGCTAGCTCACCCGGTGTAGCGTACATTCATTGAATGCTTCGGCTGCCGGGTTCGTCCGTTGCGGTCTAGGAAGGAGATTTGGGTGATGCGAGCACTATAATTACTTTAGTACTCACCCAGTGACGGCGGATTGAGGACAGATCGGAGGAAGCCTGTTAGTCCGGTTCCTGGCTTGTCCAGGTCCGTCCGGGCTGTGAGCGAGAGAGGTCCCTCTCTCGTCCAACAACATAGGGGACCGCATGTTGTGGTTCAGATATTTTACATTCGGAGCATATGTCTGTTGGTTGGGATGCTCCGTTATATTGACAGTCCGAGAGACTGTCGATAATTCTTCCTCATCCTCACAGCAGGGCACACGACCGCACATTGGCTACGTGACCTCGAGTATCCGATCAGTTTCGTCATTCAGTGATTCCACGGCGAATAGGTCACGCCATCCGGTAGCCAAGGGACACGAGGCCTATACACTCCGTTCGCTCGCATATTAGTAGTATGCATGGGGTAACGATCACGGAGCTTCCAGCTGCAATGCATTGTAGGACCGCTTCTCCACAGGCCTCAGTGACGGATGTGCTATCCGAATTAGCACAGTTTTTTCGCAGCATCCCAGCAATCGACAGTTTCTTTGTCGAATCAGGAATTATCTGACGGCGCTGGGTCGGTGCGGTCCGCGGTTGCATCAGGTACGGACGACCGAACGCTTTATAGGGTCCGACAGGATGGCGAAAGGGATTCGAAAGATTTCGAGTTTTCCCTTTCGTAGCATCGGAAGCTGCCATTCATATCTTCTGGCATTATCTTCCAGTGATTGTTTTTCGGACTACATTGCTGCGATGTTGGATAAGAGACTTATAGCGTCATTGGACACGGAATTTTGGATCGGTTCAGGGACATTGTCCCTCACTTACCGACACAGTCCAATAATGTCATTAGAACATGTGTATTATTTATCGACGCTATATATGCATATAAGCCTGCTACCAAGCATGATAGTTTAGTTTCTTGTCCGCAATGCTCATTTCTGCCTTTTTATCATTTATACGAATAATTTATTTTGGCAGAGCAGGGCATACCGAGAGTTCATATGCGTCTAGACGGCGTGGTTAAAGACTGGAAATATTCTTTTTCGCCGTCTATGTCTTTTCCAACCACAATGTTGGAAACGACAATGATGTCTAGTAGACTTAACTTAGACGCTTTATCATACGTAATCCACCTTACTGAGGCGTTATCATTACGTCTTCAAGAAAAGAATTACGGGATATTATCCTCAATGTGATTTCTTTTGAGGGCAGTAGTTTGTTCACGTATAACTCCGCCCTTCAGTGGCTGATTGGAGTTGGTTAGACGTGACGCAGCCCTAGCTACATCCACGCGCGTGGATAGTAAGGTGAAGAACTCTCTTAGAGTTGCTTTGTTCTCGGAGAAGCTTCTCTTCGACAGCAACTTTTCAGCAATCCATGAATTGCTCGATTTACACGTTCTCTTGTCTATCTAGTGTTGCAAGAGATTCAGAACTGGGGCAAACATTCGGTGGTTGACTCAGAGAGTGCCACTGCAGTTGCCGGATCCGAGTGTTATAATTATGACGGTTGCCAGTCAAACAGGTTGGGATATAATATTGATCCCAATGGATTCGAAGTGCCAGGGTCTTTGGGTTCCGCAGTCTCTAAGCAAGCACTTATCTTCCGCGGAATAATGTTTTTTAGGCTTGCTTTATGTCATTGGATGAACATTATTCAGAAACGCATGTCCAAATCCTGTCCGTTAATTCGACAGTAGTGGCGTATCTCCAGAACCAGGGAGGCACTCATTCGTTTCCGTTATTCAATTTAATGGAAAGAATCCTTCTGTTTGTTATAGTACACCAAGTTCTGTTTCGGTCCGTCATATTCCGGGTCGTCTGATTGTTTTACCGGACTCCCGTTCACTTATGGGTCGCTTGTTGCCGTCAGAATGATCTCTCAACAAACAAGTATTCAGTCAGATTTGCTATCAATGGGAGCGCCCAATGATAATTTATTTACGACACAGCTTGCTAATCAATTGCAGACGTATGTGTTTGCTTGTCCGGATCTCTGAGCTAATGTTGTTAACGCTCTATTGATCTAATAGGACGGAATGATAGGATATGCGTATCCTCCGGCGCTGTTGTTTCAGCAGGTATTGCTAAGATAAACAACCACAATACATTTCTGTTGATAGCATCTCTGTCTTCACAGAGACTGTGGGTAAATTTACTCTGATGTCTACTGTGGGACTTAACGCGAAATCTTCCTCAATGAGAGGATCTTTTTTCGCTGGGTAAAATCGTGTCATCTTTATCACAACCCGCAAGGTCGCAACCTTCACGTTTTCCGTTGTGTGGTCCTTATTGCATTGTAAGCATTGTACTGGACGAGCTTTGGACGCGATTTCTTACTATAGGAGATCCTCTTCTTCGCTATTCTATGCGGCTAAAGTGGAGGCTCTTCCGTCGTTGGTGTAGGGATCACTATGTTCATATTGTTGATCCCTCCATACTACTCATTGCAACTTTTTAGTATACTTGTTTGACAAGATCTACTGCAGCCTGTTATTATTAAGGTTATAGGTTTATGTTACCTCATACCTATGCACTCTATGATAGTTTACAATTGAGTCTTATGTCTCTTTATCTAAGTCAGTTAGTAACTTTTCGATAAATAGACTTAGAATCATTAGATTAAATTCCTATATGGAATTTAACTTCGGTTCTTATTTAGCTAAGTAATCATTTGAGCCTCTGGAAACAGTAGTTTTCAAATTCTGACCTTTTAGACAGTAATTCTGTTGGCTTCTCTTTTACTGAAGAGTCAGTGAGTTTCATGCACTATCGGTGGATGATTTTCACTTTCGTATTTTCGGAATCACTACTTCCTTTACTATTTAGGTTGGATTTTTGCATAAGAGTTAGGCTCCTAATATCCGGATCCTATTGTTATTAAAGTCCTTCCGTCTTCGTACGGGCATAGGCCTTTACTCTGTCCAGTTAGAGTTTATGTATTTATAAACAGATATCTGTTTATTACTACGGGCGTAAACTTCTAATGTCTTTGATGCCTATTAGAAGGACGTTACGCTCCATTCTATTGCTAATGGATTCAATTAACTATCGATACTGCTTATGGTATATCTTTGACTCAGCAGTTGTGTTTGAGTTTTCGGCTCATGAAGTAAGAGTTCTTCTACATCTTGGGCTTACTTTAATAGTGTCGCTATTATAGATTTTTGAAGGCTGCTCATTGCGCTCAGCCATCCACATTCATGAATTTTTTATCTCAGAAATATTGAGTACATTTCTGGAGGCCTCTATTGTTAGGTCTATTATCTACTGCTCAGAATGTCATTCACTTAACAGTTGCTACTATAGCTAGGTAGGCTGTCTGTTTCGGCAGTGACTCCGTTCTGCTGCCCTCTTCGCTCTGGGCTATTTGACCCAGGGCAAGGAAAAGGGGGGGGGGGGAGGGTGTTCCCTTGGGTCACCTGTTTTACTATGAAAACAAGGGGATACCTCCTCCGGAGTTAGTAATTCTGAGCTGTTATTGGGATGGTTGTTTAGTGAGAAGTTTATGTTTTAAAAATTCATACAAGTCTTAGTTTTTAAAGTATAGCTTTTGAATATAGCACGTGTCAACGGACATGATTATGCAATCCTCAGACACTTTTAAGGAGTATAAAGAGTCTCTATTCTTTAGACTTACTTTATTTATTGGCTTACTTTAAAAATTATTAGTATAAGGATTATACTAGATATTAATAGAGTACATGGATGTATGATGCTCAATTTTGGAAGGTGTTGTATCTTTCTAATTTATCATAAATAAGAAAGATACATGTAAGGCCTAATACTTCTTTTTCCCTAGAGGGGATGACTCTATTTTATATTATTGAGCGTATTCCATCTTGCTCTATGTCCTTGGCCCTCCAGCCTTTTTACTATTCAGCTATGTCTGGGTCATTGGTACAGTATAAAAATGTTAAAAAATCTATAGTAATTTATATATTTTTTATACTTACCAATGACCCAGACGGGGATGGCCCTCCCAGGAGTTGGGAACTCTTACCTCCCCGCTGAGTACATAGCGCTTACCAGGCACTGGTTATTAGAATGATTAATGGCGCCAATTTTGGAACGTCCTTGACACTGCGCATGCGCAGTAGAGGTGAAGTGTGGAGGGCCATTCAGGACATGTTTTCTTTGGTTTTAGATGCAAATTTTGGGGATTGGGGGGTAAAATTTGTGTTTGGCCCTATATTTTAAGAGTTAGCACCAGCTATGTCTGGGTCATTGGTAAGTATAAAAAATATATAAATTACTATAAATTTTTTAACTTTTTGAATAATTTCAACAAAACCATATCATGTGACCCCTCTTTGGAACGAGCTTTTGTTTAAAAAAATATTATTTTTTGAATAATTTCAACAAAACCATATCATGTGACCCCTCTTTGGAACGAGCTCAACGAGCTCGTTCCAAAGAGGGGTCACATGATATGCTTTTGTTGAAATTTTTTCAAAAAATTTAAAAAATAATATTTAAAATAATAAATTTTGAAATCATCTACATTGGGTAAAGGGTTAAACCCCAATAAATAAATATATGAGTAAACTCTATCCATTCCTCAGTGGTAGAGCTTTGAAGCAACTGGTTCACTCCTTCATAACCTCTCATTAGGATTATTGAAATTCTCTTTTCCTTGATCTGCCACATACATTGCTGAGGCAAATGCAGAGAATCCTGAATATTGCTGCTCGAATTATCAGTGATGCTAAACACTTCAACCACATCACTTCTATCTTGAAGAATCTCTGAAGTCAAGTGCATTTTAAAATTCTCATGCTGGCATTTAAATGCATTCATGGTGTCTAGTGCCTACATACCTGTGTGAGCTTCTCTCTCGCCGCATACCTATGCAGAGCCTTCGTTCTCCTGACCATACCCTTTACACGATCTGTGTTGGCGAGCGAGCAGGCTTCCTCAGTTCCTGGTCCAGGACTCTGGAATGCATTACTCCCACATCTCCGGTCACAACCAAGTTTACTTGCTTTCAAGAAATAGCTTAAACTTATCAATTCAAATAATTTCTTCCATAGCTTGTGTTCTACATTGCTCATGTTTCCGTAGTCCATTCCAGAATACATGGTTTATTCTGGGCATGTGCAGACAACTAGGATTACCAATCTGGTTGTTTTCTTTGCAAACCGTCATTCTGGAATATCATTCCAAATCATTCTGAGTAAACCATCTCGCGAGCAGGTTTAGATGGTTTACCTTTTATTCCTGACATGCGCAATTATCAACAAATAGTGGAAAATATTTCCCTGTTCGTTGTATTCTCCAAAACATTTGAGTGATCAAGACAATAACAAATATGTTAGGTACATGGAATTCAACAAAATATTTAAACATAGTATACCCACAAATATTTGATGAAAATAAAGAGAAAGAAATATGGAGTTAATTCAATTAAACAACAGGGCCGTTGACCCACCCCCAAATTGAATAAATGATTTTTTTGAACCCTGGAATTCATTTTTTTTGCGAAGCGACCACTCTTGACCGCTCATAACTGACTCATTTATTTCCCCTTGACCCGAAACCCTGATTATTGTGACAGAACATTACATCTGGATATGAAATCCTAAGAGGATGAACGTTGGGTGTGTGTGGGGGGGGGGGGGGGGGGGGGTGTACACCCAACTTGGTTACAAGGCTCAAATCCTACAGATGCAAAAATTCTGAAAACTGAAGATCTGGAAATCTTTCTCCACTCGCCCCACCAGTTAGAAATTTTACCACACCCTGCTCCATTTTAACGCTACAGCCAAGCTGTGTGGGTTTGCCTCCCCCACCTTCTCTCTGGTGAGATCGGATATTGTTACTGAACCTTAACAATGCAGTGGTACTTTCATGACCTTCTTGTTCACAGGAACTCTGTGGTGAGAGTGCACAGACAGGCTTTGCTGGTTCTCAGTATACTCATAACCAACAAATAGTGGACACCAAATACTGAATTTTTTTTTAAATTCTCACTCAAATAACGTCAACGAGCCGAGTTGAATGGACACAATGGCGAGAACCTGTCCCCAATCTCCCGGCGTCTGGGCCAGTGTTGTAGAGGCTCAGGTCAACCTAAAGCTTTAGCATCCCCCCCCCCCCCCTAAAAAAAAAAAATTATTGACCCAAATGCTCTCCAATATAGGGCTACACAGGCTACAATTGCCTCATATTCGATCTTGGAGTAGTAAATTTTCTCGGAGAAGGCCTTGTCCAAACTAGGCCTCTCTGGTCGTCTTCCCAGGTCCTTGTACTAACTGGGCCTCCGGTCGTTACCCCCCTCCTCCCACTTCAATGAAGGGAAGTGGGAGGAGGGTAACGACGGGAGGGTGCTAGCTTGGACTAGGCAAGGACCCCCGAAACCCCACAACATTACAAATATCATGGTATGCCCCCGACCTTACAAAAAATGGCTAGAAATGGCTATCCCCCCCCCTCCCCCCAATTATAGAATCCTGGCTACACCCCTGAATAAATGGAAGTTGAAATAATAATAAAACTCAAGTGCTCTGTCCAGCGTTTCTTTGTAAATTTTTTGTTTCTTTTTAATCTGGTCATATTGACCTACCTATCGATAGGAGAGTTATGCTGTTTTATGCAGATGCGGCACTGCGATGAGCAAAAACAGCATCTATGTTGTCATTGTCAACATCATCAACAAAAATTTCTATCGCCATTTCCTCAAATTCCATTCAGGTTTACATTTAAAGTGCAATTTGCTGTTTCCCCGCAATTACTATTCTGTATCTTCACTGCGCATGTCACACTATTCCATGTAATCCGGAATAGACTCACGGAAACATAAGCATTCTCTAAGGCATTTTAGAGCAGCCATGGTGATTTCACGCTGTATAAAATTAATTATTATTATTAGAATATTCCCAGATGAAATCAATGTAGTTTGAACCTCCTCTTGTTTAACTCTTCTTCTATCATCAGGTCTCCTATACAGGAGGGGGGTGGGGGGCATGGGATGGGGGCAGGGATGTGGCTAGAGGGTTTCAGCTGGGGGGGGGGGGGGCACCGGTTTAAATTCCAACTGTGAGTGGTTTTGATAGGTGGCTGCACTGCAGCGCTGGGTGCTATCTTTTAACCCTTTACCCAACGAATCACCCGCATCCGTCCACGTAATATGCAAATACAGCTGCTGAAAAAATATTATTTTTCGAAAAATTTCAACAAAACCATATCATGTCGAGCTCGTCCCAAGGAGGGGTCACATGATATGGTTTTGTTGAAATTTTTTTTAAAAATTAAAAAAAAGGATGTTTAAAATAATGAATTTTGAAATCGTCTGCGTTGGGTGAAGGGTTAGGAACCCTTCTGAAAAGTTTCACTAGTCCTGAAACGGAAAAAAAATCATTTATAATGTGTCTGGGTCAGAAAATTTACCGGATTGATGTCAGAGTTGAAATTTTGAGGCCATGTCAATTTTAGAGTAGGAAATTTGGAACTCAAGTTTCCAGTTGGAAATAAAAGATCAAAATTTCTCATCATTAGTTGGAATTTTAATATTTTTCAAGAACAATGTTAATTTATTGAATTTCCAACTATTTGCTTTTTGACCTCGGAATTTCCAACTATTGAAAAAAAATACTCCTAGCTGGTGGGGGGGGGGGGGGGAGACAACCCCCCCCCCCAAATCCCCCCTGTTGCCACATCCCTGGATGGGGGTTGTCCTGTACAGGAAACCTGATGATAAAAAAAGAGTTAAAGAGGAGGAGATGTGCAGGAAGATTTTAAAAACATATGATCGATTTGAAAATTTTGAATCGGTGTGACTTAAATTGAATCAAATGATTTTAAATCAAAACAAATTTCAAAGCTTTGCAGGACCTTTTTTCAAACGCAAATAACAATGAGCTAATGGAAATGACAAGATGATTCAAAGGCATAATAACATTTTGTATGATTATATGAGAGGCATAGCATAGTAAACACACTATTAATTGAAAATAGAATATGTTTTCATTTTTGGAATTCACTTTAAAAAATTTCCACAATCCTTTATAAGTATTTCCAATAGTTCTTTGAATCTAGCACCCTATGTGACGACATGTAACTAACTTACCCAAAGCATTTTTACAGCCTTAGTCATTATATATTTTCCTGTAGCATGTAATATGGCAGCCAGCAATTTTTTATAACCAGAAAGTGTGACTAACCCTGTGCACTGCACAGGGTTAGTCACACTCTCTGGTTTATAAAAAAAAGTTCATTTCTAACTGAATAACTAACCTTGTGCACTGTACAGCCTTAGTGTAAATGTCATCTATATCAACTCTTTACCCAATGTAATGGTTGAAACCAGCCAGTACTTTTCAAACTCAGTTTAAGAACCCTCGTTGAGTTTGTTTTTAGTGAATTCCAAAAATGAAAACATATTCTACAGTAGAACCTGTCTTGAGAGACTTCCCTTTGGGCCACACAAAAGTGGTCTCTCAAGACGGGTGGTCTCTCATAACAGGTTTCAGGTTTTCTCAAGTTAGTGAATAACCAACCACAAAATTCAGAAATGGAGAAGAATGGATTTTTGTAATTACTTTGTAGTTGTTCTTTTTTATGAAGTTTTTGTAAAAAATTGAAATGGACTGTTATAAAAATTATAAAAATAAATTAGTGTTGAAAATCTTCAATGAAGATTTTCAACACAAATTTATTTTTATAATCCTATCTGTCACATTTCAGGTATGTATGAAATTGTTTACTCAGCAATAATCCTAATATTTTCACAGGGGTCTGATAAAAACATCTTAATCTTTAATGAGTTATGTAACTGAATGGCAATTGAAACCCAATTAAGCGCTTTTAATACTTTTAATAAGTATAACCACAATGGATTTTCCAATGCCAGAACAGGTAAAATGTTTTTGTCATGGTTTCAGTCTTCAAAGGGGCGGTCTCACAAGACAAGTCCATTTTGGCATAAAAATACAAGTTGGTACCAGGTCACAGTGGTCTCTTAGGATTGAGTCTGTGAGGATTGCCTCGCAACTCTGCGTGTTGGGAGTGGACTCCGAAGAAACACACCCCTTACCCCATCCATAGCAACAATCACACAGCCGGCACAATATACAATAGCGGATACCTATCTTTCTCTCTACCTATAACTTTTCTAACTGAACATTCTCAAATTTTCTTGCAACACTCTTATCAAGAAGATGCATGGAAATGGTAGACAAAGCGTAGGAGGAATTGGTGCAACCTACCTTTCTGCAACATATACAAGAAACCACCAAACGCTAGGCAAGGATTGAAACAAGCTTGTCTGGCTGGGAACGAGTGTACATTTGATATAAATAAACATTTGAATAAAGATTTAACAGCCCTTTTAAGGGCTTGAGGGTGTGTGTCAGTGATTTTTTTTTTTTTTTTTTTTTTTTTTTTTGGGGGGGGGGGGTTGGGGTGGGGTGGAGGAGGTCATTTGGGATTCCCGAAGGATAACCAGATACCTCAAAATCACATACGGCATCCTATCTCCCAGAAGGCTTGATGGATGACTCCCGGTTTCTTAAAACTAAACTGTTGGAGCTTTCTCCACTTCTTTTTTGTAACCGCTATGGTCATATACCAGGGCCGCTACCAAACCGGCGTTGCTGTTTGGTTTTCTTTTCTCTTCTTCCCTTAAACTTGCCATCGCACAACATTACATTCTGGCTCGCCACCATGGTGGGACTCAAACCTCTACCATCGCCGAACTGGAACCGAACAGAGCTCGCTCTCTAATAGTTTTAAAGGCGTTGGGGGATTGAGTATTGACCATCTAACACTCCAGCTTAAACGGGTATTCTAACCGCGTGCATAACCCCCTCAGACTCCATTTTGGGCAATAGGAAAGCTAGGCCTGTGTGATCCAAGGAAAAAAAAATAAGGTTAACCGGGTCGCAAGGGATTTGTAAATCTCACATCGTCCCTGCGCGCCTTCGGCGCGCTAAAACCTTTCATTCATTCTGGTCTCTCAAGGCAGGTGGTCTCTCAAGACAGGTGGTCTCCCATAGCAGGTTCTTTATAGAGAAAAACCAATCGGTGCCTGGCAGTTGTGGTCTCTCAAGACAGGTGGTCTCTCAAGACAGGTGGTCTCTCAAGACAGTGGTCTCTCAAGACAGTGGTCTCTCAAGACAGGTTTTACTGTATTTTCAATTAATATCTTGTTAGTAGTATAGCACATAATGTTATGTGGTGATGGGAATGATATCTAGTTTAAAAAATTATGTTAGGCACAGAATGGATGGGTCAGATATATAGATACATTACGAAAAAACAGTGCTGATTAGTACCATAGCTTTTGGTTTTATGAGCCTTCATCAGTGGTGAAACATAGAAAACTTTACATGTCAGCTTTCGAACATATACACAAGTATAAACAAAACATCGTTGACGTTCAAAAGTATGATGCTGAAACAGTGACATGTAATTATTGATATGGGGCAACTGAGTCTGTTATTCCAGTCCCCGTTATTTCTGGTGTCCAATTTTCTGATCCACTCACCCTCCATGATCAAACGAAGCTGTTTCCCACCACTTAGCCATTCCACCACAGACACTTTCAAGTCCTGGATTGAGTTCCCCCGTTTATGGAAATGCTGGAAACTCTGTTTGCCCGGGTGCAACCTAAAATGTCCAGCCAAGTATTTTCTTTGATACGTTCTCTCAACTGCCTCTCTGTTTCCCTAACATACACAGCAACCTATATGATGTTACAGCACTTGCAGTCGAAGCTCCTCTTAACCAAAAATTGTTTTGTTTTGGATGTATTGCTCACATCCTGCTGTGAAATGATGTCACATACTTTACAATCACTACATAGTTTTGTGGTGGGGGACGTGAGTTTCTTGTGGATCAACATAGCACAAACACCAGCTTCATTCTGTAGTTCTGATTCATCCAATACTGGCATTTATCATATGACTCGTCCGTTTTGTTCACTTTAAAACATTTGATATTTTGTTTTCATATTAATCAGTGATAAATAAAGCCTTCCCATCAATTTCATTGGTCAATTTCAAAACTAGACAATTTGATTGGCTGAACAAAATACAACTGGGCCACATTTTCATAATTTGCATAATTAGAGTTGGGAGCTTTCATTGGCCAATTTCAAAACTGGACAATTTGATTGGCCAAACAAAATATAACTGGGTCACATTTGCATAATTTCAGTATGGCGGCCACCACTTCCCCTACCACAGACAGCCCCATCCAAATGCCGGCTTCCCAATCGGTATTGTCGGATGTGGATGAGTCTGTGGAGACTGAGGTGGAAATGGAAGCTGCCCTCTAGCCTCTTCCTGGTCCCCACTCGCCTCTTACTTCTAAACCAGAATGCTAGGACGCGGACGACAGGATAGAGAACATCTTATGGGAACACGAAATACAAGGGGACCTTCACAGGCAAAAGATGGACAGGCAATACCAAATATTCCTCCAAAAAGTCGAAGAAACCAAAAAATTAATAGACGGCAGAAATCTACAACAACAAAAGACTCAGCAATCACCCACAACCACTCCAGACTCGGCTAGGACCAGACCCTACAAAACTCAGCAACCACCATCAGGCAGCCCACCAACAACACCAACTACCACTGTCTCTCCTTCCAAACCTCCACCTCTGAAAAAGAAGCAGAAAAGACACAAGCGCCGCTAACAACCCACAACTTCTCTTCCTTTACCATGGTCTGACACTTTCAAATTCTACAGCTAACGAGGGTCGAAAGGGGCTTGCTCTCCAAATCGTCCCTGCGCGCCTTCGGCGCGCAAAACCATTTGATTTGAATTTTAGTATGGAGAATTTACGTTATCTGTCCTATTTAGGGTGGGTTATATAGAGGATCTCAAATGAGTGATGTCTGGATATAAGATTTTTTGAAACGAGTTTGAGGAATTTGATTCACAACGAGCCTTTAGGCGAGTTGTGAATCAAATTCATCAAACGAATCTTATATCCAAACATCACGAGTTAAAGATTCTGTATATCACATGAATTTTTGAATGTTTTTTACACTTTTTATTTAATTCATTGTTGCTAAATTCTCCCAAAACAACCGACAGTCAGTTGGTTGGCCCAGACGCTTCATACCATGATGTCATGAATGCGCTTTACTTGCACCTGTTGTGGTAATTGACGTCATGTGAACTACGCACAAGAATACAATGCTGCTGCTATGGGACCACGTGCCGATTAGACACTAGTTGATAATCAGGAAATAAGACATGGGTTGTTACGTCGAAATTAACAACATTTCATGTGATATATTGTATTAATCTTTTACCTACAAGAAAAACGCCATTCATTTTTTTTTATATTTTCACTTTTTGCTTCCAAAACATAGGTTATGACCCCTCATTGGAAAGAGCTCGACGAGCTCGTTCCAATGAGGGGTCATAACCTATGTTTTGGAGGCAAAAAATGAAAATTTTTAGTTATACGAGGATGTTTTTTCCAAGTGCCGTCTGCAACTCAAGTTAGGTGATGGGTTAAAAAGTCATACTAAGTGGCTAATTTGTGAGTGTGTGTGTGTGTCATATGATAAATAGAATATGAAATGAGTGTTTTTCTCATATAATATTTATGAAACTCGTCCAAATTTTCCGTTTGGGCTCGCCCAAACAGAAAATTCTTAGACTTGTTTCATAAATATTATATGAGAAAAACACTCATTCCATATCCTCTATATATTTCTGACTGATTTTGCCCAATTCTGGTAGCCCTACATTGAACGTTGTCACTAGCGGTACTCTCTCATTTGATTTTTCTTTCCAGTCTCCTTCGGACTCAATAACAGTTTTCTGTCATGATTATCGACTTTCATCATTTGTATCTCAATAAAATGCAAACTGTACCCTCTCTTGCTTGACTGTCTTTTCAGTTTTGGGGCATAATCTGGTTCTCTTGCTCAGACCATAAATTACCGTAAATTACAGATCATTTTGTGTGTCGCAGGCGACTCGACTTCTGGTTCAGATAAAACATTTTGTCTAATGGTTTGACATATTAGTTGGTATATAGTTCATCTTTATCCAACTTCACCCGCATATCCAGGAATTGAATCTCATGCATACCATATCTCAACTCCACCTTAATATTTTGATGTATTGAGCTAGCATGTTACCTAAATTGTTCCAACGAGTCCATTCTGTGTGTCCATGCTCTGAAGCCATCATCTATGTACATTTTATATATCATCAGTTTGCATGGGAAATCCAATAGTTTCTCATCCCACTGTCTCATGAATACACAGGCATAATTCCACCTTAAATGGAATCCTATTGCCACTCCGTCAGTTTGAATGCATGACTTTTCACCAAGAACAAAAGTGTTATTGTTTAGCACTCGATCGACCATTCTCATAGCATACTCAGTAGAGAAGAGGGGATCGGTCCTGGTCTGGTAAGCTTCCTTGCATGATTCCATGCCCTCCTCGCGTGGAACAGATGGATAAAGTTTACAAAACATCGACTCAGAATAATATAGCTCCGTCAGAGATTTCCTTAACATCAGAAATTTTATTAATAAAATCAGTAGTGTCTTTCACGTTACTCAAAGATCCTATAACAAACTGTTTAAGCTGACTCTCAAGTACCTCTGCCATTCTTTCTGTTGGTGTATTTACCATGCTTACTATTTCCCTGTAAGGTATAATAGTACACAGACCTTAGGATTTCCCTTCAGTTTGCCAGACACTGGGTATCTAGATATCATATAATTCTTCAAATCCCATCTATCACACCATTCATCTCCATTCTATTAAGAAATGATTTTACCTGTTTAGTGGATACTTCCATCAGGTCCTTTTCAGTCTCCCTATACGACTCACTGTGTTTCACTCTTTTGCATAACTTATCCATATATTTCACAGTATCAGGCCTGAAAATAAGCAGTCTGACATTTACAGAATGAGGCCCCCAGAGGGGGAATTTGATGATGCCATCCCATACAGTGGGCCAATTTATCCTCTGTGTACCTCTTTCTGTTAAGTTTTGAGACCCCGATTCAGACCGAGGTTCACAGAGGGTAAATTTAGTGATGCTACCCTGCTGTGCAGGGTAGCATCACTAAATTCACCCTCTGGGGACCTCATTTTGCAGATGACAGTCTGCTTATTTTCTGGCTTGCACAGTATCCTCCACAACAACTCCAGATCCCTTGTCCGCCAACCGAATCATAATATTATCATCTTGTATAATATTTCTCATTACCAGTCTCTCATCTACAGTCATGTTGGATATCAACAATATTTTTGTGCTTGCCAAAATATCTTCTTTCACAAAGCCGATGTATTCATCCCACGCCACATCCCTCCTCACATCAGGTGTAAAATTTTACTCTCCCTTTTCAGTCTGAATTTGCCTTCACTTTTATTTCCATCATCCTGATCTTCATCTTCGCCATAAAAAAACTCACACAGGTGCATCCGTCTTTCCCATTGATGTAGATCCGCTTGTAGCTTAGATTTGTCAACACTTTTAGTGGGGACGAATTTCAGCCCTTTACTTAGGACATCATAGTTCTTGAAGACAGGTTTGTCACAACGTCTCCCTCATTTGTTTTATTCATTTTACATACATAGTTCACATCACAGTGAGTGGGAAGGAACAGATGATTCAGATGGAAATACATGTTAGAGTAATAATATATTAATTTATTTGATTGTTTTTAGAGAGGACGACCACAGCCAGACATTGCTGCAGCAACAAGTGTGACAGCCGGGGAAGATGCCATAGAGATATCCGATAAGTACAGTCATGGTCCTCAGGTATCTTTCATATTATCATCAAACATTGTTTACCACATTCCATCCTCATTAAAAGCTGCCAGGTTTAGTTAGGCCTAAAAAAAATAAAAATCTGTTTCTCAGGCCCTCCCGCATGGTCCTTTTGGCTGCCGCATGCTCTCTTTTTATAACCTATCCAAACTTAAAAAAAACAAAATCGAATTGATTATGTCTGATATTTTACCCAAGTTAATAAAATTGTCCTTTTGAGTGCAAGAAGGCTTTGCAATGCTTTACATACACCACCACCCATGCTGTTAAGTAGATTATGGGGCCTAAAACATAAAACAAACCAAGAACATGAACTTTTTAATGGCAAAGAAATAATTACAAAAATAAAATAAAAAAACGCCCGCATGCATGCAATTTTACAAAAAATGGCCTGAGAAACAGAATATCTACTTTGTGTGGCCTTACACAATCATTTGATATGCCCCGTTCAGAAGTCGGTATGTAGAGATTATTACCATTATGTGGATGTACAAAATATGTATCCAAGTCGAGCTCCAGGTTCTAAGGGCAGATCACGATGATTCTAAGACGAGTCGTGATCTACCTTTAGAACCTGGAGCAAGACTCGGATACATATTTTGTACATCCACATAATGGTAATAATCATTTTATCTTACAATATATTGGGGATAAGTCAAGAATGTAGACGAATATATAACAAACTAGCGGGTGATACCCGGCGTTGCACGGGAGAAGAGGGTTATATCAGCCGTTTTCGAAATAAAAAGTCATGGTACCCAATTTCAAGGTCAAGGTCACCCCACGTGGGCACCCCGATAAAGTCAAAATGATCGATGGGTCAATATACCCGCGCATTATGAAATTTTAGACTGATCGGCCCAGCTGTTTTTGAAATAAAAGGTCATGGTCACCAATTTCTAGGTCAAGGTCACCCTGCACGGGCACCCCGATAAAGTCAAAATGATCAATGGGTCAATATACCCGCACATATGAAATTTTAGCCCGATCAGCACAGCCGTTTTCGAAATAAAAGGTCAGGGTCATCAATTTCAAGGTCAAGATCACCCCGCACGGGCACGGCACCCATCCCATGTTACTTGCAGGGACGAAGTACCCCCATGTAGAAAATTTGAGATCGATCGGTCGAGAAATGGAGGAGTTCACTCGGAACAAAGATAGATAGAGAGAGATAGATAGATAGAGATATAGATACAGACATTCGCATTTATATATTAGATTATTTACTCGTACGGATAAACAAAAAGGAAAAAAAATGGAACTCACGTGAAAGGAACGTGCTTGTATCCGACCCCCTGATACAAACATCTGTATCAGTGCGTGAAGATACACGACAGTTGCAGAGTTAATACAGACAAAATACATGTTGATTGTAAGATAAATAAGGAAGAGCAGCTCACATTCAATCAGTTGTACAAATATATACATGCTGTTCCAACTCTCCCTTTATTCACTGTTCATTTCTTATCAACCTACCTCAATTGTTTACTACAGGCTTGCACTACAGTGGAAGAACCTAACTCGGATAAAATACTCTCTATTTTAATCTTTCCCAAGATTTGGGAAAGAAAATCCACGACTTCTGTAACAGTGTGCAATGCATCAATTCTTCATTCTTTTTCTATCCGAAGCACGAGCAGGATGTGTTTCCGCCATACGCATTATGAAACAGTGATAATTCAACTCGTGGATAATGGTTTTCCTGTGACTGGAATTATGGATCTGAAGATCGTATAATAACAGGACTGTGTTTTATATATTCTCGTTTATATTTTCAACCACATTCTCATTGTTTATTAATTACTATTCCGTTTTCGCGAATGTTTTGTTTTCGACATCGTGTCATCGCGATTCGACAATGAATTTTTTCGGGTGATAAAAAAATTGTTATTGGAGTAGGTGTCGGCCGTCTGGGTTCTGCCACCTTCTCTCGTAGTTGAGGGTGTTCTTCTACTTTCACCTTTTTCTTCTACTGCTCTCACCTCTGTTCTTTCCAGTTCGGTTCCTTTAGGGCAATTCCTTTTGCCCTCGCCATTGGTGCGTTCTCGTGTCCGTTTCGTCCGCACCCGCGGGTGGTGTGGAATGCTGTCGTTTCGGGAGCCTCCCGACTCGACCATGTCTGATGAGAATTGCTCGGGGGGGGGGGGGGGGGGGGGGGGGGGGGGGGGGGGGGGGGGGGGGGGGACACTGTCGTTTCGGGGCCCCCCGACTCGACCATGTCTGGTGTGAGTTTCACCCCCTCCGTGGGGGATGTGCAACTCCTCCCGCTCCCGCGGGGGGTGGTGAACGCTATCGTTTCGGGTCGCCCGATTCGACCACGTCTGATGAGAATTGCTCCTCCTCCGTGGGGTATGTGCAGCTCCTCCTGCACCAGCGGGGGGTGGGGATCGCTGTCGTTTCAGGGCTTCCCGATTCGACCATGTCTGGTGAGAGTTATTCCCCTTCCGTGGGGAATGTGCAGTGTTTTACTGTGGTGGATACTGCGGGAGCTGTTGGTTTTCTGGTGTAGAGATGCCTGGTTCCGGGACTATGCGCCCTCTCCAGTCGACATCTGAGGCTGTCACTAGGGTTGTGACTCCTCCTTTGGAGGCCGAGCTTGGTGGCTCTCTCCGCTTTTCCGCCAGTTCCAACAGCTCCCGTCGTATCTGCTGCTACTGCTGTTCCGTCTACAACGTCATTGGGCACCGTTTTTAGCTGGCCTCGGCTTCTCCCTGCCAGGGTCTGTAGGGATGTCTGTAGTGTGGTTGTTGGGTTTCGGCCTCAGCCTTCCCAGACTTCCGCTCGGCGAAGTCAAATGGGGCTGCCGACTGAACCCCCTACTGTGTCCTCTCAGCCATTGAGCACAGTAGTTTTATACCTGCAGTTGTCTGCTGTGGTGTCTGGTTGTGTAGACGTGGGGGTATCGGCCTCAGCCTTCCCTGACTTCAACTCGGCGAAGTTGGAAGTGGCTGCCCGCCGGACCCTCTCCAGTGGTCTCTGCGCCGTCGAGCACCACAGTTGTCATTGGTTTCGGTTGTTCTTAGTGGGACACTATGAACTCCGTGGCGTTTCCGTCCACTTATTCTGGCCACACGACCAGTTTTGGGGGTCCAACGTCTTTTGTGCAGCCTGGACCTTCTGCCCTGCAGAGGTCAGCGGTGACTCTCATGAGTTCCTGCTATGTTGATCCTCGGGGTGTGTCACACCCCTACACACATCTGCCTTCAGACGTTTTCGGCTGCCGCCCGTCTTCCCACGTCGGGTCTTTTGGAGGATCGTGACCCTTCGCTGGTTAAGAGGGTCAGAGGTGAAGCCACTTTGCCGGTTTGTTCCCCTGTCGAACCGGCCAGTACGGGCAGTGAGCTTAGGGAGTCCTCTCCTTACTCACTCAGGTTCTGTCAAAGAGCCTTCCTGTTGCTTCCAGCGAGTGGTTTCCAGGCGCCTCCTATGGCACCGCCTCCCGGGATTGGAAACAGGCCGCTTTTTGATCCCCTGGTGTTCCGACACCATGGGAGGCGTCGGCTGGTTTGCCCACGATGGGCTATGTGTATTCTGACTCAGGGGAAGAGTCAGACATGCTTGATGTCGAGAGCCAGCAGTCTTCGGACTTGGGGGCAGCTCTTGATTTCGTGTTTGGGTTCCTTCCGGATCTCAAACCATCTAACCAGTCGAAAGTGTCAGCCAGGCCGCGATCATCGGTCGCGTGCCAAGTCTATGGAGCAACCTGCTTCTGGGCGTCTTCGACCGTGCCCGTCAGTGCAGTTGGTTGAAGCATTTTCAGCCTTGGACTCCAAGCTAAGTTCCAAGGCTATGAAGGCTCCGTTCTTCACCAGGGTTGACACCTTTTTGCCTCCGGCGCGTTATCGTTCCTACGATTCCGCCAATCCTTCGGTCTACCAGACTTTGACGGTTTTGGATCAGGACTCCACTTCCCTCGGGCTTTCCAAGTCCAAGTCTGCCGTCATTCCGATGACGACTCTGGGCTTATCGAGAGAGATGCTTGGTATGCTTTCTCTCTCCGATCACGTCGTCTCAGCTTTAGCTGCTTATCTGCCTTCAGATAAGTTTGACGAGGTACAGGCTCCTTTGCGTGTGCTGTCCAAGGCGCTCATGCATCTTACTCACACGCATGCCTGTAACACGGCTAATCTGGAATTATTTCGAGGGGACTCTGTGCGGGACACAGGCCGATCCCTTCCTGAGGAGCAGTACGCTACTCTTCGATCTGCTTTTTTGGCAGGTCCGCAACTTTTCCATGGTTCTGTGTTGATGGTCCGGGATGACGTCCTACGTCATTCCAACGATCAGCTGCTGTTTCTTCAGCTTGATCAGCCTTCTAGGGTAGGCATGGGCCGTTCCAAGCCTAACAAGTGCCCTCGGCTTCCTCTGCGAAGCAAAGGGGCTGATCCTTTTGCCACCGCTTCTACTTCTTACTCAATGGGTAAGGGTAAGCGTCGGCTGTCTTGAGGGAAGTCCCAGGATTCTTCATTCAGTAGAGGTGTTTTCTCCTCTCGGTAGCCTCGTCAGGGTTCGCAATGAAGGTCCTCACCTCGACTCGTCCCAGGTTGGAGGAAGGATAGCAGAGTTCGCAGACCGTTGGGCCACCATCACATCCGATCCTTGGATGTTAGATGTTGTTTGGTCCGGGCTGTGAATATCCTTCCGACGGCACTCCACTCTGTCCAGGGTGCCTTTTCCAACCACAGTTCCTTCAGACATTTTACGTCGGGAACTTTTGTCCACGGAGATAGACAATCTCCTGACAAAGGGGGCGATTGAGGTCATCAAGAACATTAGGTCAGTGGGTTTCTATTCCCGCCTGTTCTTGGTGCCGAAGAAGGACGGCCGACTCTCGATCTGAGTTTCCTGAACCAGTCTATCATTGCTCCCAAGTTCAGCATGGAGACTTTCAGGTCGGTCCTCCGTTCAATTCACCAGGGAGATTTCGCTTCCAGCTTCAACCTGCGAGTCGCTTACTTTCACGTTCCGATTCATTGGGCGTTACGGAAGTATCTCAGGTTCGTTTTTCTGGGGCGAGTTTACCAGTTCAAGGCCATGCCTTTCGGCCTCAACCTGGTTCCTTGGGCCTTCACCAGACTGATGTCGCATGTGATAGCTTTCCATCGCACACAGTCCAGGGTGACTACTTCGGCATATCTGGACGATATCCTCCAGGGGCATTCCAATGCTGCCTTACTGGAGTCAGATGTCGCCGCTCTGTTGAGCTTGCTCACGTCGCTACGTTTCAGAGTCAACGAGGAGAAGTCGGACCTGGTCCCTTCTCAGTCGTTTTATCATCTGGGGATGGCTTTCCGCACACAATTCAATTTTATGGCGGTACCCTAGGCCAAGGCTGTGATTCTCTCAGCTTTTGCTCCGACTCTGTCCCAGTCCACATCCGCGTCGGCTTGGAGTTTTCTCCAGCTAATCGGTCTCTGCTGTTCGGTGACGGATCTCATTCCTCTAGGTCGGCTGCGTGTCAGACCTCTCCAACACTTTCTGCTCAGTCGTTGGAGGCCGAATGTAGATTTTCTGGATCTGGTGCTTCAGTTTCCAGAATATCTTTATCCTCACCTTCTCCTCTGGGCGGATGTCCAGTGGCTTTCGCAGGGTGTTCCGTTGGACTTACCCACGTCCGATCGTGTTCTGACGGCAGATGCCAGCGATCTCGGATGGGGTGCGACGTTGGATCCTCTAGGTCTTTCCATTCACGGGATGTGGGACCAGGATCATGCAGCTCTACACATCAACCAGAAGGAGCCTCTTGCTCTTCTTCTGCGTTTCAGGCAGTGGATCCCTCACCTGTCGAATCGCCAGGTCCTTCTGTTGTCCGACCATTCAACGGTCAACGGTTGCTTACATTTGGAACCAGGGCGGCACACACTCTGTTCCAATGTACGAATTGGCTTGGGATCTTCTACTGCTCGCTCAGGATGTCCATGCCGGGGTGGCTGTTCGTCACATTCCCGATTGCCTGAACGTCCTAGCCGACTCCCTGTCCCGTCGGGGCAGGGTCATTTCCACCAGGTGGATGCTCCACATGGCAGGTTCCATCGATCTCTTGTGACTCGTTGGAACCATCCGGTGGACACTTTTGTGTCCCCGTGTCCAGATGCTCTGGCTTTCGCCGTGGACGCTCTGGCCCTCCTTTGGGATGGTCTTGTCGGCTACGCCTTCCTACCGGTTCCGATTCCGCCTCAGATTCTCACCCAGATATGAACCTGCAGTCGTCGAATCCTTTCGATCACACCCGTCGCTTCGGTGGGTGTGGATCAATCTGCTCCGCTCACTGTTAGCTGCGGTTCCGGCATGTCTCCCTCTACCTCGCGACTTTCTCTGCCAAAGTCGCCGGAGGAGGTTTTCAAGTTGACCCGACTTCATTGTGCCTTTGCACATGTCTTTTATCGGGTCCTGTCTCCTCTGTAGTGGTTTTTCGAGACACACAGTGGAGTTGCTTTTCTTCAAGGAGGCACTCACTCCACTGGTTTAGCCTCTGTGGCTAAGTGGAAGGTTCTTCTGTCGATGGTGTGCGATCACTCTGTTGCTTCTGTCACTCCTTCGATCACACCACTTGCGGAGTTTCTGGTATATGTTTGTTTCCGGGGGTCTCCAGCAATGGGTACATGTCCATGCTTCGGAGACATTTTTTCCTATGTGATATCGCATTGTTTCGACACTCATCCTTGCCTCTCCGAGCTTGTTCAGCTCTTTTCCTTGAAAAGACCTAGGACTTTGCAGTTTACTCCAAGATGGTCACTTTCTTGGGCGCTGCTCTGCTTGGGGGTGAGGGGCATTCACGCCTTTATCCTGGATGAATATGCGTTTTCCCACATGCCAGATCTCTCCTGCATCCATTTCTTGATGGACTTGTCTTGCTATTCGTGCAGCTTCCGCTCGTCTAGCTACTGGTGCTTGTATTACCAATTGTTTTTTCTGCCACGAGGTGCGTGCATTGTCTTCCTCTTTTAATAACTCTGTCATGTTGTCGGATGACTGATGTTATACTGGCAGCCTTCTGGAGAAATGCTACATTCTCCTTTTATCTGCGACAGTTGCAGGAGCCGACAGAGAACCTTGGGGCCCTCTTTCTTCGGCTCAGGATGTTGTATATCCAAGCTTTTCAGCTTTTTTCAGGGTCATTTCCAGCTTTGTGCTGTTACTGCCCTTTCTGTGTGTGCATCGCACTTCACCATACGCCTCATCTTTCATTGGCTTTTCTAATGTTTGTGATGCTATGGTTTGATAGGCCTAGGGATCTCTTCCTCTGTCCACGGTAACAGTGCTATTCAGTTATGTGTGGGTTGGTTATGTGATTCCCTCCAGCCTTTTGTCTATTCAGCCTGTAGTAAACAATTGAGGTAGGTTGATAAGAAGTATAAATTTTATAGTAAATTTCCTTTCTTATTATACCTATCGAAATTGTTTACATGGAGGCCCTCCCGTCTTATTCGGGTAAGAATCCTTCCTCCCCGCTGATCACATAACTCCTGTGTTGTTCGGAATCAAAAGAATGACGAATTGATGCATTGCGCACTGTTACGGAGGTCGTGGATTTGTACTATGGAAGAGCGTACCATACTGGGTATGCACCGATGGCGCTCGGCCCAGTTTTGGCTTATTTTTTCGTGGTGTTTTTACACCACTTTTCTTTCCCAAATCTTGGGAAAGATTAAAATAGAGAGTGTTTTATCCGAGTTAGGTTCTTCCACTGTAGTGCAAGCCTGTAGTAAACAATTTTGGTAGGTATAATAAGAAAGGAAATTTACTATAATATTTATACTTTCTCCAAATAATTTTATCCATTTTTTTATCCAAATAATTTTTGTCATGCTTCTAACTTATGGGGGAACAGAACTGCATGAATATTTACAGTTATTTTTCCTTGTTTCATAAAGGAGATTATTAAAAATGTATCCATCCATCATGTTCAGTGCTTCATCTGTGTAAGCCTGTGTCACTGTTTGTTGGATTGCAGTGAATTGTCAAACCATTTTATCTTTTCACTGGGGAACACACTTTATGAAAGGGTGGATGTCAAGCTATAGAATTGAATGGTATGCTGTCAGATACAAGAGTATGATTGTCCTATAGAATAAACAGAGAGTAATCGCTTGACTGGACTGGTTACGTGAAATAATTCATGAGAGGTGAGGGGCATTCTACAAACATGAGTGCGCGAATGCACACAAGTGTTTTACACTATAGTCCCTCGCCTTGAATGAATTATTTCACGTAACCAGTCCAGTCAAGCAGTTTCTCTGTTTATTACTTTTCATTATTAACGATAATTATATTATTTAACCCTTTACCTTACGTAACGGCCAGCACTATTCTAAAAAATCACCAATTAATTTTCATTTTTTGTCTCTAAAACATAGGTTATGACCCCTCATTGGAATGAGCTCATTGAGCTCATTCCAATGAGGGGTCATAACCTATGTTTTTGAGACAAAAAATGAAAATAATAGCTATTCAAGAATTTTTTTTGCAAGTGTTGTCTGCTTTTCATATTTGGTAAAGGGTTAAAAAAACTATTAAGTCTCCATTACACCCATGGCAAAGCATCTTCGTTTTCGCACATGGATACATGACACAATTGTTCATTGCATAATTCACTTGTGAAGTTATCGTTTATAATCAAACCTGGAAATCCCAGTAAATCATGCTTTGGAAAGTAATAAAATGTGATTATATATAGACAATGGTATCAGTGTCATCGGTGTGGGTAATGGCAGCTCGCTCACTCACCTATTGGTAGAAATATGTAGTGACTCAAGAGGTGTCAGGTCTCAGGGTACCTTGACATGAAGGGAAACTAGAAAATTGAGATGAAAGTGGGGAATACAAGTGTTCTCTTGGTTTACATGTTCATGTAACAGTGGATATGAATGCGATATGTAATTGAGTTACAAATATTCCCTGATTACATGTTCATGTAACTGTGGATATGAATGCGATTTGCGTACAAATATTCCCTTGGATTACATTTGGATTACATTTTCATGTAATTGTGGATATGAATGTGATATGTAATTTTATCTAACAATCATATTGATTTTGCATTGAAAAACACGAAAAACAGTATGTATCACATAATGTGTTCCGATTCCATATCATATAGACGACTCATTCTGATTCCGTATCATATAGATGACTCCTTTCTGGTAACGCGATGGGCTATCATAACAGGCGCATGAATACATTCTATGTGCGTTTCAGTGATCGATCCAACATTAGGTATGTCCCAAGACTGTTTTAATAATTTAAGATTTAATCTGTTTAGGTGACACAATTGTTAGATAAATGAATTATCATGATAATGTGCATGTCCTGTGATTTGCATCAGATTCTCGGTGGTGTCCAAAAATGGGATCACAACTTGCCGGCAAAGCCGGCTCGTTGAGACCCCATTCTGGACACCACCTCGAATATGATACAAATCACAGGACATGCACATAATCATGATAATCTGTATGAGTACAAATAGTCCCTTGGATTACATGTTCATGTAACTGTGGATATGAATGCGATATGTAATTGCATACAAATATTCTCTTGGATTACATTTGGATTACATTTTCATGTAACTGTGGATATGAATATGATATGTAATTGAGTACAAATATTGCCTTGGATTACATGTTCATGTAACTGTGGAGATGATTATGATATGTCATCATCCGGTACAGATATTCCCTCAGTTTCATGTAACTACTTTGTTTATGTGTAGCTCTTGGGGGTAAGGTGGGGTTCCTTGTCCTCATTGTGTTCAACCAATCTAACCCTGCCTGTGCTGCAGTGCGGAGTTTCGTTGTTGGGGAGCTGGCAGCTGCTTGTCGTTGCTCGGTGGTTCTCTCCGGGTACTCCGCTTTCTCCACCCGTAAAACTGTCACGGTCATGATTAGCCATTGTGCATAAATATGTGACCTTAAACATCAATAAATAAATAATAACTTATTTGCAGTAATTACCCTCAAGTGTTGCCTGCCCTGTGTCGAGATGTCTATGGATCGACTGCTTTTCTATATTATGTCATGTGGTTTCAAATCTTTTATGATATAGCCAAGCCTGAATATAAGCAGACTGTCATCTGCAAAATGAGGTCCCCAGAGGGTGAATTTGGTGATGCTACCCTGCACAGCAGGGTAGCATCACAAAATTTACCCTCTGTGAACCACAGTCTGAATCAAGGTCTCAAGCTAAAACAGAAAGATGTACCTAGAGGATAAATTGGCCCACTGTATAGGATAGCATCAGCAAATTCACCCTCTGGGGACCTTATTTTGCAAATGACAGGTTGCTTATATTCAGGCTTGGATGTAGCCAGTGACACTGGTTATGGAATGTATCATTGAACCACAATAAATCGACGAACATCTCTATTTAACCCTTTATCTAACATGAATAGCAGACGACACTTGCGAACAGAATACTTAAATAACAATTTTTTTCATTTTTTGTCCCCAAAACATAGGTTATAACCCCTCATTGGAACGAGCTCGACGATCTGGTTCCAAAGAGGGGTCATAACCTATGTTTTTGAAACAAAAAAATGAAAAAATAATGAAAATTAATTGCCGATTTTTGTGAATAGTTCTGGCCGGTTTTCGATGTTACGTTGGGTAAAGGGTTTAATACACAAATTGATATTTTGTTTTATTTTATGTAGGATTTCTTACTACGATTACCAGGAATCAGTTCAAAGAATTACAGACATATCATGAACAAAGTAGACAGCTTGTCAGAACTTTGCACGCTCAGTGTCGAGAGGCTTGTTGAGATCTTGGGGAATGAAGTGAATGCCAAGAAGTTATGGAATTTTCTACATACTGATCAAAAGAAAGTTGACATTTCAGCAGCTACAAAATCATCTAAAAGTGATAATAAGAAAGGATTCAAGCGAAAGAGATAACGGTGTATTTAGATTTGGAACTGGCTTGATTAATATTAAGTGAACAATACAGAAATTAAATGATTTTGTAATCAGTTAATACAAAGTGATTTAAAATCGACTGATTTTTTTCTCATATATTTAGAAAAAGTGACTAAAGCTCAAGCTTTTCTTAACCATACAGAATAGAGATGGGTAATATACGAAAAAAACGAACTGATACCGATATCTTGAGGGATACCGAAAAACCGAACCGAACCAATCATTGAATACCGAAACTTTCTCAATTTTCCCTACATTCACTATTTATAAGGCCTTGTTGTGCATTCACTATTTATAAGGCCTTGTTGTGCATTCACTATTTATAAGGCCTTGTTGTGCATTCACTATTTATAAGGCCTTGTTGAGGCTTGATAGCAGTTGAAGGGTTCATTTTCATGAAAGAAGTGGCTGATTTTATTTTCAGTTTTGTTAACCCTCATTGGACTGGACATTTGTCCTGAATTCTCACTAGGCTAGAACCTGTACATGTCCAGCTGCTTAACAGTGATTTCTAGCCAAGTCTTGGCTGCATTGACTGGCAGCCAAGACTTGACTAGAAATCACTGCCCAGGTAATTTGTTTAATGTCAGCAGGACCTCCTAAAGATGGCGTGGTCAGGGCACATGCTCTGAGATAGCAAATGCCTCAAATTTTATGGGAGTGCCTGTAATACAGCATGTGGTGTAATACTGCATATTTTCACCATAGTCTGGTATAACAATGCCATATGGTGGCATACATTAGCCATACTCGCTGTATAATGGTGAGCATACACAGTACTAGGGGAATATGGGCTTTATTGTGGTGTAGTTATGCCTTATTATGGCAAAGGTACGGCCTACTCGGCTGAATATATAAGATATTACGGCATAGTAATGCTGCACTAATTTTTTTTTCGGAGTGGGTTGTGGGGGGGGGGGGGGGGGTACACTTTCAGAACTTTGCATTGTACCATGTAAGTTCACTTATCTTTCTTGAGACTGGTATTAAAAACACTGTGTTGCTTATTTCTAGTACCTAGGGATGAGCGATAATTTTGAAATTCTGACCAAAAAGATACCCAATCCTCACATTTGATGCATTTAGCATATCAATGCTGTGTACCGGTATGTTATAAAGAGAGAATTTTATCAAAGGAGGAGAACCCCAGGCTACAGGGCCAACCACGGTTCATGTGTGTTTAGGTCACAAAAGACAACAAATCCTTGCATATGAGACATTCGTCTTTGTCCGAGTAGGCCTACAGTATACAGAGAGTAGTGTGTTATAATGAGAGAATTTCAATGGTTCAGATCCCATTTTCATGACCAATATTTTTGAGACCCAAAAGATGCAAAATCATTATCTCTGGGGCATTTGTCAAGGCCATGACTTGTGTGTTGCGAGAGAATTCCAATGCAGATTACCTAGGGAGCCCTGAGGCTCCCAACAGAAAATTACTGGTAGTTTATCTGTTATGTCCTCCTTTGGCAGTACAGTGGAGCCCACTTAATTGGATATCTCTTGATGGTGTATCCCTGTTAATTAAATATAATTTCCCAACAAAAAACCATTTACCATACCTCCAGCACAAATTTGACCTGTTAATTGAATATAGGTTATAGAGTAAACTCCTGCTAATTGAATAAAAAATCTTGTAACCTGTTGAGAAATTACCCTGACTCTCCCCAGTTTTCCTTTGATTATAGACTTATTTTGCCTCAGTGTATCCAATACAGGCATTTAATCTATTATATCTTGTTTGACAGAGCTCATGGAGCTCTGTCAAACAAGATATAATAGAATAAATGCTAAGTTTATTTCTATAATACAGGAAAGTGACACAATTCCTGTTAATTAAATACTCCTGTTAATTGAATAATTGTCCCCTGACCCTTCGGGGGACTATTGTAATCAGCAGTGTCCGTCCATCCGTCCGTTCGTCCGTCCGTCCGTCCGTCCGTGCGTCCGTCCGTCACACCCTTGTCCGGATGATAACTTTAGTTTGGATGATTTTACTGAAACTAAATTTGGTATGTGTCTTACTTGGGTGGAAATGCAGGTCAAGTTCGAAAATGGGCACGCTCCACTGATTTCTACTGGATTTATTCCCCTTTTTCGACTTAAAAAATACAGTTTTTGTGTTGTCCAGATGATAACTTTAGTTAGGATCATTTGATTGAAACGAAATTTAGTATGCCGCTTATTTGGGTGGAAATGCAGGTCAAGTTCGAAAATGGGCACGCTCCACTGATTTTTACCGGATTTATTCCCCTTTTTCGACTTAGAAAATACGGTTTTTGTGTTGTCCGGATGATAACTTTACTTTGGATCATTTGATTGAAACGAAACTAAGTATGTGGTTTAATTGGTTGGAAATACAGGTCAAGTTAAAAAATGGCCATGCTCTGTCTATTTTTACAGGAGTTATTCCCCTTTTTCGACTTATAAAATACACTTTTTGTGTTGTCCGGATGATAACTTTACTTTTGATCATTTGATTGAAATTAACACCCTTAACCTCTCATAAAGACCATGCTCTTGGAACAAATTGCATCCTAACAGCTCCCTTGAATGTGCCATCTTGGTCGGGGGACCGGGGGCGTTGCCCTTGTTTTCACTGGCAAAGTGGCTATTCAATTAACAGGGTTCCACTGTACCAGATTGCATCATATAGGCCTACTTTCTGTGGAAACATGAAGGTGTAATTTAAGAAAAAATGGAATTCCAATTGAAACAAAAATACACATCCATGTACAGTATATCTGAAGGGATAATGTGTGTTGTCAATTTCGGGAAACTTGTTGTGTAGTTTTACATAAAAAAACATTTTCCAACTACTGTAAAAGCAGAAAAGTTCGTTGGGGATTTAATTTCGTGGTTTTCGTGGGTGAGAAAAAGCCACAAAATTAAATCCCAACAAAATTTATGCCCACAACACCTCCATCTATGACGAAAATATCTCAATCCACGGTGATGAAAAATGGTATTTCAGAATGATGAAACTGCTGACCAACTAAATTTAATAGCCAGAACAAATTAATCACACTACAATTTTATTTATGAAAGAAAATGAACATACATACAAATAGTATTGCTAGTAAACTAAACACGATTAAATGAACACATGGACTATACAAAAGATTTCATTTTATCACAAACTGTCATTACATCATTTAATTAGCGTCAATGAGTCCAATGGAATATTTATTTATCTAAAACTTCCTCTATGCCCGCAAGGCGAAAGCCATTCACAATACAGTCTTTGTCTTTCGACACTTAATCAAAAGCCGATAATACCCAGTTGCCATGAATAGGTTTTATGTAGTTTATTCGCAACTTTTGCTCGCTGTTCTGGAGAGTAGAATTCATAGTCATCCCGTTTCCGTTTTCTGCTACTTGTTGGTGTTTTTGGCGATTGCATGAGCTTCTCTATTTCATCATTCGCCGCTGTTACTCGTGCAGCACTGGCTTCATCCAACGATCGACTTGATGACGGCAAACTGGGTGAAGACGGTTCATGTATTTTAGTATTTGTTAACCCTTTTAACAGAGCCATTAATGGTGTTTTCATTTTAGAGCAGATGCTCAGAAGAGGCGCCATCATATTGATGTTTTCAAGTCGGCTGACCACGAAATTAAATCCCCACGAAAATGCCCGAATTCACAAAGCCACGAAAATTTAACCCCACAAAATTTTCTGCTTTTCCAGGTAATATAATCACTCACACCACATTTTGTCAATAAGGTTAACAGGATAGGGGCATCAAGCACATCAAGACAATATCTGCAAGGTGTACGAAATGCCTCCACTCAAACCTGGAAATAAGCAGACCATCGTCCACAGAATGAGGTCTCCAGAGGGTGAATTTGGGGATGCTACCCTGCACAGCAGGGTAGCATCACTAAATTGACCTTCAGTGAGCCTCAATCTGAATCAAGGTCTCAAGCCTTAACAGAAAGAGATATCCATATGATAAATTAGCACACTGTATGGAATAGAATCAGCAAATTCACCCTCTGTGGAACTCAGTCTGCAAATGACAGATTGCTTATTTCCAGGCTTGCCCCCACTGTTTCTGTGATTTAGAAAATAGCTGCCCTTGCTTGCCATCATGGCAGCAGGGCAATGGGTGCACTTGCCCTGCTGTCCCCGTGGTTTTGGAGCCACTGAGAACAAGCTTCATAGCTGTGATGTGAGATGAACACAAAATTCTGTTTTCTCATGTGACACATTTGTTGTTCTCTTCAAGCCAGAAAATAAGCAGATGGACATCTGCAAAATGAGATCCCCAGAGGGTGAATTTGGTGATGCTACCCTGCACAGCAGGGTAGCATCACTGAATTTACCCTCTGTGAACCTCAATCTAAAGCAAGCTCTCAAACCCAAAAAGAAAGAGGTACCCAGAGGATAAATTGGCCAACTGTATGGGATAGCATCAGCAAATTCCCCCTCTGGGGACCTCATCTTACAAATGACAGATTGCTCATTTTCAGGTTTGATTCTCTGTCCAACAGGAAAAGAAATCCTTTACAAGAGCACATGGCTGAGGTGCATCAAAATCAAGATGTGAATATGATGTCATTGCCCCTTAAGTGGACAAGATTGCAAACTAACTTCACATCAGGGGAAAGAAAATAAATCGTTTGGTTCTAGTTACATGTAATAGAAAAATAGGGTTGTTTAGTCAGGATTTTTGGTAATTTATTTTAATATTTTATTTCCTCATACAGTTGCTTAATCCTTTCCCCATAGTATTGCCCAAATCGGCTACTGCTATCCGCAAAAATCTTTATTCAGATTTAATTATTTGTCTGAAAAATACGACTTATGTCCTCTCATGAAAATGAGCCGATTGAGTTTGTTAGAATGAAGGGTCATAAGTTATGTTTTTGAGGCAAAAAATGAAAAATTTATACTTAGTGGATGGACCCATGCTATACATGTTTTTTAAATAGAGAACATTTCAAATTACCTCTCTTACCGTGTTTTACTAACACGTAAACTTTAGACACAATTGCCAATTCTCGGTAAATAACACCAAATATTGCCACCAAAAATGTCCATTTAGTTTTATCGGATAGAACATACACACCTGCCAAGTTTGAAGTCAGTTGGACTCGTAAAAGCTGAGGAGATAGGGCATGTAATGACATGGAGAAACGACAAAAACTTTAACTCAAATTGTAGTTTAGATTCAAGATTATACAGATTATAAGATTGAAGAAATATTTATGCCCCAGCCATAAAATGGTAGGGAGCATGTAGGAGAGATTCCTGGTACAGTAGAATCCTCTTAATTGAATATCCATTTTGCCAGTGAAAATTATTCAATTAACAGGAGTATACAATTAACAGGGATTTGGTCAGTTTCCTGTGTTCTGGAGGTAAACTGAGCATTTATTCTATTATATCTTGTTTGACAGAGCTCATAGAGCTCTGTCAAACAAGATATAATAGAATAAATGCCTGTATTGGATGTAGTGAGGCCAAAAAGGTTGATAAATAAGGGGAATTTGGTGCATGTCACAGTAATTTTTTCGACATATTACAAAAATTTATATACAATTAACAGGATTTACTCTACAAACCATATGAAATTAACAAATCAAATTTGTACTGAAGGTATGGTAAATGGGTTTGTGTTTTAAAATTATATTCAATTAACAGGGATATACAATTAAGAGATATCCAATTGAGTGGACTCCACTGTATTGGAATTTTGTTTTCAGTATCGCTTTCAGTATTTTTAAAGGGATATACCTCAGTATCGGTTTTGTATTAGGGAACTGACTTGACTGCATGGGGTTTGCTGATACAGTGGTGCCCACTTAATTGGATATCTCTTAACTGTATAACCCTGTTAATTGAATATAATTTCCCAACACAAAACCATTTACCATACCTTCAATACAAATTTGACCTGTTAATTGAATATTGGTTATAAAGTAAACTCCTGTTAATTGAATAAAAAATCTTGCAACCTGTCGAGAAATTACCCTGACTCTCCCAGTTTTCCTTTGTTTATAGACCCATTTGGCCTCAGTACATCCAATACAGGCATTTAATCTATTATATCTTGTTTGACAGAGCTCCTGTTTACTCTATAACCAATATTCAATTAACAGGTCAAATTTGTACTGGCGGTATGGTAAATGGTTTTGTGTTGGGAAATTATATTCAATTAACAGGGTTATTCAGTTAAGAGATATCCAGTTAAGTGGGTTACACTGTACTTTTTGATGTGGAATCTCATGGTGCTGAAAATTTTTTCAAAAAAGTCCAAAATCACTTTTTAGGGGCCTGAACCCCAATTTTGTAGTTCTGACCCTTTGATGCTTATGGCACCTCCATGGAAGGCATCCTGATCTAAAACATTAGTACCTTTAGAAACAAGGTTTGAAAATGGGGCCGACCCCGTAAATTTAGCTGACCAGCAGCAAGTCCATCTTTTGATGATAAGATGATAAAATAATTTTGGGTATGGTACCTCCTTAACTGATTGAGCGATAAATTATTTTTCAAAGGTGATTTGTAATACAAGTGGGGTTTTTTTCATGGGGTTTTTTCGTCAGTTTTTTTAAAAAATTCCATTCTACCATCAAAGGTAGTCTTGGTTTATCAAGATTTTTGTTTATGAATAATTGTTTTGTTAACATTGTAACAAAACAATTACATAAATATTTATTATATGCTAAATGATCAATTATCCAAAGAATTGTGGAAAGACAGAAATAGTATCCACCACTGTGAAGATATAGAAATTTTCACTTTCACCATATTAATCAAAATGGTAGCTTTCAAAGCATCACATCAAAATGAACACAAGTCAAATTATCACTGGAAATGATCAATTTGTTCTAAAAACGTATAATGAAAAGAAAATCTAGTGTTTTTGAGTGGATACCAATCATTTCCAGCAATAATACAACACATATTCACCTTGAATTGATGCATGAAACCCACCAGCTGAATCAGATCTTCACAAGATGTTACCTGTTGCGAGAATCAGTCAAATCTCTTCGGCGTATCAATTTCATCCAGAAATCATATTTGGAGCGGACAGATGGACAATGGTAACTCTTGATGCCCTTCGCCAAAATTGGCGTGGAGCATAAAAAATCAAGTTACGAACACTCTTCCCCTCTCAAATTTAAAAGATTTCATAGGTATGGGTGGGTTGGCACCGACGGTGTCATTAGCAATGAGACAAATCCACTATATTCCTTTGAAACGAAAACGATGAAACAAAAAATATGACGTAAAGGATACACCCAATGATTCAGCGTTGAACCGAAAGCCTTTCTCTCTCCATCATTTCTAGAGTGCACATTGCTGCAACAGTTTTTCACCAAATGAAAGGAAATGTCTCACTATTTTCAATCAGGCCTGAAAATAAGCAGTCTGACATTTGCAGAATCAGGTCACCAGAGGGGGAATTTGATGATGCTATCACATACAGTGGGCCAATTTATCCTCTGGGTACCTCTTTCCGTTTAGTTTTGAGACCCTGATTCAGATTGAGGTTCACAGAGGGTAAATTTAGTGATGCTACCCTGCATAGCAGGGTAGCATCACTAAATTCACCCTTTGGGGACCTCATTTTGCAGATGACAGTCTGCTTATTTTCTGGCTTGTTTCCAATCCATGGATAAATATCCCAGCCTTCCATTCTTCCGTTGGCAAAACTACGAGGGTGAGAAAAAGAAAGAAAAGTGAATGTGAGGAAAAAGAAAAAGATAGACAATAGAAGAGAGAAAATATCACAAGATCGAACAGATGGAAGTTTAGACACAAATATACTCATCACGTAGACATATACAGGTAACAGGATAACTGTTTCACCATAAAACAGACAATAACCGAATAGATCAATAGGGCAAATAAATACAAAAAGATGCTAATATCGTCATTTAGTGATGAAAAATTTAATATTGTTTATTGCACATAGTTAAGAATTCTGTATTAGGGGGTGCCCTAGTCTGTTTTGAGGGAGGCCAAACATATTTGGAAAGCTGTTGCATGGGGGGAGGGGGAAGGAGGGGCTCCCCAAGTCATCAATGGGACTCTCTGGTTTCTATCCCCCTACTTCCCTTCAGGGAAATGGGAGGAGAGTAAAGACCGAAGGGTTCCACTGTGGGAATGTTGGCACTGTGCCTGATTTTCGCTGGCAAATGTCGCATATGGATTCGATGGTGTGCCAACATTGGCCCAACGTATGCTTGCTGACTGGGTAATTGCCAGCGGTCATCCAATGTTGACCCAATGAGTGTATGCCACCGGCGACCATCGCCTACATACTCCACCATCTGCCAATGTCGGCCCAACCATGCAATGCTGGCTGGGATGGAACAAGCTCATTCCCATGATGGCCAAAAGCTATGTTTCGAAGCAAAAAATGAAAATATTAACCAAACATCTGAACGATACCAATTTTATCTTCAATTTCAAAACACTGTTTTTTTTCTGAATGAAAGCTAAACCGAAGGCCACTGATAATCTCATTAAAATGAATTTGAAAATCTAGTCCTCCCCCCCCCCCCCCCCACCCCAATTTACTGAAAAAACAGCTTTATAAACACCCATCATAGTCTGATTTGGGGTAATTTAGGGTTGTCCGATTTCAATCATGTTTTACAGTGCGACAGTAGGTATTTTTAGAGTGGCCATAGCTGATGGTGGCATTCAGTAGCATTTAAAAATAGTTTCTGTTTGAAATAAAATAACTAATTTCAAGAACCAGTGTTACAAACATTCACTCTACGATAAATAAAGATTATTTGACTTCAAAAATGCTTTTACATGCAACAGTTTCAGTTATATTTGGTGGCCTTCGGTAGCCATAGGCGGCATTCGGTATTTAGGAGGAGCGGCACATAGAACACATTGGAACTCAGGGGACGGTTTGTCAATGTTGCATTGATTTGCAATAATTCATAACCCATTCTGTTCGATACATTTTGAGTGTAGAAGACAGTGACATAAGAATT
Source organism: Pictodentalium vernedei (assembly GCA_031216915.1). Taxonomy (NCBI): domain Eukaryota; kingdom Metazoa; phylum Mollusca; class Scaphopoda; order Dentaliida; family Dentaliidae; genus Pictodentalium; species Pictodentalium vernedei. The sequence goes on along the minus strand of CM062291.1, from coordinate 37,192,594 downwards.
GAATGCAACATTTTGAATAATGAGAAGATGTGTGTGCCAATTTTTCCACTATGTAGCTGAATGTAGTACTATTTTTCAGTCACAATATTAATACAGTAGAATCCTCTTGATTGGATATCCATTTTGCCAGTGAAAATTATTCAATTAACTAATTAAGTGACAATTAGTCAATTAACAGGAGTATACAATTAACAGGGATTTGGTCAGTTTCCTGAGTTCTGGAGGTAAACTGAGCATTTATTCTAGTATATCTTGTTTGACAGAGCTCATAGAGCTCTGTCAAACAATATATAATAGAATAAATGCCTGTATTGAATGTAGTGAGGCCAAAAAGGTTGATAAATAAAGGGAATTTGGAGGGTGTCACAGTAATTTTTTTTTTTATATTACAAAAATTTATATACAATTAACAGGAGTTTACTCTACAACCCATATGCAATTAACTGATCAAATTTGTACTAAAGGTATGGTAAATGGTTTTGTGTTTGAAAATGATATTCAATTAACAGGGATATACAATTAAGAGATATCCAATTAAGTGGGCTCCACTGCACCTTGACGTGAATATAACCAAATAGCATACAAGTTTTTCCCTTGAAAATTCCAGGTGCAATTGCGCTCCCAGGCAATCTGAGGAGGGCAATTGTTTGCACTCCTTGATTTTCTAGATTGCCAGGCCTGGATAGGCACGAAGGAAACTACCTCCCAGAGACGAAGGCTGCAGGGCAGAATGCGGAGGCATGCATAGAGAAAAAATAAAAATCATGACTAATTTGGGGGATATAAACTTTATTAGATTAAACTTTACTTTACCCAACGAATCGGCCACATCCGCCCACGTAATGTGCAAATTCAGCAGCTGAAAAAATACTATTTTTCAAAAGATTTCAGCAAAACCATATCATGTGACCCCTTTTTGGAACGATCTCGTTCCAATGAGGGGTCACATGATATGGTTTTGTTGAAATTTTTGGAAAAATTTAAAAAAATGATATTTAAAAATAATAAATTTTGATATTGTCGGCGTTGGATAAAGGGTTAAGCACTGTATTTGTTTTACTATTCTGGGTGTGCAACACATTGTTACACAGCCAACATAATTACACTGAATTATTTTTTTACGTTAGGTCTCAATATAGTATTTTTATTTCAAAGAAACCATGTTAGTTGGGCAAAATCTCATGCTTGCCCGACAAAAATATATACAGATTAAAAAGTCCAATAAATGCTATTTATTATTATTTATTTAATGGTGTTTAAGGTCACATACTTGTGCACAATGACTAGTCGTGACCGTGACAGTTTTACGGGTGGAGGAAGCCGGAGTACCTGGAAAGTCAAGCATCGATGAGCAACTGTCTGCTCCTCATCATTCTAACTTAGTTCAAGCTCCGCTCAAGCAGGGTTACAACGGTTGAAGACATGTGCACCATCGACGTGCAGTATGCCTTAGTACACGGTGTCATCGTGCACCCATGTAGGCAACTGGGATAAAGTGCCTTACCCAAGGACACAATGCGGGTAGTCGCGGACGGGGATCAAACTCGGGAACTCTAGCACAGAAGTCCAACAGTCTACCACCGATTCACCGCGCTTCCCAATAAATTCCAAAAATATATTGATAGAATTCAGCATCCAGGGAGAGAGTAACTAATAACAAATGATTTTTTAACCATGACCTGTTGAAAGCACTTAAATGGTTGGGGACCTCCACCTTACTGGTGAGTAATTGACAGTACTGTCATAAAACTCTAACAGATTCCTTGCCATGTAAGTATTTTTTTAACGGAAAGTTCACTGGTAGGTACAAGTCTTTGATAAATGCAGTTATGTATGTTCCAAATAGTTGTATGATATGGCTGAGCTGTCGGACACCAACGTCTTACCCCTCCCCCCCCCCCCCTCCTCCAAAAACCGATAAAACAAAAATAAATAAATTGTTAGTTGTGGATCTGGTTAAGTCATATGCTTTACTGGCATGATAGGAATCAGAGGCGGCAGAGTCGGGGGGCACAGGGGGCATGTGCCCCTCCACTTTTTTCCACAGATATGTTTCGCAGTTACACAATGACTTAAAATGGGCGCATGCAAACGTGTCAATATGCAGGCATTCTTGTAACATTGTTTGCAAATTCAAACAATATTTAGCCAAAGGATCCCACTTTCGGTCGTTTCGGTCCGTTTCTTCTACTTCAACTATCTTCCAACCCGAAGGCTGGCCTTCGGGTTGGAAGATGGTTGAAGAAGAAGAAACGGACAAGACAGTGATCACACAGCGGCATATTCATCTAAACGAGAGACTATAGAGAGTCATGGTACATTTACGAATATAACGAATATAACCTTTCTCACACTGGGTTGAACCATGGTAGCATTGTAAATTTGTGCACCTCCACTTTTATCGAGCTTCCGTCGCCCCTGGTAGGAATACAATACACCACAGAAGAGACAAATCACAGGTGGCAATATTTGGTCACATCTTATGAGTAAAGAGACTCTGGAGCATCCCACTCCTGATAATTCCCATGTAAGATGACAATGACGGGAATCCCAATGTGAAAAAATTCAAGCTTCATTTGACTCCTTTGGAGTCATGGGGATCTTTCCCCATCATTTTATGGTGGTTTTATTGTGGCGAAAACTGTATTGGTCAAGATAGTGTTTGCTTGAACCCCCCCCCCCCTCTCTCTCTCTCTCTCTCTCTCTCTCTCTCTCTCTCTCTCTCTCTCTCAACAGCCAGGGTTGCATTGTGTCAGACAGATGTTTGTTTACAGGTGGAGGAAGCCGGAGTACCCAGATAGAAGCACTGAACAAGGGCGAGCGAGCAACTGTCACACCCCTCAATCAACTTACTATAAACACAGTCACACATGTCCCCAACTTTCTCCGGGATAGTTGAGAGGAGAGAGAGAGATTGTGCAATAATAACTTTTTTTTTTAAATCTCTCTATCATGCGTTTACTCTGGCAGAGGTAATACCAAGTTGTGCAGACGTCCTTGTTTGACTGTCAAAAAACTACTCTCGCTTAGATGTACTCGGGCAAAATCTCTTGCTTGCCGAATAATCATGTATTCGAAAAAGGTTCGTGTATTATTATTATTATTTAAAGAATTACATTTGTTAAACGAAAGTAATTCTTTAAATTAATAATAATAGAAGAACGAATGTTTATTTTATTATTGCTTCAAAAGAAGGACATTCAGTGAGGCTTCAAGTTTATTCTGACTGTCAACGAACCGGGAGCACTGTCGGAAAGGTCGGAAAGTTTTAACTCTAGCCCCGTCATGTGGGAAAAGTTTGAGATCCTGCTATGGCTTCGGGCCCGATAAAACACATCTCTAAAACATATGTGAAATAAGATGGAGCTAGGATTCGATCAGGTGAAAAAAAGTGTGTACAAAACTCCACATAATATGTGACGCAGACTCTGACAACCATCTGTTTAACCCTTAACAATGGTGTTGTCTTCAATATCAGCTGAATGGAAGTAATCGGAAGAGTCCATATTCATTATCTGGGGGTAGACCAATTAATATTTTCAACGGGCAGCCTTAAGGCTGCTCGTTGAAAATATTGATTGCTCTACCCAACATATTCACTAATCAGCCACCACTTCATGAAAATGTGACGTATCATGTACCTGTCCGGAAAAAGCGCTCTCTCGGATTTTAAGGGTTAAATCTTCCAAACAAGGAATATTACCATAGATTGATAACTAAATAGAAAATTTGATGACTGCAGTATCTTAACCCAAGGTACCGACATTTGAATAATTGTTGGAAATGTTTTTAGAAAATTCATAGGTGCTGAATCAGTTAGCAGTGGTAAAACAAGTCACTGGAAATAGTCTAGTGATAGGTCTAGAAGTAGTAGGAGTATTAGCAGGCGCGTAGCCGGGGTTCTATAATAGGGCTGCCCTAGCGGTTTTTTTTTGGAGGGGGGCAAAGGTATTTGAAAGGCCCTCGTGTGGGGTTTCGGTGGCCTCCCCTGTCCAGAATAGGACCTTGCGGCCGTTGCGCGCTCTTCCTGGAGGAAAGTGGGAGGACGCAGGGCGGCACAGCGACCGGAGGATCCTCAAGAAGATTGGTAAAAATTTAGCGCTCTAAGAGAGATGCTGAGGCATTTCTAACATGTGTAGCCCCTATATTGGGGACCTTTTTAGGACTCTATGCTGTGTGAAACTTGCCTTGGGCCTATGTTTGGGTGGCAGGCCTCCCACCCCCGTAGCTACGCCACTGATTTACAAAAAACAGTACTCCCATCAAGGCAATGGACCCCACTAGTCACCAAACACAGGGGCGTCGCTGAGGGGGTTGGGTGTTTGTTTTCCAGTCGGGATATTCTCGTCAGGATTGAAGTTTAAAATATCAGTTGTCCTGTTTCTGGAAAGCATTAACTTTCTTAAAAGACTTGATTTGAAACGTAGGCTTCTGTCAGACACACAGTCGATCCTACAAATACGGGTCTATATTACCCATTTCATGCTCTTGTGTGTGTGTGGGGGGGGGGGGGGGGGGGGGGGG